>REGM01000277.1:364252-393267 GCA_004194415.1 Aurelia aurita | reverse complement strand
AAGCCAAAGAAAGGAAATTCAACTGTCAGAAAGTTATTAACAAATCGTTACTAGGGCGTTGTCAAGGAAGAATTTTCTGACTAACTGTTAAACTTTGGTCCATAATTCAGAAATCAATCGCCGAAGAAGATTTTCGTTTGCAGAAATAGAATTTACAATAGATTTTAACTAAGAAACTAACAAGTTAAAATTTTGAAGTTTTTGACCGATAATTACATATATAGTACCTCTTAATCAAATCGACCAGTTTTATGGATAAAATGCAAAGTTAATTGTAATATATTTCTATTAAGGTTATAGGGAAGGTCTTTACCACCGTACAATAAAAGCTCTATTAGAACCTTGTTTGGAAGATTGGTATATCCAAATGGTCGTAGTAGCTCAAAGACTCCAGCGAGAAGATCACGTCTTCCCTCATCAAAAGAAGGGCAAAGCAACAAAAAGTGCTCCGTATCCTCAACGCCATCATTCGTGGGGCACATTGGATTTATGGTATCCTTAAAATCGTGTTTGGATTTGTGAAAGTTCAATTTGCTGAGACCAACTCTAAGTTGGGTACTGAGAGATAATCCTTTTGGGTCATGAATACCAAACACGGATTTTGCAAGGTGGCGTATTATGGATAGCAGCTTTGACTTGAAAACAGCAACAGATGGTGCAAGCCTAATTTCCGAATCAAGTTCATTCCATTCGGATAAGCAGTGAGGATAGAAAGTAGATTGAAATTTTTCTGTCCTCGCCCCTATTCGCCCAATGACATTCTGTTTGCGAAGAGAGTATTGTGACTGTTGAAGTGGTGGAATTGGATCCATGATATATGCAGGTGTTAAATTATTTATAAACTTATAGAACAAGGTGAGGCGTCTACTCCACCTTCGAAGATTTAGCGATTCCCAGCCCAACTCCGTGTATAGCTTCTCTCGCGATGTTCCTCTCCATGTTCCTGGTACAGCTAGTGCAGCAGAATACTGAACAGATTCTAATTTTTCCATTAAATTTAATAAAGTGATATTCTGACTGAATTCACATATTTTTGCAGGGTTGTGGTAAATCACATCCCCATAGTCGAGATGGGGTCGCACATAGAGCTTGTATAATTCATTTAGGGTATGCCTGGGCAGGTAACTGGAGAGATATTTCAACATACCTTCATAATTTCAACATAATTTAAAACGTATACGTTATACCAAAATAGCCAGCTTTCTCCCAAAAAATTTTGAGACGATAATTTTCTCAGCAGAACAGACGGGAGTGAATGCTCTACTTCTTTTGCTGTCAGGTTGGAAGCTCTAACAAATACAGGACTAAACTCGTTGCCAGGGAAGTGAACGATTGATAACATTGCGTAGCTTCTTTTACAGGGGGAATGCAATCATTTCTTATTCTTCAACGCATTGTCTACACAAAATTTGGTCTTTCAACTATAAACAAAATATATTTGGATGTCTAACTTTGGTATTGATTTGCAAAGAATTGGTTTCAAATCTTTTCAATCATTCCAAAAGAAAGAAAGTAATGTCAGTAAGAATGCTGCCCCCGTCCAGATTAACCCGATATGGGTGATTGCAAGCTTGATGATAGTGCCCTATCGAAATTGAGTCAATTTTTGACAAGTACAGCGCTGAAACAAACAGTTCACCTTGCTATTTAGTTTGCTATGTAGATGGAGAACAGAAAGAGGAGAGAATTTTCACCAAAGAAGGTTGAAGTTTTGGAGCAAAATAAGAGATACCGCTCTGAAACACTTTTTTTTATACCTTTGAAACACTTTTTCTTTCTGCGACTCTATGTTCTGACACTGAAGTTTTGTCCTTTCTTCGGCATATTTCGAGCAAACAGACAAATAGTGGTCTATAACTCGAGTTGACGAAGCTGATATTTTGCTGGATGAGACTTTGCCGTTTACATCACTCAAAACGAGACAATTGTTGTTTTCTCTGGAACTGTCCAAACGGAAACTGTTTATGAGGCATCCGATATCAACTGTGATAGAAGTGTTTGCCAAAAGCTGCAATATATCCAGTCAGTGCTTTGCAGCTATAAACGTCTAGTTTAGGCCTAAACTAGACTTTCTGACTTGTGTTCACTTGTGTTCCCTTTGTCTCCACTTGTGTTCTACCTGTGTTCTCTTGTGTTCCATTTGTGTTCACTTGTGTTCCATTTGTGTTCATTTGTGTTCACTTGTGTTCCACTTGTGTTCTCTTGTGTTCACTTGTGTTCTCTTGTGTTCACTTGTGTTCTACTTGTGTTCCACTTGTGTGGTGTTTTAGATTAGATCATGAAAGGGGCAGTGTTTCTCCAAAGCAACCATTGTAAATTCATATTACATTGCAATGCAAAGTGAATTTCGTTTGTGGACGGCAATAACATTACAATGGGGATTAATATACTGTGTTACTCAATGAAAAGGGCGGAATTTTATCACTGCCCACTTTCAATGCAAATCATGCCCTCAGCAAGTACTTTTCCATGCATGAGAAATTCAGTTTTATATTTCATCATGATAGGCTTCATAAATTCATATTCCTTCAGGCAAGAACGTCGAAACAAATTCCTTCAAAGTTTCAGTAAAATTATTTTTCAAACAAATATCTATCTCGAGTCACACCTAAGATTTTTCATTTCCCTACCATTTCACAGATGTAAGCATTCAAAGGGTATCACGCACCACGTCACGCGCGATCGAGCGGCTCATATCTGCAGTTCCGCGCGACAAGGATATCAGACAGAGGCTACCAGTTTCTGCAGTGTCAGCATACAAGCTTTGCTTCGTTGTTGCGCAGAGTCTATTTTTCCTATGAGGAGGAGTTTGAGGCTGCACGCAGGCTACCTAACGCCTGGTTCACACTAGGTCGTTGAAGTTGGATCCGTCGAGGTCGCTGGATCAAAGATCCCAAAAGACTGAATGTAAACGGCGAAAATAAACTCCCCAATAACCCTGACGACACCAACGATTGAGTTTTTGCTGTTCACATCAGTCTTTTGGGTCTTTTGGTTCGTTCGTCCCAACGACCCCAGCGACTCCAGCAGCTGCAATGACCTAATGTGAACCAGGCTTAAGTTTCGATTGTTTACGCAATCTGATTGGCTGAATTTTATGATTACCCTTTAGCCAATCAGGAGTTGATACCAATTCACTTTGATGTTCCCTTCGTTCCAACTGCTTTCGAACGCTTTCTTCTATAACATTATTGTTGGCTGATTCAAAGGCTTTAAATGATAACCTCGTTAGATGCTCGCTGTTCTTTGGTATTTGTGGAAAGATCAGTCTTAATACTGTCTTCTTTCGTGAAAATATTGCACAATGCTTCCCATGGTTGTAAACCGCAAAAGCATCTAAGGGTCGGTGTTGTTAGTAAATACTTTTATTCCATTACGGATATGATTTAGATTTTCAGACATGATTTAACTGTTATCTGGAAAATATAAAATATACGGGGGAGAAGGAGTAGCTCCCATGCATTGTCATACACGTATTTTAGAGGCCTTAGCAGCAGTGGAATGTTGACTTTAGCCACCTATTCCACACATTGTTATAAAACTAGGCTCAATTTTTCAAAAATTAAGAAACCCTGCTACCTATATTAACAGGCTAAGAAACTTTCGTGTTTGCAACGTTAATTTTCCCAGGTCACTCAAAAATGTTTGGACATTCTACTCTACTGTATTGACAAATGTTTTTTTTGGTGTGAATCCTGTTTGTTAATACTTGTTTTTAGATCGTACTAGGTACTTTGGGAGCCCTTTTAGCAAAAATAAATCTATCCTACATTTAGCGTACAGTAAATCCCCGCATATAAGAACCTACAAAAATAAGAACCTACAGGCTGTTTTTCCTAAATTATGCACCTCGTAATTAAGAACCTGCTTCAGTTTGATGAAAAAATATGTTCTTATTACAAGGGTAATAAATTAGATTTTTTGATCATCCTTGTTAAGTTTATTTTTGTCTCAGTTTGCTGTAAAAATCTGAACCTCCTCCCCCGCTATTTGTAAGCTTAGTATCAGTTATTAGGTCTTTAATAACATTGCCAAAACAAATAATATGGTTGAAAATCTCTTGATAATAACTCCTAAAAGGTTTACACAAGGGATCCTTCGAATAAGAACCTTTATACCTTGAAATTGATCTAAGTACCCTTGAAATAAGAACCTAAGTCAGCCTGGCTCTCAAAAAAGTAGGTTCTTATATGCGGGGATTTACTGTACTGGAAATTTAAGAAACTCGTAAGAAACTTTTGGAAGCAAAAATGCCCTAGACTTAGCATGACTTTAGCAAGTACACGTTTTTTTTATAAGAAACTTGGATCGGGCCATAGTACTAAAAGTTTCTTAATCTAATATGAAAATTTCGGCATTTTTGTACTAAAAGTTTCTTAATTTGTCTCTTATTTTTTAAATGCATTAATTATCATGTAGTTTCTAACACTGCTGCTGATATGTTCCTTGACATATATAAAACATCAGGCGGGAAGAAAAAGTGTTCTATTACATTCAAAACATAAAACTGTTAGTTAATATTACTCAAAAATAAGGGTTCAACAACATATTTGTCATAATATCTTTGTATTTTGCTCTTGAAAGTTTCTTAGTTCTTTCCGAAGTTCAGGAAGTTAGTACTACAGTTTCTTATTTTTGGTCATCTTAGTACTAGTTTCTTATAAACCAGTTTCTTATAAAAAAGAACGTGTACTGTATTGTGTTCTCACACTTCCTTCTTTACGATCCCCCAGAAATGAATTGCCAAATTAATAAAACCAAGAAGTGTGAGATTAGACGAATAGACGCTCGAGGCACCACGGACATGCGAATTTTTCTGGGACTCGTCATTTCTATGGGCTTTCAAAACATCAAACTCCTTCCTCATTTCACGCGAAGTACTGATCTATGATCCAGAGGGGTGTTGTGTTGTTGCCCCCGTCCTCCTGCAATTGGCAGCAAAGCTCGAAGGAATCCGCGTGCTTAGAAAATATCCCTCGTTATATTAGCCGCTGATTGACAAGCTGAATCTCACAAGTCATTGTGATGGCGGAAGAAGACCACGATCTTTTGGGACTCAAGAAAGAAAACCGCCAATCTCAAACAGGAAGTAACAAGCTATGCCACGACAGTAAAGTCGAGTTGAACAAATTTCGAGAAAGGATGGCAGCCCAGCTCAATAGAAAACTTATAATTATCGCAGTTTTAGTAACTTTTGCAGTTGTGTTGGCATTTGTCGTTGGCTATTTGGTACGCAGATCAGTTCATAAACCGAAATGTGACACTCCTACTTCTGGTAGCAGCTCGGGAAAGAGCATGGCGCAAAAACAGATTGAATGGGATTCGATTGTCAAGATGATTGATCCCGCAAAAATCGATGCAAATATGAAGTATGTTGAGTTATTTTATTCGCTAAATTTCAGTAGTTCAGGTCAATATTTTATTATGTCTACACGTAATTCTTATGATAGAAATTGTCCCAGTGATGAAAGTTTCTAAAAATTACCAGATCCAATCCATGTTATATTTATCTTGTAATATCGGTGGGAGATCTTGTGCTTGTGTGCCTTCGTGAACATGTCATGGCCAATTTTTTAAACCAAGCCTCTGTTTATTCATTACTAATCAAGTAGTAGTACCCCACCGAGCAATAAAGAATAAAGTTCAACAAAAAAGCGGAAGTAATATGCTCCATTTGATGAATTAAAAAAGCTTCAGACGAAATAAAAAAGTTTGTTAATTTAGTAATATTTTCCAGTACTTAAGTTTCTTTACTTTTTGGTGATATGAGAGTTGAGTTTCTTATAAAGAATTTCTCGTAAAAAATACGTGTGTACAGACATGAATCTCTCTCCTTCGTGGCCCTGAATCATCTCTTTCTTTTCATTATACAATCCATCCGGCGCCGTTGTTTTCAAATAAGATACAAATTAAATCTCATTTCATCCATATCCGTCTTCATTTCTTTACCATGTATTATCCATGAAGGGAGAGAAAATCTTATTATGGGCGAAAACAGATTTTCAAGGGGTTTACTTGAGACTTCCCAGTGAGGCTCTCCCAGGGGTCTTTGTGTCTTTAGGGAGCCAGGAAGTATCAAGTCGGGAACAAGGGAACATGAATCTTGGTACAAAATTATGTAAAGTCGCATTTTCAGGGAAATGGATAAATTCTATAGTCAGTCTGTGACATGGAACTAGGGAACAAATGGAAAATAATTGAGGGACAAGAAAACCTTTGATTCCTGAATCCTGGAGGGCCTAAACAAATCATATGCATGCTAAATTTCACTCCGGTCTTTCCCCTTGGGTTTTTGTCAAAAAGCATTTGCTTTTGTGACGTGAGAGGATTTAATTTAATAACCATTACTGTAGTCATTAGGGCGACCATGCTGATAAGTTATTCAAAACGTTATACAGACCTTTTATCCACCTTTTGTCAGAAAGATAAACTCTATTTGTTTCGATAAGATTGTTTATCCGATTGTTTTGTTTTGCGGCAGAAAATAATTCATAGCATCAATATTTTATCCGGGGGGGCGACTAAAACTGAGAATTTCAGATACCTGACCCGTGACAGAATTTCAAAACCGTATGTTTGCCCTCGGAGGGTACAAAATGTCCCATCAAAACTCCACACAATGAAACAGCACCTAAGGAAGATAGAGAGCTGAAACCTCTCCAACTTTTCAGAAGAACTTTCTGACCTTGGCTTTAATGTTTTGTGTTAGAAACCGAGATTTTGACCCAGCCCTGAAATTTCCTTAAATTCTCCGAAATTCTCTGTGCCTCGGTGAACTGTTTATGGCGAATTTTGTGAAGCCCTACCACTGTCTTAGTAATAAATACAAACAATAAAAAAGTGAAAGTATTTCCTAGGCTAAAATAAAAACAATTATCACTATGATTGATGTGACGTCATCAGTAACCTGTGCTTCCAGACCCCTTGAAAAGAAAGGACAAAAGCCAATCTCGTCCCCAGAGTGAGTTGCTCTACCTCTACTCTGGGATACAAGTCGCTTTTCAGCAATTTGATTGGCTGTTCGAAAACAATAGATAATATAAATTATTTCTCGACAACTTCCTAATTATTCAAATAAAAATAACATAATTTAGTCACAAGCAACAATCATTTCAGTGTTACTGTATTGTTTGGAATCGAGACCGCATAATTAGCATTACCAAGCCAACAACAAATCCATAATGGCTGCTAATCCCCCCTTATTTTGGGCGAATTTGTGCACTTTGTACCAGGGTGTTCATTCCGCTTCGTGATTAGCGTATGACGTAAGAACACNGTTACTGTATTGTTTGGAATCGAGACCGCATAATTAGCATTACCAAGCCAACAACAAATCCATAATGGCTGCTAATCCCCCCTTATTTTGGGCGAATTTGTGCACTTTGTACCAGGGTGTTCATTCCGCTTCGTGATTAGCGTATGACGTAAGAACACCCTGGAAACGAGGTTGGAAAGTCTCCTTTCTGGAGCAAAGTCTACGAGCAAAGTCTACGTTATGAGCAAATGCCCATATTTGGACAGGTAACAAAAAGATACCAAAAATCATCATTCAATTTGCCCAAGCCTCAATTTTAACAAAGCTGTTATGAAGTGATTGGCCTTAACTGCTTCCATTTCGTATGTATTGAGTCGTGGTTGAGTTAATATGCGTATTTATCTTCATCTGCTGAAATCAGCAAAATATATATTCTATGACGTCATTCATAAAGATGACATCATATCCAAAACAAAGAACCGACCACTGCTCAAAAATTTAAAGTGAAAATGAATCGAAATTTTATTCATACATTTCGAACAAATCGATGGACAGTATATATCTTATTTTCTCTCTGTTAACTTGTTTTCTAATTTGTAGATATACAAAAAAGTAGCACCTTTTCTCTGACTACCACCGTCTCCTGTTTCCTCCTCGTTTATTAAACTGAATGATGGCATTCAACTTGAACTGGGACCTATAACGAAACTATCTACAAATGCCGCCAAAATACAAGAAAACATAAGCGTACGAGCCGGGGGGGCTGGGGGGCGGCAGCCACCCCAAAATTCGAAAATTTTTTGAAAAATCTGCTTATTTCGGGCAATAATCCGCCATAAGTCGGGCAAAAAAATTCGTAAACAATAGACTTTTCATCAGGCAGCCCCCCTAGATTTTTTCTCCCGTACGCTTATGCAAGAAAACGTACGCAACCAATCAGATTGCAGTATTAAAAAAACTACATTGACCTAAACTGACCAATAGGACACCAATATCTGAACCTCGATCCCAGGAAATGCCTATTGTAGCCTCCCTTAGAGTTCTACCTCTACCATCGCCGAAGGAAGCTGTGAAATTGCTGTGGGGAAATCCGAAGAACATTTTGGCTATTAAAAAATGGTTTCAAATCGTTTTAAATTGACAAGTTAGGCGTGTGGGGGGTTGTTCCCTCCAAGCAAAATAGGACATGTCAGATTGCCCGACCATTGAATTGTTAAACAATATCTATTTGAGGTAGATTACACCTTGACAAGTTTTCCTAGCAGATGATCCCCTTATTCTTGACTTATTGAAATTGAGATTTAGTTGCTTTACACTCGAAATATACCATTTACTCGTTCATAAAGGAATGCTCAAGTTGTCAAGGTAAAAATTGTGTCGGCCCTTTGCCTGCCTTACATCTATTTACTCGATGCTGTTTGAGGGGATAGGACACTTTTGATAGACATATTCGAATTTCTCTGTTTGGATTGCAAACTTTAGACAGAGGTAACGCCACGAGGGCAGGGGGCACTTTGGAAGAGAAGTACCCCTGATTCTCTCCAAGGTAGGTCGGATTTCCAATACGTCAAGATCTGTAGTGAAAGAACGAAATGTTTTCTTTTCCAATATCTGATTTGCAGGATAAAAAGGGCTCGAAAATCCTAAACCCTTGGCCTATAAGGCGAACCAATGTATTCTAGTCATTGCCTTATCGGAGTAGTTATGCGAGGCAAGTCCCAGTTAAACGTTTTGCTCATCAAGGGACCAAGAAAATCAGGAAGTCTGGCAGGAGTCAAATACAGTATTTGTGCAGAGACGAGTTTATCAGAGCAGTGGAAATACGTAGGCTAATTGCCTTGTACCGCCGATGCAGAAGGTAAAATTAGCATTCTTCTTCGTATTTATAAGCTTTGTGATTAGCTGTTTGCTTTACGTCATTTTCGGTCCATTTAATAACTGTTGAAACCGGCTCAGGCAGTGATTCGATTGATCGATTGATACATGCACAAAATAGCGTCATCTTTTCAGTGTTTTATTATATGAGTCCCTGTTGCGCAAGGTTTAGGTACAGTCTAAGCAGTAAGGGTGCTTCCAGGTGAAATAAGCTAAGATCTCAAAATAATTCTTTCCTCTTAGATATCTTGCTGCCAAACCCCACGTCGCAGCCTCGGCTAGAAACAATGAACTTGCAAGTGAAATTGAAAGGCGGTTCAAGTCGTATGGATTCGAGGTTGAGAAACCACAATACAATGTCCTACTCTCATATCCAGACAAGAAGAAACCAAACAGAGGCTATATCCTTGATGGAGGCAATAAAGTGAATTTTACGACGCAGTACATCGAGGATATTCTTGAGCCTTCGGAGAGGTCACCAGATGCTGTGCAACCATTTAATGCCTATGGCTTGGCCGGCAATGTTACTGTAAGTTGGTTCTACTC
This sequence comes from Aurelia aurita, assembly GCA_004194415.1. NCBI lineage: Eukaryota > Metazoa > Cnidaria > Scyphozoa > Semaeostomeae > Ulmaridae > Aurelia > Aurelia aurita. The sequence continues at coordinate 383,591 of REGM01000277.1, read as the reverse complement.
TTTCCACTGGAAAATGTTCAGTTTACTGTACCAGATGTCTGAAGAATGTTGAAGCTTTGCAAATCATTTCTAGGAAATATCTTTATTTTTATCTCCATTTTTATTCTATTTTACTCTATTTCATTTCAATTTACGTTCCGTTTGATTGATTAGTTGATTCACTGCAAACTATTCATCTATCTTGCAAAGAAAAGAAATTCTATGCTTATTGCCCATTTTCCAATTTTCAAGGGCAGAACTCAAAATTTTGATTTCATATTTACAGAATTTGAAGCGTACAGGTTAATCATTGAAGTTTTTCGTAGAGCTACACCATTATCTTTTTTTCTCTATCAAGTAAACCTTCAAATACACAATTTTTAAACCATATAATTTCCACCATTAATCTGTCATCATTGTCATATATTTGGACTTTTTTGGGAAATCTATTTTAACCTGCTGCGAGGATCGATCTTCGGGGTTAACGCCTTAGTCTAGGCACGCAGGTATACAAGGTCATGGCCATACACACCTATGAACTATGAACATGTTCGAGAGGGGGAGGGGGGGGGGGGGNTGGCACCCCTAAATGAGGGCCCGTGCGGGCCCGTGCCTACGTTGAAGAAAGGTACCCTTTCCCGCGTTTTTTTGTACGAGCATGATAACACATCAGGTACCAAGTGGCCCCCCCGGGTTCCAGTCCCATGGCTTCCGCCTATATCCATTGGCATATATCGATCTAGTTTTAAAATAGAACAAAAGAAGACCACGCGCCACTTATTGTCCTTTTGTTTGATCATCTATTGAGAACATTAAATGCAATAGGTAAAGTTTTCGTTAACGATTAGAGTTTTGAATTGAATTTTGTTCGTAATAAATGAAGATATTTTGCATCCTCAGGGAGATCTGGTGTACGTAAATTATGCCACTGTGGAGGATTTTCGACTTTTGAAAGATCATTTTGGAGTTAATTGCACTGGGAAGATTGTTATCGCAAGATATGGCAAAGGCGGCAGGGCATCTAAGGTATGAGACTTTATGGTCATTGTCAAAAACATCAACTGAAAAGCTGAGCCTATGTTGTACAGAATGTCTCCAAAAATTGTACCGCGTTTGTTTGGCTGCTGTGGAGGAGCTGTAAAATATATTGCCTCAGTTTTATATAGTTGCATAGCATAGGCTTCAACTTAGATTTTGAGACCTTGTTTGAGTCTATCTTACAAGTGGCTGCTGATTCATGGCACAAGAAAGTTAAAAGAGCGGTTGGTTCAAAAACATTAATTTTTCAACATTTGAAAAAGAATTTATAGTGGTGCTTTTAACGTAAGCATAAAAAGGTGCACAGATTTGGATACAGGTAAAGTAGATCTTTCTAACCATGTGAATTTTGTGCGTCGGAGGTTGCTTAGGCCCAGAGTTTCATTTTTCGAGGTTTGATTTCAATCTCCTTCTGCAAGATAAAATTTCGACTGCTTTTCATGAAAATGTTTCGCTTTTCTTTTCCTTTTCGAAAGAGACCTTGGAATTTACCATACAGAGCCAAATTTCATCCGAAAATATTGTTACTTGAAGTAGTTTTTGGTCGTACTTAAAGACTAGACTGACGACGTGATTCCTTGTATTTGTTTAATGTTTTTAATCTGATTTCCTTATTAACCATTATTCAATTCAAAGCGGTAAACTGAGACTCATGTAATCAGTCTACTTTAAGACAAGTTTACACTGTATCGGTACAGTTTTGATCCGTTACAAAGTCAGTACGTTTCAAGAGCGTTTACACTTTTCCAAAACAAAATTATTCTACTTTACCTTTACTGTTTGTTTACATTGTACGTGATCAGTACTTCTTTTCTATATTAGAGCATGCACTTTTAAGCATTTGAGGGCGACTGGGTAGCTGATCCGTTTCACTTTTGTTACGTATCCAAAGCTGTATTGTTACAGTGTAAACAGGGTCTCGGCCTATTTATCTTCTAGGTAAAGCTCGCGGAGGACAACGGAGCCAGCGCGATTATGATATACAATGATCCACAAAACTACGGACCAGTACCAGCTAAAGACACATTCCCAAACAGCATGTGGATGCCAAGGGATGGGGTGCAGCGTGGATCAATTGGAAGGGGCGACGGGGATATATTGACGCCAGGATGGCCCTCAACTGGTACGGAAATCTAGTTTTAGCGTTTGTTTCCTTGTGGTTTGCAAATTCAGTCTTGTTATCGTTTTATTCCTATGTTGATGTTGTTCAAGGGAGACATGTTAGAGAGTCATTTTCTATGAATCAACAGTATAAAAATGCATGCACCAGTATAAAAATAAAAATGCGTGCATACAAGTGGCATACAATGGGAAATGTGAAACACACAAAAACACTACGAGAAAATTCCTATAGATAGTATTCGTTTATGTGATTTTCCTCGCTACCTATGGAAAAACTATGGTACTTTGATACAGATTTTGTAAGCAATGGCATTACTAGGGGGTGGAATGGACCCCAGTTTTTCTCAGGGTGGTATTTACTCATAAGTAGAAACGGTGTAAAAATGGCTAGGTTCAAAAGTACCTTTCAGAACTCTAGAATAGGAGTCAAATCTTTAAAAATGATTGCACAAATGGTTAATGCATCTTTCGTTTGGTTTAACGACTTGAAAGGAACTTCAGGTGCTTTCCTATAATTTGATGTTGGCAATTTTTGATATCTTGATTAGTTTCATAATTACAGCGTCTTTTATGCCGGGGGGGGGGGCACTTCACTATTGGAACATATGGGGGTGTGCGTTGCAAGAATTTCTGTTACGGTCCAATCCCAGAATATAGGCGGGATTTTGAGACCCAATCCCAGAATATGGGTGAGGCTTCTGACAAGTGTTTTCACTACAAAACAATAGTAAAATTGTTGTTTATCCTAAACCTGACCATTCCCAGAATTTCTAGTAAAAATTAGACCCAATCCCAGAACATGCCTGCAAAAAGCATATCCCATTCCCAGAATTTTCGTGCCAAAAACTACCCCAAAACTGGCGCACATCCCCTTATGACTGGATAGTGAAGTACCCACCCCCTTTTATGGTTGAGGTTGTGACATCATCAAATGGTTAAATTCTAAACCATAAAAGCGACTTGTTTCTGCTTACCACCATATTATAGACTCTCATGAACTATTGCTTTCTTGAAGATTGTACCGTGTTTCCTTTATCAATTTAGGATTTACGATGATTTAAATTTGTTTCAAAATGCTTCATGAATTGTTTCTATAAATACGAAAACGCTGTAATTCCGAAAGCAATCAAGATATCAAAAATTTCCAAAAACAATCAAAGCAAAGTACCCAAAGTTCCTTTTAAGACATTAAATCAAGAAGAGGATGCAGTAACCAATCATGCAATCCTCTTCAAAGACTTGAGGCTTATGTAGACTCGATACATGTCATAGTTTCGCTCTTTGGCTGAACTGATAACGCTACAGCTACAACTACAACTACTAGCCTCACTGCAGCGACAAGAACAACAGAAATTCAATGAGATGAGATGAGCGTAAGTTAAGGGCCTTGTGTAGTGAGGCTAAGGCTTATGCTTGATTCTTCAATCTTCTTTTGTCTTCACAGATGATGCCTACAGGTTGCCAATAGCAACTGCACCTGGATTACCGAAAATCCCATGCCATCCAATTTCTGCAAGAGATGCCAAGCAGTTCATAAGGTAATATCACATCGTTCATATTTAATTCTTTTATTCTCTTTAATCTAGGACGTTTTTTGTGCTTCAGAGTATTTTAAAGGTCTTTTTAATAGAGTTTTTCGCAAATCCTGTCCTTATTCTTGTTATCTTTCCATTTCCTTGTCGCATGGGACAATTGGACTATTGGACAAGATCGTTGCGGATGTTTACCCCAAAGGCTTTCGTGACAGAGCTTTATAGACCAAAATTAAATTTTTTAAGTTATAGTTAGCCGAAGTATCACTCCCTAAAAATCTCCAGAAATATCGTACGCCTGTGGCAAAAATCCCTTTGTTTTCAAGAAAAATCCCCAAAAGTCCCTGAGAATCACAATGTGTTTAAAAATCTCGTACGCTTTTTTGAAAGAGTGATGCACCTCTCGTAGTAAGCTAGATATTACTGCTATATATTCAATTTATTTTTGTTAAAAGAACGAATTTTGAATCGTTTACACATTTTGAATTTTAAAGACAAGTTTCGATTATTAAATTTACAATTCAAGGTATCTGAGGCGATCATAGGCTTTTTTGAAGATATTTTTATTGAAACAGAGCGATAATTTATTTGACAAATGACTATAAGATGGAGTATTAATGTCGAAATTGTCTCTTTTCATAGCAAACTCGGTGGACAAAATGTTGGTTTCTCAAACTGGACTGGTGGACTTGGAATTAATTACAAAGTCGGGCCTGGATTTGCTGCTCCATATACCTCTTGGTAAATATGTTATTCTCGTTATGTACCGGTTGAGCCAAAAATACTTGCACCTTTTGAAAAATCATCAAAATTTGTCTATGTTACCGATCAGGAACATTTATTTATGTGCATTTGTGTCAAGGACTAAATTCATTTTAGACGTATTGCATTGTCTTGAAATGGCTTTGAATTTGTGGAAATTTGTGTTTTTACAAGCTACCCGGGTTTGAAGCGTGCTCCAAAATCACAAGGAATAATCATCAAATTGAATTGTATTGCTTCACTACCTGTTAAATTGGTTTCTATTGTCCGCAAATTATGGATTTCTAGCTAAAAATACCATGTTTTGTAAATAGTGTTGCTCAAAAGATGTTTTTTCATTTTTCTCTTTCCCGAAAGAATAAAATAACTATCAACTACTAAATTTATTGGTCCTTGACACAAATATGCAAAAAGAAATTTAATGATAGGTGACATAATAAAATGTTGGTGATTTTCCAAAAGGTCCTGGGCGATGGGGATGCCCAACGTTTAGGGGGGCTTAGTATGGATCTTACCCAGCATAGCCTCCAAATCTTTGGCATCTTTAAAAAAACATTGCACGGATGGTTAATGCACCTTCTGTTTTATTTATTGGCTTGAAAGGAACTTCAAGTACTTTGCTATAATCCTACATGCATCAGTTCTGATATCTTGATTATTTTCAGATTTACAGCGTCTTTTTTGCTTGGGCCAGTTTTGAGAATGTGACGTCATCAAATTGCTAAATCGTAAACTAAAAAAGCTACAGATTTCTGCTTACTGCCATATTATAGACCTTCATAAACTATGGTTTTCTTGAAGATTGTACCGTTTTTCATATTTTTATTTAGGATCTACGATTATTTTAATTTTTTTCAAAACTTTTCACGAGTTCTTTCAATAGAAAGAAAAGCGCTGTAATTCTGAAAATAATCCAGATATCAGAACTGTTGCATGTAGGATTATAGGAACGTACCTGAAGTTCCTTTCAATTCATAAAATACAACAAAAGATGCATTAACCATCCGTGCAATGTTTTTTAAAGATTTGGAGGCTATGCTATCTTACCCGAATATGATGGCTTTATTGAGATAAAACTGCCCGAATGGAGCCTGAAATGCGATAAATATTGCCTGATTAGAGAGGCTGCAGCCCTCCCAGCCCCTATGCCTCCTACCCCTATTAACCTGGTAATATGCCAACCGTGGCTTTCAAATGAATACTGTAGGTATAAAATTTACAGTTTCATTGCAGGAAAGCTACCCAGGATTGGATGTTTTGGGTTTAAGACGGAAGAGTCAGACGGAAAATGGAAACAGCATTGAATCATAAAACAAACAAATGATACTCGCTGCTTTTTGCTCTATTTGATTATATGTATCAACCTAATCAGGACGTCTACGTATTTAAGTATGTCTCAAATTAGATGCCACGTGAAAACGTCAGTCAATAAAAACAATTGAAGTGTTTTGCATAAATAATTTTGCGTCATCGCAAATCTCATGTGATATCTAATTTGAGTTAGACTTAAGCTGAAAGAAGAAATCGTTTTTCCTAAGATTTATTTAAAAAACCCACAGACATCAAAAACACTCGTGAAACGAAATGTTTAACCCTACGGAAAGATGATGAATTCGTTTTCGAAGTCTCAAGAGACATTTGGACGTATTTTGGCAACATTAAGGGGGTAATGCTATTTGAAATCATTCAAAGCAAATGAACGGAGATATTACGATCTAGTTTAAAAATAGAGCAAAAAAGGCCACGCACCACTTATTGTGTTATTGTTTGATCATCTAAAGAGAGCATTAAATGACGTAGGGTATATGTAGATTGCCCAATGGACTCCATTTCAAAATTCACCATAAATTTTTTATTTTATTTGAAGGAAAGTTAAAGTCGAAGTTCACAACAGCCGTGAAATTCTGCGAATCACGAACGTGATTGGAACCCTAAAAGGAGCATTAGAACCAGGTCAGTGTCACTTTCTATGCTGTTGATAAATTGAGAAAGAGATATTCATTTTATTCCGTTTTAAATCCACGTGTGGTACATATATTTTACAACGTCTGCAGTTGCATTTATCACATAATTCTCTCAAACCCTTCAAACATGATTTTTTAAATACAGGAAGNGGGTATATGTAGATTGCCCAATGGACTCCATTTCAAAATTCACCATAAATTTTTTATTTTATTTGAAGGAAAGTTAAAGTCGAAGTTCACAACAGCCGTGAAATTCTGCGAATCACGAACGTGATTGGAACCCTAAAAGGAGCATTAGAACCAGGTCAGTGTCACTTTCTATGCTGTTGATAAATTGAGAAAGAGATATTCATTTTATTCCGTTTTAAATCCACGTGTGGTACATATATTTTACAACGTCTGCAGTTGCATTTATCACATAATTCTCTCAAACCCTTCAAACATGATTTTTTAAATACAGGAAGGGTGCATCATCTTTTTTTTTATATTCATCTAAAAATTAAAACAATTACAAAATAAATACATTACTATGTGCCAACCACAGTAGGGAAGGACACTTGGTCATCTGGTCCCCATCATGGTTGGCACTCACAATTCAACTTTAACAAGATATAAAAAAAAAACAGAAACAAACACACACACAAAGGGAGAGGGGCTGCTGTTTTGGTGTTATAATATGACATAACATACCGGTTGAGTCAAAAAATGCGGTCCGACGTCCGGAAAAAGTAGCGACCCCGACTAATCAAGCCATTTCAACGCACCATGTACCACCCCACAGCAAAAAGGCCAACCAAGATGCAAATATCCAGCCCACCGAATCCGGCGGAACAAACCCTCACACCCAGGCCAGCATTCCCGCCACAGAATCCAGAAAACAAGGTGGTCTTACAGCCATGACCAGAGGAAGGTGTTTTTAGAACAATTGGACATTGAGGAAGATTTGATTTAATCTAACTGTCAAAGTCATTCTTATTCACTCAAAACGAGAGGAAGGTTTTAAGGTATTAACCCTCTGGACGGAGGAAGGTTTACAAATTTTCTGGGCTCTGCATGATCCTGTGATTGCGTTTGGTGAAGTCTATTTCCAAGAAAAGATGTCGTCTCGATTGCATAGAGAACGTTGTGAAAGCTGCAAGTCGTAGTTTGTCTCAAATTGCAACCAATGCAGTATGCAATAGCGCCATTGCATGATGCGCTGTTGCATACCGATGCATCATTTCTTCCTTCATTAAATTGACAATATTGGTTCCTAAAGCAAATATTTGTTCCTGTGCACAGGCCAGAGATATGATATATCTCTTATTTCTCCAAAATCAAACGAGGGGAATTAATATTTTTCGAGATAGCGAATGCTCGAGATAGCGGGCAGTCGAGACAGCAGATCTCTACTGTATTATTTCACTGTGTCAGCTTATGCCGAATTATTGTCATTTTAGACCGGTATGTCATGGTTGGCAATAATAGAGATGCATGGGTGTTTGGAGGTGTGGATGCATCCAGCGGTGGTTCTGTTTTACTAGAGTTAGCAAGGGTTGTCGGAGAAAAAGCCAAATCAGGTCAGTTTCTTTTATTTGTGATACTTTATCATACCGGTTGTCCCAAAAAAAAGTACTCCCGTTTGAAAATAATCAAAACTCGATTATCAAACCTATCATAAAATTTTCTTTTTGATCTGTTTTGTCAATGATCCAAATATATTTGAAGACGTTAAATAATTGTTTTCATTACTTAAAGGATATACATTGACAGGTTGAAAAACCTTGTTCTGAGTTATACTCCTTAAGCGACATTGTAAATCTTGCCTTAGAGCCACAATTTTTAGACTTTTCTTTATCCCTCAAGCCTCCGATGATAGTTCGTGTTTCTTTCTGACATTTACGACAAAAACTAGAAACTTAATATACAAAAATAAATTAATCTGGTAATCATCAGTCCTTTTTGCAGTATGGTTTAAAACCGGACAGCCTTCAAAGGGGCTAAATTCGCTGATTTTAAAACCAATCACAAGATCAGGTATATCTGGGAAAATAATGTGGTTTTTGATCTACTTGCCAAAACAAGAAATTTGAAAATCGGCTTTGTAATTAAATTTTGGTGATTTTTCAAACAGGAGTACTTTTTTGGGACACCCAGTAGGAAATTAAAGCATGGGGTCCAAATCTTTAAGAAGGTGGTGCAAAATTCTATTATCGCTTTCTTTGTATTGAATTTTTAGAATAGAGGGAAAACGATACAATCTGCAAAAAACCATAGTTTATGAAGGTCTACAATATGATGGCGAGCAGAAATCTGTCGCTCTTCTGATTTTTAGTAGTGACATCTATCGATTTCGATTCATAAGAACACCAACATTGTATTCTCATTTTGTGGATAGGTTGGCGCCCAGCAAGATCTCTCAGATTCTGTAGCTGGGGAGGCGAAGAAGCTGGTCTCATTGGCTCCAGTGAATATGTCGAAGTAAGTTAACCTACGTTGAGGTTGGATTTGCTACAAGTCCAGAGAGACCAGAAGAGAGCAAGTCCACGTTAAACTATTGACTTTAAACTAGGGGTCACATGCCTGGATGCAGCATGCACTGCTCATTGTAGGCCTAAATTAGCTGTAATATAGCTAGGATGATGATGATGATGATTTGATTGATTTGATTTGATTGATTTGATTTCAAATATTTAAGGAGGGTAGCCCTTCAGCAATACTGATTTTCAAGGGGCCCTCCAGATGATGATGATGGTGATGGTGATGGTGATGATGATGATGATGATGATGATGATGATGATGATGATGATGATGATGATGATGATGATGATGATGATGATGATGATGATGATGATGATGATGACGATAACGATGATGATGATGAAGTTGCTACCCTTCAAAATCAAGAATTTTGATATTTATTTGGCTAAGAATTTTGATGATTTTGGAATCATTTTGAGGAAACTTGACAGTAGAATAAGCAACCAAGCTGCAGTTTTATTTGTTTACGTAATTTAACAGTTATGAAACGCAACAAAGTTAAAATTGCACGAATTAATTTATTCCCAATAGACCATTTTGGAATTTAGAAAAGGGTCTGAGGAGAGCAATATTTGTAAATGAAAAGTACAATTTGGCGTACCCACTACCGAGGAAGCTGACAAGAATACATACATAGAGAACTTTTAGCAAATTTGTACTTGGGATAGAAGCAAAAATCATATTTGTTGAATTTTTGGCCTAGTAGAATTATTCAGTTGTATGAAATTCCTGCAATCCATTCAGGACAATGGCTTACCTGAAACACAAATATATGGTTCTTTGTGCCAGTTTAATTTGAGGTCATTGGTTGAACATACCAAAGATTGATAGGATCAAACGGCTTGTTCCATTCAGTGTCGAACAAAATCGATTTCGTCACCCTTGCAAACCAAAACCCAGTCAAAAACATTGTTATTCTGCTATCGGCCAACGTTTATTTGAGTATCCCGACAGTGTTAAACATTTGACGATTTTTTCGTGTATGATTTGATCTTCAAAACAATGTAGTACCTTGCAGTAGCGTTTAAACAATTGGAAAAGATTTGTAAAAAGAAATAATTATTTTTATTAAAATATTCTTGTTTTTCTTTGTAGCAAAACATAAAAGTTCTTCGAGAGAGAGTTGTGGCATATGTTAATATAGACACTGCTGTTTATGGTAAGGTTACAAAAGATTACTTATATGATTTACTAAAGGCAAAACAATTTGTAGGAGAGTAGATACACGTCACATTAAGACAGCGATTTTGATGCCTAAGGATAGATTCTACAACCTCTGCGCAGGCCACCAACATTTTTTGCTCTCTCTGTTTATTTTGATTTGGTTGAGTGCACTCAGAGGTGTGAAATCTATTCTTCAGAAATGCAAATCGCTTTGTCTTGTCTGAAAACTGAATCTTTTTTGTTTGTTAAAATTTGCCCTTGCTCATTCACAATTAACTACCAAGTGATTACAAAAATTGTTGGAAAGTAAGAATAGCAGTGTGCCTAACACTGATTCCTGTGGTATTACTACCAATTATACTGTTTCTTATATGTCGTGGATTGATCACTCCAAAAATCTCACGCACTTTGGTAAAAAATCCTAAAAAATCTTCAAAAATCCAAAAAATCTCGAAAAATCTTGGAAATCTCAAAAATCTTCACAAAATCTTAGAAATCCCTTAGAAATCCTAAAAAATCTTCGAAAATCTAAAAAAATCCCAGAAATCTCCCGCAACAAATGATACAAATTTTAAAAAGAATCTTTCGACAGTTCTTTGAAGAGCTCAAAGATCTTTTGCATCCTCAAAAATCATGCAAAGTCTTGAAAAATCTTGCGAAATCTTTGAAAATCTCGAAAAATGTTGAAAATCTCAAAATCTCGCACGTATCGATAGCGAAAGTTAATTTTGGTTGGAATAAATTTAAATCACCTTGACTTTTATTGCGTCTCAGGATGCGAAATTGGAAGGGGAATGGGGAGATTCAGGAGATGGAGTCGTGAAATTCGGTTTCATAGGAAGAAGGAAAAATCTTAAGCTTTTTAGGAAACACTTTACCCTGGCATTAAAGCCAAGCCGCTATTTTCCTTTTCATGTACACGAAACCTTTTCTTTCTATAGGGAACTACTCAATTCAATTGTCAGCGAGTCCACTCCTTTATAAAACAATTCACGAAAATTTGAAGAAGGTAAGCTGTTGTTGAACATTAATTCAGAGTTTCAAATAATGCTGAAAATGTTCTTTTGAGGACTGACCCGATAAGATGACATGACACGGGGGTTCTCCCATAGGTAAATGGGGATTTGCTGCCAGACTGATTATCTCAGTCCCACTTTCTGCTACGTTCATTGAATTGGATGACACGCCGCTTCAACTGGGACTGATAATCAAACGATCTGAACATCTGGCCAAAATCGCACGAAAAGCGTGCCCGACCATTCAGATTGCGATATTCCAAAATGACCAATAGGAAACCAATATTTCAACCTCGATCCCAGGATTAGCCTCCCTTTAGCCTCATTTTAGCATCTCGACATCACAATGGCGAAGGAAGCTGCGGGCTTGCATTGGTGAAATTCAAAGAACATTTTGGCCTTTAAAAAGCAGGTTTTCAGTGTCAAAATGAAGGAATCTTCAAGCAATACATAGGAGAAGTACTGATCTTGGCACTGGTAGGTTTTGTTTTCTCTACTACCGCAATAAAGCACGAATATGAAGGGTTTTAGCATCAGTGAATCGGGAATCATGTTGAAATGACCTAGCTCTTGGGGTCCTCGTCATCAGAGCGAGGTACATCAATTTCTGGCCGATTTTTTTCAAATAGTTTCATTATGAGCCGTAGTTGTATGTAGCGATTATCAGTTCATCAAGGAGCGAAACTACGATTATTGTAATAAGTCTAATTTGCTGTGCCCAAGGGTATACTTTTTTAGCCATTTTTATCCAGAGTTACATGTTGGAAAAATGAGTGCAGGCAAACGAATCACCTTTACAAAAACTGGTCTGGCCAACTGTGCCATTTTAGAAATGTAAGACCTAGCAACACACTCCATCCCGAAATTTAACAAAACAACGCCCTCCGTGGGACTTTCCCATGGGACTTTCCCGTGGTACTTTCCCGTGGGACGTTGAAATTTGTAGACATCCCAAAACTGTATTCTGATTTTACCATCTTGTCTTGTTGTTGCACCGCACTCTGTTCTCGGTTTGGTTTTTTCTGAATTTCATATCCAGTTGCATCATTGTTCGTATCTTTTTTCTCAGGTGAAAGATGCCAACACTGCAAATACAATGTTTCAAAAGGCAGTGATAGCAACTCCATCAAAGGTTAATAAATCGATGCCGAAGTATGCCAGTTTTTATTAAAGTTATTTTCTAAGATTCTTTGAAAAGTTTAATGCATGATCCAAAAAGCTTTAAACAAGTTAGATTGCAACTGTAGTGCTTGCCTAATAGACAATATTTAGCTATTTAGAAACAGGCATTCGAGCCCGACTCGAAGGTCGAATGCTTTACGAACAAGCTTTCCTCTTGATTTTCTACATTAAAAAACCCCCCATTTTCGAGCAAATTGTCAGTCGTTCCAGACCCATTTGCTAAGTAGCTAAAACGTATATTTGGGAAACGTTATCTTGTTTTCGCTTCTCCCCCATTAGAACTTTGAAGTTGTTTTGATCTATCCTTTGTAATTTTTTCGTGATATGGAGAGGATGGAAGTTTTTCGAGGAAGGTTTCGTTATACAGCGAAGAAAAACACCTCTAATTACAGTGGCAGGGATAGCATTAAAAGGTCACGCTGGCCTTATTTCCATAACCAAGGCAACTTCACCATCACCATTTATTATGTTACACTTTAGAGAACATGAGTTTTAAGTAGTTGGTGAGGCTGGTCGGTTTTGGAGGAACAAACCGTACATTTAGGCCATATATCATTAGAACGAATCTCAGGCTTAAGATGCAACCAAAAAGTCATGAGTCCCAATGTTTAAACGGACCGGGATTTTATCTTTCTGAAAATATTACGACGAGTGTAATAAGTCTATCATAATTTACTTACCTTGGCAAGATTTTTGAAATAGGCTGAATTTGAAGATAACGAACTGATATTTTGTTTTCTAGAATCGGACGTGTTGGAGCAGGCAGTGATTATGCACATTTTTATCAATATGGTGCAATACCAGTAATTGATGTCATGCATGGAATGAAAGACATCGTAGGTTTTCTACTCGTTTTGTTTGGATCAGCCAATGGAAAGGGGTACCATTACAATAGGTAGCCCTGAGTGAAAATCGTTACAGTTGTGTGTCAGACAACAATTAAGACGTCCCAATTTAGCCATCAAAGGAACGTTTATCTTGGTATCCCCTGCTTGTTTTCTTGTGTTCCACCAAGTATGCAGATCTTGTGCACATTATCATTTGTTGTTGCCCAAGAATTCTCATGAAATTCTTAAGAATTCCTGTCCAAAAATTCAGGAAAAATGCTAGACTTTGAAGAGTGCTTATAAGGAAGAATGTTTCAGAATCCTTGAGAATTATTCTGATGTTATTGTAGGCTAAGCCTGTATTGTAGACAAAGCCTGTGCGAAGTCGAATTTTGACGCATTTCTTGCCGTTTCTTTGGCAATTTAAACCAAGGATTGTAAGGATTGTAGGCCTACCTTCAAGAATTCTGAGATGAAACATTTTCATAAAATTGTTTGTACCTTGANCGAAATTCGTCAGATTTTCGGCGAATATTACGACGGTGACCCCCTGGATTTTGTAGCGATTTGTTGCGTAACGGAATATGTAAACAAAATGAAACAGCATGAAACCTGCATCTTGAAATGATACCCTTTTGCGTTTCCGAGTTTTTCCCTACCTATGGATGATAAACAAGGACAACTTGAACTAACGTCGCAATGTCCGAGATGTCTGAAGTCAACATTTTAAAGAAAAGAGAAAGATTTGCCATACCTGCATTTGTAAAATCATGGTAAGCATTCTTTGTAAAATTTTAGGATAGGAAACAGAGCACGGTCTCAAACAAAACATTAAATTAGAACCGCTGGGCCTAATTCTATCAATCAAGGCCAACAAGTTAACAAACTTTACTGCTATGACTGAGAAGCAACGCGCGTTCAAGAGCTTGCTCTCAAAGGATTCATTCAACCCTTCCTTGCTCATTTTGAAGATAATAATTTCATTGGTTTCTTCTTATATTGTGCCGCAAACTATTAGGATTTATAGTTTCTACGATCACTAGGTATGTAAAAGTTCCTTGACTTCAACAAACAACATTTGGTAAGACAAAGACTTTTATTATCTTCAAAATGTTACTTAATTAAGAGCAAGGAAGGGTTGAATGAATCCTTTGAGAGCAAGCTCTTGAACGCGCGTTGCTTCTCAGTCATAGCAGTAAAGTTTGTTAACTTGTTGGCCTTGATTGATAGAATTAGGCCCAGCGGTTCTAATTTAATGTTTTGTTTGAGACCGTGCTCTGTTTCCTATCCTAAAATTTTACAAAGAATGCTTACCATGATTTTACAAATGCAGGTATGGCAAATCTTTCTCTTTTCTTTAAAATGTTGACTTCAGACATCTCGGACATTGCGACGTTAGTTCAAGTTGTCCTTGTTTATCATCCATAGGTAGGGAAAAACTCGGAAACGCAAAAGGGTATCATTTCAAGATGCAGGTTTCATGCTGTTTCATTTTGTTTACATATTCCGTTACGCAACAAATCGCTACAAAATCCAGGGGGTCACCGTCGTAATATTCGCCGAAAATCTGACGAATTTCGAGCGTCGGTACACTTTGATGTGGGCGCGATGGTAGGACGAGCTTCGGCAGATTTCAAACCGTCGAGGAGATGAGAATTATTTCGCGCCCGCTTTATATGATTTCATGAAGGAAAGCAGAAACAAATGTCTTCTGTACGAAGTTTAAGAGTTGGGGAACATTTTGATGCAAAGAACTGGGCGTTTAATGCAAAATTGACCGAGATTGAGCGAGGACAAAACTGTTGTTGGATCTAGGCAGTTAAAAAAGCTCCACTCCTTGTTACTTATTATATACACTGTACAACCTACACAATCAATAATGTTGCGTTATTGCAGTACAACAACAGCAACAGAGCAGTAGCATGTTGTCATAGCGGCAGGATGATTCAATAAGTTCGGTGCAAGAAACAAGAAACGAGGCAAGAGATAAACAATCAACCATTTACGGTATGAATTTAATTTTTCTTCAATTCAAAGAACAAGTACTGCTGTCTTAATGTTGTAGTTAGGAAATAGCAGCAGCGTAAATTGCCGCAGTGAAGCTAGGCCTCCATGATAGGCGATTGGGCCTCCTGTGTTCGAGCGCGAATCTGTAATTAAAACTTCAATTCGAATTAAAATTTACTTTCTGCTTTGGAAAGGCTTCCTTTCGAACAATGTTGCATTCGAATTCAAGGTTGATTCGAATTCAAGTTAGCTAGTCGAAACGGCAGACCAAAATGTTTACGTCGTTAGGTGGTCGTCAGGGAGCTTTTTACCAGCTTGCTTTGCAGCAAAACACAACAGAGTCTTTGGAGCCGCCATCTTTTGTGTTATTGTCTATTATTGTAACGTCTAAGTACTCGATGCTCAAATGATATAAGATCATCTTGGCGCAAGTACCAAACTAATCAAATACCAACATTTATTTAACAGACTACTTGGACAAGGCTGTTAAGAAGTTCAAAGCTGCCGCAATTACGTTTATGACGGAAGTTGGAAAAATCGACAAATCTAAGTAAGTGCATTTCGTTGTAATTCTGAGTTCTTTCGCAGTTTGAAAAATGTATTGAAAGAGCAAATATTAAGACTTTATACATAGATTCTAGGAAACAAAATGTTTGTTTTATACCTGTGTTTATTGCTGTCTTTGTTAATCCCCCCTGTCCTATCAGCATGCCTTGGTTCGAATTTGCAGCGGCCATATTTATTTCATCGCAAACGAGGCAGCCTTGTTTTAAGAAAAATAGATATGGCCCCTGCAAATTCGAACCAGTACATTCTGATAGGAAAGGGGGAAACAAATGGAAACAACAACAAAAACATTAATATGAGAAGTGATGTGAGATATCGCAAAGTGAAATACCACAATGCCATACCCGTTGTATTTCACTATCATTTTACCTTTGTTTCATAATTTTTCCTTATGTCCTTATTGAAAATGCTACAAGAACTGAGACTCATGTTGTCCTTTTTGCTGTATTATGTAGGCTCAAATGTGAAATACTGCATGTGAAATACCACATTGTTATATACGTGGTATAACTATTATGTGGACTGTATTTCTTGTTTGCTACTACACCCAAAATCAATTACTGCAAGAAATGAGACACGTTTAATCGTGTTTTGCTTACTTTTTTTAAGATTGCAATATTCAAATTTGTATCGCAAGAATACTCTTCATTTGTTCCTATGTACTGCAGGTAAAATGTGAAATACTGCAAAAGAAATGCCATAATGTTATCCCCATTGTATTTTCATAGAATTTGACCTCTTTTGGTGTTTGTGTCAAAGCTTTGTTTGCCCATCATCTGTTTGACGATTCTTTTTTTGTCAGGATTATGCAGTTGAGGATGGCCAATGATCAATTGTCCCTTCTTGAAAAGGGATTCCTGTTCTATCCTGCGTTCCCCGGAAGACCAGGCATGAGGTATATCTTCTCGTAGTATACGCGTTTTTATTCTAGTAAACTTAGATCAGGCCTTAGTACTAAAAGTTTTTTAATTTAACATGAACATTTCGGCATTTTAATACTAAAAGTTTCTTGATTTATTTCTTATTTTTTAAATGCAGGAATTATCATGTAGTTTCCAACACTGCTGCAGATATGTTTCTTGACATATAAAACATCAGGTGTGAAGAGAAAAGGTTCTATTACGTTCAAAACATAAAACCGTCAGTTAATATTACTCAAAAATAAGGGTTTACAACGACATATTTATCCTTGAATTTTGCTTTTGAAAGTTTTTTGGCTCTTTTCGAACTTAGCAATTGAGTTTCTTATATTCCCACCATCCTAGTACTAGTTTCTTATAAACCAGTTTCTTAATTAAAAAAAACTTGTAGTGATTAATCATAAGCTCTTTCACTAAGCTCCTTTTATTACTTGCTAATAATAGGAATGGAAGGGAATAATAATTTGGAATAATAAGCCCAGTAATTTAAAATTAGCCAAGGAAGAATACCAGCTAAATCTTTGCCACTGTTCATGTTCTAAATTGTATACATAAAATACCTGAGGCAGATGTTTGGATCTATCCTTCTTCTTTCAATATACCCTCACGTCTTCTCCCTTTCGCATGCATAGCAAGTGAGTTAGCCATACAAGTTCCGGGATTTATTTAGCCTCGATGTGCATTTACGGCTTGACTAATCGACCGTAGAATCTGAAAACACTAATCACTCTTTACTCATTTCAAAATCTGCCCTTGCTCAAGCCCTATATTCGTCCAGACGGCTTGACGTCACAGCAGCAATGAAAACACGACACCACCTTGTTTTGGGGTAAATCTGCAGAAAGTTTCTGTCGGTTTCTATCGGAAATTCACAAAAAGATGCATAAAATCGCTCTTATATTCTTCTTCGCGATAATTGTGACGACATTTTTTGTAAACAGCTCTACAAACTTCAACAGTTGTAAGTTGTTCATCGCTTCTTCAAAGTTGACATTCCTTTTCAACGTTCGCTTATCTATCTGCAAAAGTTTTCGAATTATTTCACAGCTCTTTAAATCGATTTATTTTGAAAGCCAGACGAAACACTTTTATAATCCCATTGTGACTCTATGTTTGCAATGACTTCATTAACCCCAACTCTGGTTTTTGAGTGCGAATTGATAAAGTCACGTGACATGTTGTTTCTATAAAATTCTAAACATGCGACAAATTTCTTGCAGGCACATTATATTCTCACCAGCCGGTTCAAAGTCTTATGGGGCTTCTGCGTTTCCCGGTGCAACTGATCTGTTATATGAGATCATGGAAAAGAACAGCAAAACATGGGGAGATTTGAACAAACATCTTACAGAAATTGCCAGCACTATCGAGGGAGTAGTAATATCTTTAAAGAAAACATGGTAAAACTGTATTTCTTAGCTTACATAGGCCTAACGGGTCAGTCAAGACAGTTGAATCTTCTGGAAGGCTACAGAAACTAATACTGGGTGATTGTAAAAAACTTGCAATTTTTGGGAAATTGTAGAAATTCATCTAAAAAACCAGTCTCAAAGATTCTTGCTTTAGTCTACTGATAAACGTCTGACTTAAATTTCGAAATCAAGTTTAGATATCTATTTTAACATATAGTCGTCAAAATGGCGATATGAGTATCATGTTGTTGGTCCGTGTTTTACCTTCTAGCAGCCTTAAAAGAAAAAGTTTTTCATGGGAGATGAACAATGAATGGATTGCTTTAAAGACCCTCTGCTAACCATGTGGCTTTGCACGCCGTTGCTGTCCCAGAATGCACTGCAAATGGACTTTCAGATTATCTGAAAGTCTCTGATGCTAGGCCTGTGTTGTGCTGTTTTCTCATCCGTAGCACGCAAAGCCTCATGGTTAGCAGAGGGTCTTTAAGTTCAAGGCCCTTTTGTAAAAGTCTAGTTTGTAAAAATCTAGTTGGTAAAATTTGCACTCATTCAATGCAAATAATGTACAGGCTCTCTTGTAGGTAAAACCCTGGCCAACCTTTTCTATAGGCCTAACTGAAACTTTCAAGCCGATGTCTTTTGCCGATGTGTTACGACCACATCTATTACGTCTTAATGTTAGCAAAGATACCCAAACTTGGTCTATAAATTAAGTTAGACTTTTATCGATACCTTACAGCAAGGATTTTTCAAATCGTTCAATTACGTAAGTTTCTACATTCATCCGAGGATGCAATATGTTTTGACTGACCCTGTGTTAATCCTATTAGTCATGGCTATGTAGACTGATGACTGTACATATGGTGTGAATTTGTGATTGTAATAGCGCACAGAGATTTATGACAAAATGTCGATTAGAATTAATACAGTGGAACCTCCATAAGATTTCAGTAAACAAGGGGCGCGTTTCATGGAATTTCTTAAGCCTGCAGTAGGCTTTCGTGTGTTTAGGCCTTAAAAATCTAAAACTTGTGGCTCAGGATCCAGCTGTATCTCCACAATCGCTGATGGTGTGAAAAATCTGATTGCACGGCTAATTCTACGGTGTTCAAACCTATAGAAAATATCTTCATTTGCGATGTATCTGCCGAGGGAAAAATCACTCCCTAGAAATCACGTACACTTTTTACAGAAATCCTTTTATTTTCTCGAGAAATCGCTGAAATCCTCTAGAAATCCTTTTGTTTTTCTAGAAATCTCGTACACTTTTTGAGGGAGTGATATGCCCCTCGTTATCTCCAATGTATCTGCAGATTTTTGTCAACAT
>REGM01000277.1:326593-354673 GCA_004194415.1 Aurelia aurita | reverse complement strand
CTTTTGGCACAAAAAGCGTCTGTATATATCTACCTAGCTACCCCTCTACCTCCTTTCCTTCTTAAAATCCCCCCCCCCCCCCCGCCTCCCATGTTATGTACTCATTCTTTGTACATAAAAATGCAAGATATTGAGAATGGTGCATTAGATATCTAAAGGCATCCTGAGGAGAGGTGCATAGATATCTAGGGAATTGGATACATGAAAAGGAAGTGTAGAAAATAGCTTTTAGAAGGGAGGTGAAAGGAAAAGGGAATGAAGCAAAAAGAATTGGGAGGTATGAAAGACTGTAAGAATTTTTGAAAAAGGATGCACCTAAGGCCTTTCCTGCAGAAGACCAAGAAAGAAAGGATGGCTGATGAAGGTTGATGGTATAGCGAGATAGAAGAAGAAAGCAACAAGCCAAAGGAGCAACTTAAGTACAAGACGTATCAGAAATCATGAAAACGAAGATAGAGATGCTAGGAGTTGGGGAAATAATGTGGGAAATGAGAGAAAAATTTTCTCTCATTTTCCACATTTTTATGTATTTTTGCAAGTAAGAGGAAGAAGCAAGGGAACCTATATAATAGAATGTGGAAAAGTTAAGGAAAAATTTAACAAAAAGTTGACAATGTGAGGATTCACAGTGAAAAGTCACTGGACTTAAGAAGCATATTAACAAACTCTATGTTACAGCAGAACATTTGTCAAAGAAGAGGCTTTCCGCATCATCATCAGGATAATGATTTGTGCTTGCTGTATATATTAGAATGGGTGTGGTACCTACCCTGGACCCAAGTTTCTAATAAAAGGCTAAAGTGTATATATATTCCCAGTCTAAATAGCAAAACTTTTAAACACCACAAAATTATATCTTCAAATCTTTCAGCAATCAAGGCTATGATGGGCCATCTATCAAGTCTAGAAGACGAACTCGAAGAAGATGATGTAGAACTGCTTGCAAAGGTTTTCAAAAGTCAAACATTTAAAGCTTTACTCAAGGTAAATACTGTTTACCTACCTGTATGAAACAGTACTGCTAAGCTTAGCAGTAATAATGGCCGTAATCTGGGGGGCGGCCTGATAAAAAGTCCGTTGTTTACCGAATTTTTTGCCCGACTTAGGGTGGATTTTTGCCCGAAAAAGGCTGATTTGGTAAATTTTTCCAACGTTGGGGGGCTATTTCTTTGTTTGTCATCTTATTTAATATCGATCATTTAATATCTAGCTTTATATATACAATACTGTACATAATAAACTAATCTAAATCGATAATCTAAACTAACTAATCTAAATTAATAAATAAATAAATATATAACATATATATATATATGTTTTCACGGTCTAAAGAAAAATTCAAATCTCTGTTACATGCTGACAAGCATTGCATTTGCAGTTTGGGCCATCCCACTTTTTTATCATGTGTTTGAAACTATTTAAATTTTCGGCGGATTTTATTTCATTCGGCAGTCCATTCCATGTTTGAGGGCCTAATGATCGAAGGCTATTAGAACCAAAGGTTTGATTTGGTCTGTAATGCTGTAAATCATTTGGGTTTCGTGATGAGTAAATAGAGGATTTTATTTTGAAAATGTCATTCATGAAAGATGGGTGTCTTAAATACCTCCATACAAAGAACTCTCAGACGAGAAAAATGCATAGTGCACCTTTCTGACTTCAAAAGTAAGTCGCTGTAAGAGGTACGGTGATCATTGTATAAAAATCTAAGGGCACGTTCTTGAATCTTTTCAATTTTTTGCAAAGCCTTAGCTGATGAGTACCACACTAGAGGGCAATAATCAAAATTTGAATATACAAAACTTTGGACAAGGATTTTCCTTTCATTAAAGCCAATAAATTGTTTGAGTCTTTTCAAAACATTGAGTTGTGATGCAGCTTTTCTGCATAGTTCAGAGATATGCTGTTCAAAATTTAGCTTATAATCTAGCTGAATACCTAGCAATTTGACCGTTTCTTCTGATTTGATTATTTTGCCTTGGATGTTAAAATTCTCTCCACTAGTATTTGTTTGATCCTTTCTAATGAGGAGTGCATGAAATTTTTCTGGATTGGCAATCATCTGATTTTGTTTTAGCCAAGTCAAAGCAACTCCAGCTTCTTCTTCCAGTACCTCGATCAAATTTGATAGAGTCTTGGAAAAATAAGCTAGAGTGTTATCATCAGCATAATTATGTAATGTTGCTCGGTTGATGAACAGAAACAGGTCGTTTATGTAAACATTGAAAAGAATAGGACCCAAAACAGAGCCTTGAAGTACCCCTGATAAAATAGTTTGGAAAGAGCTATACGTATTATTGATTCTAACCGACTGTTTCCGCCGTTTCAGGCAAGAGTAGATAAGGACCAGAGCCCTTTCATCCAAACCATAGGCATGTAATTTGGCTATAAGTAAATCGTGTGGAATGCAATCAAAAGCTTTCGATAAATCCATTAGGATAGCCCCTACAATATTATCATTATCGAGTTTAACCCTCCATTCTTCGATCATTCTTATCAAGACATGTTGTGTGCCATGGGCTGCCACCCTCCCAGCCCCCATGGCTCCTACGCCTATGACTTTAGCCATACTACTGCTAAGGTAGAAGTAATTTAAGAGTACAACAACAGTAACTGATTCTTTGTACTGCTACCTGAATCTTGTACCTCTTAAGTTCTGCTTATTGTACAGCTAAAGTACTGTGAATTGGAGCTAATTAGCTTATTTCGGTGGAAATTACTGTTAAGGTCAGGTTATCCTACTGTTGGAGAACTGCTAAACAATTGAACAGTATGGCCATAATACTGCTAAATTATGGCCTGACTGTTTTGTACAGGTAGTGAGTCAAAAAATTTAGAACCTATATTTGTAAAAAGTCATTGTTCATTCAGGGCTGGCCTTTTTACATAGTTATGAATCATATGTACTTTGTACTTTTAACAGCATAAAAAGCATACAGTATTTGACTGACATAAATATCTGAATCTATTTTTCAGGTTGACAAAGCAGTTGAGACAGTGACAAACGAAGGACCACTATCTGTGTCAAGTAATGCGTTCAATGAGTCCAGGCAGGTATGTTTTATTTTCTCAGCACGCAGCTGTTCATTAGATAAATTTAATTTCCATCCCATAAAACCTCCTGGCTGCATATGCTCTTGAAAATATTGTTTAAAGAACGCCGGTCAACCAGCATCCTTTGCGGTCACGCTTTGCAGAGAATGTTGTCATATTAAAATGGCCGCCACAGTCGAAAGGCAACAAGCAAAGCGCGCAAAGGATGCTGGTTGATTGGCGTTCTTTAAGGCTAATAGTTTTAGCAGAAAAAGTCTGTTTTCAGTTCTTATTAAAAAAAACTTTAAATAGCTTCAAAACTACGAAATATAGATTCTGTGAGAATTTTCTCGACGTTTAGTTTTAAGGAAGCTTTTCGTAGTTATTTTCATGACTTGGAGAACAGATTGGATAAAGTAGTCCACAAAATCAAAAACTCCCCCAAAAAGAAAGAGAAATTATTCATTTACCCATTTCAGTGGTTAATTATATGGGAGCAATGCACTCTGGTTTGTTACACTGTGTTTTGGGGGTAAAATCATTTATTAGTAGTTCTTCCCTTATCAAACTAATACCCCATTTACACTGTACTGGTACAACTTTGGATCCATAACAAAAATGTAATGGATTAGCCTCCCTTTTACACTATTCTTATTAATCCGTATCACTTTTGTTACTTCTGTATAGAATAATTTTGTATTGGAGTTATAATTGCTCTTGAACCCTAACAACTTTGTAATGGATCAAAACCGTATCGACACAGTGTAAACGTGGTCTAACTCATACTGTACTTGCTAAAAGATCATTCGTGTTTTCGGCTGATCCGAAATCTTTGCACATCTCCGACGAATTTTGACTGGCAGTGGAAGTACTTGTCATTATTGATTCCCATATTTTCTAACTCTATGCGTACGATCTAGACTGACGACGTGATTCCTTGTATTCGTTCAATGCTTTTAATCTGATGTTTTATTTTCTCTCATACAAGTTTGAAGCCATAGCTATAATTCAATTCAATGCTGAAAACTGAGACTCGTGTAGTCAGTCTACGTACAATCAATGTTTTCTTTTAGTTGTATTGGCATCTTAGAAAAAAAAGAAACCAAAGTTCACTCATCGAAGCATTGGCAGATTGCCTTGAAGATCCCCACATCCAGGTATGTAAAACCTGACATGAAAGTCTATCATTGAAAAATGAGATCACGCAGCAAATAAAGAAATGCTGTGACCAGGTGAAGCAGAACAAGTTTGCAGATCTATACAGCATTGCAGGTTGAGTGATAAAAAACTTGCTCTTTTTATCAAAATTGATTGTGAATCTGACTGTTAGAGATAACTTTAGAGGGAATATTTTTGATACCAAGCTGTTTAATTGTTGACTATATGATGGTATTTAGATATTAAATTAATGAAGACCATAAATGAAAAACGGCTTGCAGATAAATTTTTTAAAATAGAGCTTCAAGATCGGCCAGAAATCAATGTTTTTTCAAGATTTATTTTTTGCAGAATTTTTCGAAAAACTAAAGAAAACGTTTCGAAAAGCTTAAGCGCCCCCCCCCCCCCAGTTTCGATGAGCCTGCTGTTTAGAAGCGATATATTCTCCTTGATCAGTGCTAGAGACCAAACAAGATGCCAAACTGTAAATATAAATTACTTCTTTTTGGTTCCTTGAATAGGCCTTGCTATCTGCTCATGACTTGATTGCAACAGAACAGCTAATCCCGAGAAAGGCTGATGTTGATAAAGCTGATCTTGATCGTTTAAAAGTAATCAAAATACAAAAAGAAATAGGAGAACCTTTGGTAAGTCAAACTTTTTAATTCCCTTTCATGAGTTTGATGTGCAAATTATATTTGTGGGTTAAAGGCTCCTGCGCATCCGGCATGCATTGCAATAGTTGGTTTTGTTTTTCTTGGCTTTCATGGATTTCATTCAATTCAAGTCGAATGTTTAACACACGTACTGTAGGGGGGAAGATGGCCGCATCTGAAGATGGTCTTCCCCGTCCACGACATCCTGCTGACTTGAGCAACATCACAACATTATTTTCATGCAGTATAAAATTAGGCCATACCTTTACTTTTAGGGCTGCAATGCATGCCAGCTGCCCAAGAGCCTTCAACTGTTTATAATTACAATTCTTATTTCAATATCATCGTAACCATTTTAATTCAGCTATTTGCTTACCCTTTGATTTGATGCTTGGATAAATGTTCATCTTTTGTTAAGGATCATTGTTTTGCTTTTCTTTGATTTCAGTATTTTACTTAACTGTTTGATTACAATGGTGATGATGATGATGGCTATGTTGACTGCTCCTTTTCATCCAGAATTCCTATTTACCGATACCGAATCACGAGTTAAGCTCAATGCATCGTCGTAGACTGATTACAATATCGTAGTTATCGCTTTTGATAGGCCTGCCGGATGCTCCAATTACGGCTTATAATCATACATTCACGTAAATCGAAGTTAATTTTTTGACTTTTTGCGCATTCATTTTCACAACAATGGCGGATGGCCTAAGCCAAACCCCAATGACAAAACGGCTCAAAATTAATGTTTCCAGTGCTGCAAGATATGAAAAAAAACTTTAAGTACAAAGCTTAATGTTTCTTTTAGCCATAAAGTGGAAATATTTCATTTTTTTCGTTTAAATACTGTGTAGTGATTGCCGTGACAGAAAATCAAAACAGCTCAGAAAATTAGTCCAATTTTTGTGTATGTAAAATCATGAGTCCTAGTTTGAGCGATAAAGGGGGTAATAGCTAAGGTAGAACTGTTGATATCTAGAACAAAAAACACTAGCGTCTTCGTCAATCGCCGCATTTTAAAAGAAATTATCGTTATATTGATGCAAACGATGTACAGTATGCACAACAAAATCTTCATGTAGACATTTATCCTCAGGGTGCAACAATAAAAAGAAATGATACTACTGGAAGAGTGGTCATTGCAAGAATATTGCAAGGAGGTGCTGCGCAGAGGACAGGTAATTAGCTAGCTTTTGTCTATTTCTTCCTTAATTTCTTCTGTATCACTGAAAGCTCTTTATGAATTCATTCTAGGTTTATCGTGGCTCGATTCAATGCTGTGTTGGAGCCAGGTTTCCCAAATGTGCACGGCCCTAAGGACATGGCAAGAAAACTTAGAATTTGGTTTGGTGTGAAAAGGAGAAATGAAATTCCCCAGCATATCAGAAAGAGTCCTGCAATTTCGATTTACAAAAAGAAATTCAAAGATTTTTTGCTAAGTAGGCAATGATTCCCAAAGCTAGATTCCAAGGAAGAGCAATCCACGTGTAAACTATGTTTTTAATTGTTTTCGTAGCATTCAGAGTAAAGGGTTTTTATCCAACATTAGACCCTAATTCTGGGAGGTATTTACTGCAAAACCTACCATTATGAGGATCATATACCTGTTACCTTTAAGTGAATATTAGTGAATAACACCCCCCCCCCTCCTCCTCCCCAGAGCTAATCTAGCAGCTACTGGGACTTCGGAACTTTTTTAGGAAACCCTGCAACAGAAGATGCTAGATGCTTTTGAGGTTGTGTCTGTAGAAATTCAGGCCGTTTCTTTGTTTTTAGGACTGTTACATCAAGGTGATGAGATCTGTGAAGTTAATGGAATCAGTACAGATGATTTGTCCCTTGATGGTGTCGTTTCTCTACTTGTATGTATTATTTTATTATGAAAATCTACCGGGTGCGTCAAGGAATGCTCAGACGTTTGAAAATTCGTAGTACCTAGAGTACTGTATGAATTTACGACATGTAATAAGTCTACTGGATGGATTAGAATGAATCGAATTTTGCTTGACAGCCGAGAGACCGGAGTATTTTTGCAATTTTTCTCGCGTTTTTATGAGCACTTGAAAAGGTAGGTAAATTTGACTTTAAGGAAAATTCTTGGTTGCGAAATGCATGAAAAGGGCCTAAAACACTCGATCAAGTCGTAAAGAATCTCCTCACACAGAAGAATACGGAAGTAAATTTTAACTCCCAAGAGTTGAAACATATATTTTCAGGCTACGTTCTTTTCACGGGTAAAAGATATTGTTTGCACATTTATTGCCGTGGGATTGCAAACTTTGGTATTTTTAAACAAATCGTTTCTTGAAGTCTAAGTCTATATAATCGGAACGAAATGACCGATTTCAGCCAGGGAAATTGTAAAATTAATTGAGCATGTCGGCTATTCAATAAGATATTATCATATATTAATATATATTATAGATATTAACATATATTATTGCTTTGGTGTTTAGGGAACAGTAAGTAGCCTTTCAAACGGCGGGCATGCGTTTTGTCTGACTCACCCGGTACAACATATTTTTTTCATGGCTTGTCTCTCCTTTTACAGAGCCTCGATTCACAAAATGTTGAATTCAAGATATTGACATCAGAAGGAGGTTTGGATAACCAAGTTAGCAGCGACAAGGTAAAACAAGAAATTATTTAGTCCTTACGAAGGAAAATATTGTCTTGTCTTAATCCTAGGGGATAACTTCAATAGGCAGAGCGAGGCAGATGACGGAGTTGTGCCATTTTGACATGTCAAGTCACGCCCTAAAATTTGTAATTTGTTCAAAAACCATACCCTAAAATTTACAGGAAATATAATTAAATTCATATTAGAAATTAATATCTAATAATTGGTCAAATATATGACATTTCTGTGAACCATGTTGTACCTCATGCATAAATCAAAATTAATTACCGTGAACAAGTATTTTTAAAGATGATACCCAAAAATGTATGATCTTACCAAAAATGATACCCCAAAATTTATGGCCATTTATGATCTTACCAAAAATTACACTTTAAAATTTATTTTCTCCCTCAAAACACCCCCAAAATGGNAGCGAGGCAGATGACGGAGTTGTGCCATTTTGACATGTCAAGTCACGCCCTAAAATTTGTAATTTGTTCAAAAACCATACCCTAAAATTTACAGGAAATATAATTAAATTCATATTAGAAATTAATATCTAATAATTGGTCAAATATATGACATTTCTGTGAACCATGTTGTACCTCATGCATAAATCAAAATTAATTACCGTGAACAAGTATTTTTAAAGATGATACCCAAAAATGTATGATCTTACCAAAATGATACCCCAAAATTTATGGCCATTTATGATCTTACCAAAAATTACACTTTAAAATTTATTTTCTGCCTGAAAAACACGCATCCCATACCCGTATAGATGGAAGTTACAACCCCCCTGGTCTCCCTTATACCCACTATCACGGGAATCGAGATTGGTATAATAGGTTGGTAAACACTGCATCCACTCTGAAAAATTGTACAGGTTTTTTATACGATGGCCTTACTACGATTGTCATAGATAGGTTTCTTATTCATTGCTTTATTCTTCAAATAACACAATATTATGTAAGAAAAAGACGCCAATAACTTATAGTTTAAGTGAATGTTACTCAAGAATAAGAGTGCAACGATATTTTTATCACGATAAGCTTGAAATTTTACTATAAAAGGTTGTTAATGTTTCTCAAACGTAAGGCTGCAGTTTCTTACATTTTTTACGACTGTAAAGTATTTGTTTGAATAAGCTAGCTTCGAAAATTGTTTCATCCAATTTGTGCAATTCCACTCGCGAAGGCTTCAATGTATATTTTGAGATTTTGAGTCTTGGTGCTCGATGCATGGTTTCATTATTTCACACCTAAATCAGTACTTATTTTGATTACGATCTTGACTGCTAAAATTCTTCCGGATTGGTAAACAATGTTAAACAATATCCATATGGCCTGAAAGCGACCTAAAATTCTCATGGCAGAATGCGTTTACATAATACCGGTAAAACCTTTTGCCGGCCAAACTTGCAGTTTTGGTTAGCATTATAAAGTTATGCCGGTGTCTTACAGAAGAGGGAAGCTCAAAATAGGTTGTTGTTTCTTATGCCATTTTATCATTCTGCATGCAAATCCCGTTGTAGATATGAATTCTGGAAACCAGCAACGATAACTTCATTATTGTTTTTCTTTCAGTTGTTTATGCGAGCTCATTTCTCATACGATCCCTTCGAAGACCCTCACATCCCATGTAAGGATGCTGGCCTAGCATTTTCAAAAGGAGAAATTTTAGAAATTACAGATTGCAGTGAATCTAGATGGTGGCAGGTAGGTCCGTTATTTTCTAACTATAAAAGGGTAGCCTTACGAACGAAATGAATCCAAATTTCCGCAAGTAGCTTCTTAACCAGAATAACACGTGCTAAAGCATGTGCAAGTGTGCAAGTCATTGCTGTAAGGCAGAAATATTTGGAAAATTTTCTCGTGATTTTAGGCCTGTTTTGAAGGTTTCTTGAAGAGGCTTTCTCCAGAAAATCGCTCACAATTTCAAAACGGAGAGGCTGATTTCAGTCTGGTAAAATTTAGAATTTATTTGAACATGCCCACTATTAAACAATAAATTTACCAATATTATTGCCTCGATATCCAGGGAGCAGTGGCCTTTCAAACGGGGAGTGTTTTTTCTGACTCACCCGGTAGACATTTTAGCTATTCTACAAAAGAATCTGGATTGAACGATGTTTTTATACATTTTGAAAAACCTGAAGAATTTTCGATGCAGGCTCTTTTATAGAATAGCTGAAAGGGCTATTATCAGATACAACCCCACAGAGAAGTGACGAGAATATGAACAATGCACTTATTGGGAATAAACCAATCAGAAACTCCACTTTAGTTTTCCCGGGGCTGTAAAGTGCCAACGAATTCTTTTTGCTGGCAAAAATAGGTCTTTTGGTTTTGATGCGAATGGTGTTCAATTTCCCAAGGTCGTGAAAATCGGTTATCAGAAATTTTGCCTAAGATTCGACTGTAGAAATCTGTGGTGTCTCTGCAATTAGAAGTTTAGAAAACTTTCGCCTGCCTACACTCGAGATAAAAAAAATCCATGGTGTAACCGAGACGCTCGCATTAAGTTATTGTCATAAAATGCCTCCCAACAGTATATTTATATATTATAAAGGCTTCAAATAAGATTATCCCAATCTTTTTCCCAGGCTCGAAGATATGGCTCAAAGTCTGCGAAAACTGGTTTGATTCCAAGCAAACAACTCCAAGAACGGTAAGGACTTCCTCTCAGAACTAAGATGCGTATGCNTTTAGCTATTCTACAAAAGAATCTGGATCGAACGATGTTTTTATACATTTTGAAAAACCTGAAGAATTTTCGATGCAGGCTCTTTTATAGAATAGCTGAAAGGGCTATTATCAGATACAACCCCACAGAGAAGTGACGAGAATATGAACAATGCACTTATTGGGAATAAACCAATCAGAAACTCCACTAAAGTTTTCCCGGGGTCGTAGAGTGCCAACGAATTCTTTTTGCTGGCAAAAATAGGTCTGTTGGTTTTGATGCGAATGGTGTTCAATTTCCCAAGGTCGTGAAAATCGGTTATCAGAAATTTTGCCTAAGATTCGACTGTAGAAATCCGTGGTGTTTCTGCAATTAGAAGTGTAGACAACTTTCGCCTGCCTATATTTGAGATAAAAAATCCATGGTGTAACCGAGACGCTCGCATTAAGTTATTGTCATAAAATGCCTCCCAACAGTATATTTATATATTAGAAAGGCTTCAAATAAGATTATCCCAATCTTTTTCCCAGGCTCGAAGATATGGCTCGAAGTCTGCGAAAACTGGTTTGATTCCAAGCAAACAACTCCAAGAACGGTAAGGAGATCCTCTCAGAATTAAGTTGCGTATGCAGGAGATGTGTCCTTTTAATATTACCAATGAGGACCCTCCCCTGTTTGATTATAGTCAACTAGAAAATCACGTAGACATGGGAGTCATTTTTGAATGTCTATCTGTTTCAGGACAAATTGAGAGCTCCAATACAACACGGATGGACGGCACTCTATTTTTTATGTCTTTTCTCTCGTGCTCACCAGTTTTCCACTTTCTTTTCGGCTGTCTCCCCCTGATTTCTATTTATTTCAAACATTGTGATAGTCAGGTATTTTGTTAGGTAGTGTACCTTGTGTTGTCCCATTGTAAACCATGTTTATAAGTAGGCCCGGACTTTGTAAGAACGGTTTGTTGATGAAGATCACCACTCAAAACGTTCAACTAAGTCTACTATACTTTTGAATTTTTTCTGTTTCAGGAGACTTGCTTTATCGCTTTGGAGTCCTCACGACAGTTTTACGGGCTTATCAGGTAAGATCTCAAAATATACCGCTTGCTTAAAAATTAATGTAGCAGATTTGATTGAGTCCTGCCTTGACTTGAATATGTTGCTTATATCAGTCTGAAATATGATAAATCATTATCCTAGATTGTTAACCTAACCCTCGATCATTATCCTGGATAGTTAACTTAAGCCTCAGTCATAGTCCTGGATTGTTAGCTTAAGCCTCAGTCATAATCCTGGATAGTTAACCTAAACCTCGATACCTTACTGCTCAATATCAGTGCCTTCTGAGGTACCTATGTGTGTTTCATCCTCACATTTGAGATCAACGACAAACCAGCAGTGCTTTTGTAAAATGAAACATCTCGTGTAGTGCAAAAATTTATTGCTTGGCTTCTGCATTACTTAAATGAAATATAGGTGGCAGAAGTTTAGATATATTTTTCCTCTTTCAATATCATTCAGTATACTCATTTCTGATGATTGAGTTACCTACGTATGTTTTGGGCAAACTTTTGCGGTCTACTTTGCTAACGTCCATTCATTTCATTTCATTTGATATTATTTAACCACGGTTTAGGTCAGTCTTAAATTGTAAAGATTTGGAAAGATTTGGAAGCTATGCTAAGCAAATAAGATGGGACTAAACGTCATACTCGATAAGCCTAGCTTCTTCTGGGGCGTACGTGGCATTTATTGTTTTTGTTTTCCGTTATGACTAATTTTGAAAATTGGTTTCTTTTGCAATTTTCCAACACTGTATTAAGAAGTAGTAATAGAAATTTGATTTTTTCTTTAGTTATTTTTTAACAGGGCACATTGTAAAACAGTTATTAGAACTGAATGTTTTCACCCTGTATAAAGAATTTAAAATCAATCAAATCAATCAATTGTATTGATTATTACCCCGTCGGCCGTGCAAAAAGACTACAAAGTAAAAACCTAATTTACAAATGTTGCTAACTTAAGTTAAATAGCAATAAAAAAAACTAAACATGTCGATAACAAAATTATACGAAATTAAATCAAAAGAAAAGTGAAATCAAACCCTCTGCAATGGCTCGTTTAACATTTTTTTGAAGGTAGGAAGAGAGGGTGCATGTTTGACATCCAAGTTTAATTTGCTCCAAAGCTTAGGTCCACGAAATGAAATAGACTTCTGCCCATTCGACGTTTTGAAAAGTGGAACACGCAAGTCAGTTTCCATGGCTTGATTACACAGGCATTGAAATCCCTTTGTTTGGAATCACTAATCGCTTCGTACTGGCGTGTCAATCAAAGCTACTTGACGCTATTGTTACAAGATCTGCCTTTGTTTACCTCAGTCAGTCATATTCTTTTATTCTTCTAGAAACTTCATCAAGATCATTATCACCAAGAGATAAGAATATCTTGAACGACAACCGGTCATTGTCACCAACGAGTAAAGAAACGAAAAAGAAATCCAAAAAAGTGAAATTCCAGATCGGGAAAAGTGGAAGTAAGTCAACTAAATTAAAGTACTAGTTACTAGCATAGTCATGGTACTAGTGAGTAAGGAAAGACACTCGTCGTTGAAAAGCTCTTTGATCGTTTTGTGATTGCGAAGACGCCCATGCGCATGAGAGTTATATTTCAGTGGAATTGAGATTGGTAAGGCCCGTTTCAAACGTTGAATTTCTCATGTGCCGAACTTAACTCGTGAATTAAATAAATGAGTAGCGCGACGTTTGAATCAGTTAGGCAGGGCATGAAAACCCACCCGACCATGCGACCGGGCGGTTGCAGGAAATTTTCAATTCATAACGTCCTGCAGGATATTTTCAAAATATATCGTTTTTTCATGCATCGCTATGTTTCTCATTTTTCCATAATAAGGAAACAACTGATGAAGTCAAGCAAAATTTACCCAACATAAATTGTATCTCATAAAAATTTTTTATTAACATTATATACAACAAATATGAGATCAGTAAATCACTGAAGTTTCCTTCATGCCTTTTAGAAATCATAAATGGTTTCTTTTATGGGGTCCCAATTTCAGCAGTCCCAACTTCATTGACATTTATTTTTCGCGATGTCTTACTTGCATTTACATAAAACCTGTTACATGTACTGTATTACTATCTTTGGAACCTGACCTCTTTGTAAGAAAGCTCGACATTGTTCCTTTTCTATTCTTGCTGGAACTTTAAGCATGATTTTTATCTGGTGGCAGGAAGGAAAATATTTGTTTATGCCCTGCAGTTAGGTACGGCAGGCTTAATTAAGAGCGGCAAGATCTTCCCAACAACCTTGTTTGTGTGGCTGCTTGTGTCATTCAGGTCAATGAGCGTAAGTTAATATGAATGGCAAAGCAACATGACTTACTATTATGCATGTTTTCTTATGATTAACCCCGTTGCTTTTAGCATAAATACCTTTCAATAGCTAAAGAAATGAGCTTTGTTTTGAGTTAAAGATTAATTTCCCTTGTCGATCCGAAATGTGAAAAAATTATTTCAGGCTAGTCTGCACTTTAGCGGACCAGCTTTCAATGTCAGCAATTTATGTGTCATGGGTAAGGGTTAGGGTCAGGATTAGGTTTTGGAAAGGGGTTTTTAGGGTTAGTTAGGGTAAGTTAGGGTTAGTTCGAGTAAATTAGGGTTAGTTAGGGTAAGTTAGGGTTAGTTAGGGTAAGGTAGGGTTTAGTTAGGGTTAGTAGGGAATTTAGTCAAATACATTCCTGAGAGATATGACATAAAGCTGGTCCGCTAAAGTGCAGTCGTCCCTTATTTCATGACCAACATTTTTCTTTTTAATTTTAAAAGTTTCGTTGTGCTTCTCAAACAAATTACGATAGTTGTTTAACTTTTTGGGTAGGTGACATTATAAAAGTTGACATAATTTATTCTTTTGCAGAATTTCGGACAGAAGAAATCGTAATTTACGAAGAAGTGACACAAATTATGGCTGACTTTGATCGACCTAGACCAATTATGATCACAGGTAATTCGAGAATTTTGTTGTTAGAGTGTCAGCGGTAGTAATCGGACGGAGGTTGTAATTGGATACTTACAAGTTAGCCCACAAAACTGATATAAAAGCGAAAGCCTGTTTGAAAACTTACTATGACTGTTGATTCTATTTTTTCATTTCATTTTACATAATACGCGTCACTCGGGAAGTAGTTGTTGTTCCCAATGTTTTGCCCCCATCCAAAAATGAAAAAAGAAAGACAACAGAAACATATACCAGATCCACGAACAATTTTCCACTTTGACAGAACACCATAAATCGTGGACTTGACCGATTTTTGAGATTAAAGATTTAGACTCGGTTTATACTGTACCGGTACGGCTTTGGACCTGTAACAAAAGTGTAACATATCAGCCTCCTACTTGCACTGTTCCTGCTACAACACTTTTGTTCTTTGTATCTATAGAAAAATCTTGTTCCGGATCAGTGTAAACGCTGTTGAACCGTAAAAGCTTTGTAACGCATCAAAACTGTACCGGTACAGTGTAAACGTGGTCTTAATCTTTAGGCAAATCCCACCTGCAAGTTTTTGTTGAATACTTTGGCGGGGCTATTCCCTGATTCGTAAGAATTTTCTTGAAAATCTTTAGGGCTTGTTCATATGAACGCGAGCCAGCCCGCTTACGGGGCTGGATCTATTTGCCGAGATCTCATTTTGTCCCTAATTCTAATACAAAAGTCGTTGTTTCCCATATAAACATTCCATCCTGGTAGCCTGCGCGCAGCCTCGACACTCCTCCGCCAAAGTATAGAGTCTATACTATACTTTATTAGTATATTACTATACTATAGTTATAAGTCTATATTTTGGCGGAGGAGTGTTGAGGCTGCGCGCAGACTGCGTCCTGGCTACTGAGATGAAACGAGTGTGCTGATCATGCGCGGCTCAAGAAAATTGGCACGTGTACCTTTTTGTCATGTGTCCAATTTCTGTCTCGGCAAAAGGGCTGTAGTTTCTCCATATGAACACAAGATTAAAAATGTCTTGCCAACCGAGCAAGTCTGGTAAGCGGGCTGGCTCACTTCCATATCAACAGGCCCTTAGTCTGGAAAAAACCTAAATCAATCGAACAGCTTCAATTTTTGCAAGCATCGACATTTGTCATAACCAATGATTTCCAATTTCCCAAATCATATTTGAAGGAGTTTTCTCAGTTTTTTGTCTGGTTCAATTGAAGCTTCAGGATTTAGTATTTTACAAATTTGTTGTATACTTTTGCAGTACAATTTTTCAAACAGGGAATTTTTTTATTCACCTGATATGTTTCCATTTCAATGTTATTTTTTAGGCGGTGAAGGTATTGGCTGCGAAGAATTTAGGCGAAAGCTAGTTGAAACAGACCCTGAAAAATTCGAATCACCAGTTACATGTAAGCATCAAATCTTTTAGAAACCATCTTGTAAATGGTTATTATTCTTACTTTGCATTGAATTGTTTGATAAGAACTTTAGTTCCTTTGTTGTCATTCTATTTGACGATTTATGATGGCTTGTTTATTTTTGAAAATTACATCGTTTTCTTTGTATAAAAGGAATTCATGCAAAGTCTAGAAAACATTAAAACCATCATTTTCTTAATTAATGGAGGAAAAATGGTAGTATATACGAATGTGTAAAATTTAACAGAATGTGTAAAATAAGCACAAGTCTGTCGCTTTTCTGATTTAAGTTTTAGAAATTTCATGGTGTCAAAACCTCAACACTAGTTGAAAAATATAAAAAGAGCTACAAGTTTGAAGATAATCAAGACATCCAAAGCAATTCTTCTCATCCATGAACACAATCTAACAAAAGTCTTAATTCCTTTGCTGTGTTTCGAACTTGTGTCTTTCTACAACTACCGTGCGTGTGTTCCAAAAAAATTCCCAACCTTTGAAAGAGCACCAACATTTGATTACAGGGCCAATCATCAAAATTCTTTTTTGGCAAGTAGATCAAGGAAGAAATTATTTTCAAAGGTGTAGTTTATTGTTTTGATTCGATTAGAAATTAGCTAATTTGGCTCTTTTTGGGGCTACCTGGTTTTGAAGAATACTGCAAAGAAGCACAGATGATTAACAAATTAAATTCTTTGTGCACACGAGCTTCTAACTTGGTCATAAATACCAGAAAGAAACTCAGACTATCATTGGAGACTTGAACGATGGAGAAAGATCTCAAAATTCGGCTCATAGGCAAGATTTCGACTTGTCATTTCATGCCCTCTAAGTAACGAGAACAAACATTTTATCATCTTTAAAGAAGATCAAATAATTGAATCATTGACAAAACAGATCAAAAACTTTGCTAGGGATAGGCTTAATAATCGAGTTTTGGTGATTTTTTAAACGGGAGGAATTTTTTCAGGACACCCGGTACTCTGATGGGTGTTGCTCCCAGGAGCTCAGGAGTTTTTTATCTGACTGTATTCTGGAAGCAGTGTAGGACGGAAAATATCGAGCAAATGATTTCACTATGCGATGCAATTGTGGATAATATTGTTCTCGATATTTATTGTAGTTACATCACGATCAAGAAAATCTCACGAAAGAGCTGACAAAGACTACCATTATATTTCGCGACATGAATTTGAGAAAAGAATTCATTCGAACGAATTTGTCAACATCGAAGCTACAAAGAATCATTTCTTCGCAATAAGTGTTGAATCGATCAGAGAAATTGTGGACTCAGGGAAAACATGCGTGATTTTCTTGAATCCCGAGGTCAGTAGTTTTCAGTCTTGTTCGTTAAGTTTAGGCCTTTATTTTGTAGCGGGTAAAAAAGTTGNAGCAATATAGAAAAACAAAAAAAACAAAAATCATATTTGAAGGTGTTTTTTGAGTTTTTTTGTCTGGTTCAATTGAAGCTTCAGGATTTAGTATTTTACAAATTTGTTGTATCCTTTTGCAGTACAATTTTTCAAACAGGGGATTTTTTTATTCACCTGATATGTTTCCATTTCAATGTTATTTTTAGGCGGTGAAGGTATTGGCTGCGAAGAATTTAGGCGAAAGCTAGTTGAAACAGATCCTGAAAAATTCGAATCACCAGTTACATGTAAGCATCAAATCTTTTAGAAACCATCTTGTAAATGGTTATTATTCTTACTTTGCATTGAATTGCTTGATAGGAACTTTAGTTCCTTTGTTGTCATTCTATTTGACGATTTATGATGGCTTGTTTATTTTTCAAAATTACAGCGTTTTCTTTGTATAAAAGGAATACATGCAAAGTTTAGCAACAAAATTAAAACCATCATTTTCTTAATCAATAGAGGAAAAATGGTAGTATATACGAATGTGTAAAATTTGACAGAATGTGTAAAATAAGCACAAGTCTGTCGTTCTTCTGATTTACGTTTTAGAAATTTCATGGCATCAAAACCAGCATAGGTTTCAAATCTTTAAAAAGGTCGGTGTAAAATTTCGTGACCTATTTCTTTGAATGGAATGGCTTGAAAGAAACTTTAGCTACTTTTTAATAATTCTACCGTTCGACTTTTTAGAAATCTTCAATATTTTCAGAATTAGAGTGCTTTTCTTCTTTTTTAAGAATTCAAGAAAAAAAATGAAAAGAACTTAAAACCATAAAACCAATTTCTAAACTTTTCGAGGAAACATCGAATAATTTTCCAGAAAAACATAGTTCCTGAGCGTCTACAATATGGTATCAAGCAAAAGTATTTCACTCTTCTGGTTTGTGATTTAGAAATTTGATGACGTCACATCCTCAAATGAGTTGAAATAGGAAATACGCTGTAATTTCGAAAATATTGAAGATTTCTGAAAAGTCCATCGGAAGAGTTATAGCAAAGTAGCTAAAGTTGCTTTCAAACCATTCGATTCAAGGAAACATGTCACTGAATTTTACATTGACCTTTTTACGCCAATTTAAAGATTTGGAACCTATGCTGTCAAAACCTCAACACTAGTTGAAAAATATAAAAAGAGCTACAAGTTGGATAATAATCAAGACGTCCAAAGCCATTCTTCTCATCCATGAACACAATCTAACAAAAGTCTTGATTCCTTTGCTGTGTTTCGAACTTGTGTCTTTCTACAACTACCGTGCGTGTGTTCCAAAAACATTCCCAACCTTTGAAAGAGCACCAACATTTGATAACCAAGACCAATCATCAAAATTCTTTTTTGGCAAGTAGATCAAGGAAGAAATTATTTTCAAAGGTGTAGTTTATTGTTTTGATTCGATTAGAAATGAGCAAATTTGGCTCTTTTTGGAGCTACCTGGTGTTGGAAGATACTGCAAAGAAGCACAGATGATTAACAAATTAAATTCTTTGTGCAAACTAAGCTTCTAACTTGGTCATAAATACCAGAAAGAAACTCAGACTATCATTGGAGACTTGAACGATGGAGAAAGATCTCAAAATTCGGCTCATAGGCAAGATTTCGACTTGTCATTTCATGCCCTCTAAGTAACGAGAACAAACATTTTATCATCTTTAAAGATGAATAATTGGATCATTGACAAAACAGATCAAAAACTTTGTTAGGGATAGGCTTAGTAATCGAGTTTTGGTGATTTTTAAACGGGAGGAATTTTTTCAGGACACTCGGTACTCTGATGGGTGTTGCTCCCAGGAGCTCAGGAGTTTTTTATCTGACTGTATTCTGGAAGCAGTGTCAGACGGAAAATATCGAGCAAATGATTTCACTATGCGATGCTATTTTGGATAATATTTTTCTCGATATTTCATTGTAGTTACATCACGATCAAGAAAATCTCACGAGAGAGCTGACAAAGACTACCATTATATTTCTCGACATGAATTTGAGAAAAGAATTCATTCGAACGAATTTGTCAACATCGAAGCTACAAAGAATCATTTCTTCGCAATAAGTGTTGAATCGATCAGAGAAATTGTGGACTCAGGGAAAACTTGCGTGATTTTCTTGAATCCCGAGGTCAGTAGTTTTCAGTCTTTTTCGTTAAGTTTAGGCCTTTATTTTGTAGCGGGTAAAAAAGTTGCTNATGATTTCACTATGCGATGCAATTGTGGATAATATTGTTCTCGATATTTATTGTAGTTACATCACGATCAAGAAAATCTCACGAAAGAGCTGACAAAGACTACCATTATATTTCGCGACATGAATTTGAGAAAAGAATTCATTCGAACGAATTTGTCAACATCGAAGCTACAAAGAATCATTTCTTCGCAATAAGTGTTGAATCGATCAGAGAAATTGTGGACTCAGGGAAAACATGCGTGATTTTCTTGAATCCCGAGGTCAGTAGTTTTCAGTCTTGTTCGTTAAGTTTAGGCCTTTATTTTGTAGCGGGTAAAAAAGTTGCACCATTTGCAAAATCATCAAAATTTGACTATATTACCGATCGTAAAAATTCCTTTATGCGCGTAAATTTGTGTAGTGGACTAAATTGATTTTCGACTCATTGGAAAATCTTGTAATCGCTCTGAATGTGTGGGAATGTGTGCTTTTAGAAGCCACCTGGTTTTAAGGTATACTCGGAAATCACACGCAATAATTATCAAATTGCATTTTAGCTTTGTACTTCCACTTAGATTGGTTTCTTGTGGCTTTTGTGTCGTGTAGGTGTCGAACTTTCATATAGAATCGCAAATTATAGATTTCTGGCTAAAAATTTCAGAAAATGTTTCGGAAAGGCATTTGTCCAAAACTGTTAAAGTCTGTCTCAAACCAGATGTCAGGTGAGATTTGCGAAAACGTAAAATTACTCATGCAAAAGCTCTTTAATTGTTTTTACTCGCGAACATTTTCGCCTGACACCTAATGTGAGATGGACTTCAGTTGTTAATGTAATTCGCTTGGAATAGTTAAGAACATTTTCATTTCAATTTGTGGTTCTGATTCAAGAAAGTTCGCTTGAAGTCGAATTGCTACCGAAGCTTCTACCTAATCTGGCATTATTTTTATTTTTAAATTAATGCGCGAAAAATTCAAAATTAAATGTAATTCCAGATTTTGAAAATTATTAATGGAAAAATTTCAGTTCTTTTTTTTTTACTTTCCAGTATCTGCGAAGTTTATGCGGAACAAATTTGAACCCATTCGTCGTTTTCATAAAGGCACCATCAATAGAAATTCTGGAGACATCGCAGCAATTAGAACATTCCTTATTTGAGGATAAGATTACCAATGTAAGTCTTTCATTTTCTGATTTGATAAAACTTCACTCTTCTTAAGGCCCTGTTGCACGATTATTGTTCACTTGATTTTTCATTTCAACCCCTGATATAACGAACTTCCCAGCACACACGTATTTTTCATAAGAAACTCTTTATAAGAAACTCAACTAGCACATCGCTAAAAAATCAAGAAACTACAGTACTGGACAAAATTATTTAAGCAACTATTTATTTCAGTCAAGGAAATCCTTAGCTTATTTTTACTTTACTTTCACTTGTTTCCTGTATCATATTGCTCGGAACGTACTTGAGTAATGTCTAAACATTGGAAAGGCTTTAAAATGCTTCATTTTGACATGTTCACGAGGACAAATGAACTAAACATGGAGATTGTCATGGACTTGTAAGAAACTCGTAAGAAAATCTGAGTAGTCAAAATCTGATAATTTTAAGAAACTTTCAATACTGGTTCAAATTGTTAGTTTATTTCTTATGAAAAAATATGTGTAACTGACTATAAATGTCTAACGAGCTTAAATATAACAAACTGGTCCCTTCGCAGTTCGTGGGATTTAACTTATTTTCATTTGTTGAAGTCTAACTTCGGTATCGAAACCTTGCCCTTTGCGTTGCCATTCATTAAGAACCCTCATGACCTCAACATATTCAAACTTTAGAATTCCTAAACCGTGGAGCCAATACAGTAATTCAAGCTTTCCAAATTTCAATGCTGTGAAATACACCATTATGAAATACACCATTATGCTAAAGGCGTGAAACTCTTTGCCAAGATGCATTGTGTCCTTGATAGAATCCCTATGAATGAAGAAAGCCTATTTTTTACAAACGTTTTGCCCGAATTAAGGCGAATTTTTTACCCGAAACATGGCCTATTTTTGCAAATTCTTCCAACGTTGGATGAGGCAACGCTCCCAGCCCCCTGGCGCGTACGCTTATGACAAAGCACACTGCATCTTAGCAAGAAGTCCCGCCCTTCCATCTTTAGCGTGATCATCTATTAGACTGATGATATGAGTCAAAGTTTTGCTCCATTGAATTGAATTGTTATTTATTGTTATAGTCATATTCCGCTAAAACTTGTTTGAAGCGGAATGGGTATTGTGGGGGTATGGTTAGGGGGGAATGGAGCGAAAACAAGGACTCATGTAATAAGTCTAATCATCTATTGCAGCAGTTTTCATTGATGAAATTCAATTGCTTTTTTTAGGCTGAAGATGCTTGTAAATTGGCATTAGAATCTGAAGAAATCGAGAACAATTATGGACATTATTTTGATTTGATAATAACGAACAATGACATGGAAACAACAATTAATCAGCTGTATCATTCTGTAAACAAAGTATCTATGGAGCCATTTTGGATTCCAGTCAGGTAGGAGAATACATTCAAATCGAACAGTTTCAGAAAGTGAAAGTTTCGGACAAAATTTTATCAAAAACTTCTTTGTCGGAAGTATCGTTAAACGTGTCCAAAATGTTTTTGGCTTATTTCTTGGGCTAGTCTGCACTTTAGCGGACCAGCTTTCAATATCGGCAAGTTATTTGTCATGGGGTAAGGGTTAGGGTCAGGGTTAGGTTTTGGAAAAGGGGTTTTTAGGGTTAGCTAGGGTTAGTTGGGGTAAGTTAGGGTTAGTTAGAGTAAGTTAGGATTGGTTAGGGTAAGGTAGCATTTAGTAAGGGATAGTAGGGTATTTAGTCAAATAAATTTCCGAGAGATATGACATAAAGCTTGTCCGCTAAATTGCAGTCGTCCCATTTCTTGCTCGCGATTCTTTTAATTGAAGGATTCAGTGCCGATCAGGTTAGTTTCACTCAAATATAATTAAAATATTTCAAACCTATTTCAAACGAAAAATTTCCTATATCAATAAATTGTAAAATAGGAAATTTTCGATTTTTCAAAAGATGTGGAAACTTTTTGTCTGAAGATTTTTATCGAAAACTTCTCCGTCCGTAACATTTAGATGTTAATGTAGCCTTTTAGGAAACAAAAACCAAGTAAATGAGGCAAACAACAAGAACAGATTTTGTAACAATAACATCATAGCTTTCGGTTAACGCGATACTACAAAGCGATTAGCAATTGCAGACGAAGGGATTTCTAAACCGAACTAGTCATGTCACAGATGTAAATAAAGTTAGTCAAATGTTCTGTTGCGTTCAGTAAATTGAAGTTTAGCGATTTAGCACATTAGAGGCCTGTTCACATGGGAGTTTTCAGCTCAGGCTGAAATTTCAGCCCGGTAAAGCCGATTACCCAAGGTGAAACTTCGTCCATCCTCTACGGTCAAATGCTTGTAAATATCAGTTTCGTCAGCCCACCTTGCGCTAGCCGAGATGAAACGCTGATCCCTTTCTGTTAATGCCCATTGTTTTGCAAGACACGCTCCGATATAATGGCAAATATTTTTTCATCCTGGCTAAAATATCGATATCGCATACGTTTTTGTCTAGTTTTGGCACTAGACGGACTTCCAGCCCGGGCTTCATGTGATGGCAAAATAATTTCACTTGGGTATCGCGGCTAAATTTTCAGCCCAAGCTGAAAACTCCCATGTAAACAGGCCCTTAAGGTATTTTCAGTATCAACATCAGTAGCTTAAATTTTTGTTGTCTCCTGTTAGAAAACCAAACTTGCACAAAAGAACAGCATTTGGATATTAGGTTATCACAGCATAGGCTTCAAATCTTTAGAAAAAGCTACTGTGAATCGCTATAAACTTTTTTTGGATTAGATGGTTTAGATGATCTGCTATAATTCTACCGTGAAATGTTGTGATACCGGGTGTCCTAGAAAAGTAAACAGGTTTGGTTTGGCCTAGGGATGAAAATTTAGCTTTGATCTAATAAGGCTAATAATTTTTAAACGTTCCTCGATAGTTAACTTGAGCATAGATACCTTGTTTGTTGATATTGGTGCTTCGAGAATTAAAATATTAATCTTGAAAGTTCAAATTTTCATCTTTTTATGGATAGGTTCTCTCTTGTAATTCTGGGCTCAAAATCCACAGGAGCTATAATCAGTGAACTTGGTTTTCAATGAATTATGCTAAATTGCGCGAATTCGATTTCCCTAAAAAAAATAAGAAACTCTACTGCAAAGCCTAGAACCAAATTTCTTATGAAGAAATTATTGTACTTTTGTTATAATGTTCGATATGATTTAAAATGAAGTTGATTTCAAATTTCGAAAAGCTTTTTTCTGCTAATATTGTAATTAAAGAATTATAACTACGAACTGTTCTTGGGATCTTTGTCAAGTTGATATTTTTGGTCTGAACCTTGGGTAATTTTGCTAAACGTTCAAGGAAGGATAGAGAATTTCCAGCTGAAAGCCCCTTTTATATCCAACAGTACCTCGGGCCTTGTCGAAAGGCTAAACAATTCTCAAAAACATATTTTTGCAGCACCCTTAAAATCTCTGAAGATCGTGGTCCAGAGGCCGATAATTTTTTTTTTCCTAGGAACGGCAAAAATTTTGTCAAAACTTCCTGCGATTTGTTGGTAGGATATAGTTCACAGGCTACTTGGTGAAATTTAACATGTTCATATACCAACAACTTAAGGTTTAAACTTAACATAACATGAAACAAATACCTATGATAGGTTCACCTGGACGAAATCTATGACTTATAACTTATAACGACAAATATTTTTTCAAATTTAAAGACAAACCTTTTTGTCAAGATTCTCCTCAATTACTTCAGTTAGTGCAGCAATTCAATTTTGTTTTCTCGATAACAATTATGACAGGTTCTTGTGTTTCGACGGCAGCATAAAAATTTAGCCTTTTTTTCAAAAAATTTCCTGCGTCCTAAAAATCTCGCCAAAAATTTCCTGGGAAAGACGTTCTCCTGTTCCCACACTTACGCTGTCCTTAATTTTCACAGTAAGAAGATTTTTCACTCAGCTACAAAACATAATAAGCAGTGATATCGATCTACTTTCAAGTGGACTTTGATGAAAGCATTAGCATATTTTTCCGAAAAATGCTTCTTAATCAATCTTGTTCTCCAGTAGTGCTCACAAATAGAACACGTATCAAATATCAACTACATATCAAATGTTTTGTTCATTAAATGTTTCTTTAGTGACGGTTGCTGTGATTAAT
Source organism: Aurelia aurita (assembly GCA_004194415.1). Taxonomy (NCBI): domain Eukaryota; kingdom Metazoa; phylum Cnidaria; class Scyphozoa; order Semaeostomeae; family Ulmaridae; genus Aurelia; species Aurelia aurita. The sequence continues at coordinate 330,223 of REGM01000277.1, read as the reverse complement.
GATAATGATCATTAACAAAGAAATTAAAGAAGTTTATACAGCCCCCCATTTTGTGCCGTGCCCCTGGGCAGTTGCCCCCTTGCCCCCCCTCACTCAGTGGGCCTGCTTACTGCAAGAATTGGGACCAAAATTAAGAAACCTTACTAAAAAGCTCAAAGCCAAGTTTCTTATAAAAGATGAGTGTACTTTTGTTGCTGTAAGTATGATGTTAATGATATGATTCTGGAGCTTTACACACTGTAGGGGCAGCGGTGACAGTTGCTCCCTAAAAATAACCAGAAAGCAACGAAAAACACTGAAATTACAGTAAGTTTGATCAGTTTTGATGAGCCGTTCTCTTTGCACAACCCCTTAAATTTTGTTGTTGTGTATGCAGGATAAGGCCTTGTCTGACTTAAGTAAATTATCTCCACAATAGCATCTGATTATGTTTAAGTAAAGTATCGATAATTAATGATACAACCTTTCCTGCCTTCTCTTTCAGGTTCATGGAACGATGAATGGTTCTCATTGAAGATGACTTTAGCTGCCTTTGTCCTTGGTCTATTGCAACTTCAAAAGGTAAGTAAAAATTAATTTAATATTAATCTATGTAGAGGGCAACTTTTGCGTGGTGAAATTGTCCATTAATTGGAGACCGACTGGAAGAAAGGATGTTTCATTCGGAGTTGTTTGGCTTGTNAGAACCCAGATGAAAGGAAGTGTGAACAAACTATGGTCAATTTATGACCACACAGGTATCCAACTAAGGATGCTGTGAAATCAAGCATCTTGAGCCGGAAAAGAGAAACTTGAGGTTTTCTTCGAATGCTAATTGCACTTTTAAGCACTAGTGTACATGGGGCCTAGCAATTTAATCCTTGGAAGGAATGAGCTAAAAAGTCTTTAAGCAACAAATGAATCTTAACTTGGTTGTTGTCTGCGAGGCATTGGAGGTTGACTGAAGACTATATTGTTGGTGGTATTATTTTGTGAGATGTTGAAAAAAGAGCACTAAGTGAGCACTATAGTCCTTAAAAGGCAAAATTATCAGTTCTCTTCCAGGCTCGATTTTAACCTGCTCACTGGCATTACCAAACAGTGAATTAGTGCTGGGAGTAGGACTGTCTTCGAACTTCAGAGAATCTCAGTATCTCGCCTATCTCATTTAAAAAGGCGCAAGAGTACTTTAGGATCAAATGATTCTTCTATCATCACAAGGATTTTTTGCGTATTTAAGACGTCATAGAAATACTTCAGTGAAAGTGACTAGAATTAATGAATATTTCCATGACAAGAGTGTTTTACTAAGCTAGTAACAATGCAGATGGATCTAAAGAATAGATTTTGATTTTTATTCAGATCAGCATATGAATGTGGTTAATTGATATTTCTACGTGACACAATAGCATATCACGTAACCCCCGCAGCGGAGGAGGACAGCGCAGTTCTGGAGAACAAGATAAGTTCTAAGATCAATCAAAAACTTAGCAAACTTTTGCACGGTATTTTATTCAGACCGTTATCGATCGCATGTCTGCAGAGTTTTGGAAAGCGGGGCAATATCGCTAAATGGGTAGAATAGGGATTTCGCTGGACAATGCTTTTGCTCTCGTGTGTCACATAAAAAGAATTAAAGTATAACTTTTGGCAAGCTTCCTATCAGTGCAGCTCAGAAGCAAAGAGGTATCCGTAGCTAGGTAACTAGCGCACCAAGATTCAATCAAACAATAAGCTTATGCACTCCTCACTTAGGTTTTTGTCAAGCATATCCGAAAAAGCACTTTAAGTTGGCAATGCCCCATATACCTTTCAGGCCATCGAATGAAGGAATGATAGGCAGCCTTTGATCTGTGAATCTCCCACGATAGGAAGCCGAAACTATAAATAAATGCTATGAAACCCCCCTTTGTTACCTTCATCCAAATCACGACAGTCTTACGGTTCTGGGTTTAGCATTCTGACTCTGGTGGTTTTTGGTTCTTGGTCAAGGGATCTACAATGAGGCTGTCTCTGTCTTTAAATAAATAACACTATATATTATTAATTAAATACTCTACCGAAATGAGTAGCCTTACTTTCGTTTTTGTTTATACAAATTTGCTTACCTAGTAAGTAAATTCACAAATCTTTCTTTATTTCAGCTCCAGCAGTAGATGAACATAATGCGCCTCATGGACACTTCAAAATGACACTGATTGGAGTTTAGATGATTTACAGATGAACACTCTTTAGGTTGGTTTACTTTGGATCTAGATGTTAGGAACGCAATAGAAAATAACGCTAAAGATGGCGGCTCCAACGACTCTGTTGTGTTTTGCTGCAAAGCATGCTGGTAAAAAGCTCCCTGACGACCACCTAACGACATAAACATTTGGGTCTGCCGTTTCGACCAGCTAGCTCCAATTCGAATCGACCTTGAATTCGAATGCAACATGGTTCGAAAGCAAACCTTTCCAAAGCAGAAAAAGTAAAGCTTTGATTCGAATTGAAGTTGTAATTAAAGATTTGCTTTCGAATTACAAAATTTTCCGATTTGTTTACATTGATTACTTGTTCCAAACATTACCATAGCTAGTTAGTCGAAACGGCAGACCAACATTTTTATGTCGTTAGGTGGTCGTCAGGGAGCTTTTTACCAGCATGCTTTGCGCGACCGCCATCTTTAGCGTTATAGTGTATTACTGCCTAAAACACAGGGTGGCCCAATAATAGTTGCAATCGCTAATCGCTTTGCAATTGCATATGAATCACAATCAGAGAAATCTACCGGATGAGTAACAATAACTTGCACCTTTTGGAAAATCCCCAAAACTATATCATATTACCGATCTTTAAATTTTCTTTTTGTGTATTAGTGTGAGAAAGTTATTGTGTTGATATAACATGTTGAATTGAGTTGAACCCCAAGGTAACTCTAAACTGCATTGTATGTGAAGTTTTTTACGATTGTTCTGATTAGTCTTACTTGCATGCTTTTCCAAAGCTGACGTGTTGTTTTTGTGTGTTTCCTCAAGCTCGTTTTGGCTATGCCATGTTAGGAAATACATAACAATGTGTCAAGTCAAGGACTAAATAGATTTATTAAGTGGTCATTATTTTGTTCTCCTTGGAGAGACAATGCAATTACGGAATGAAAAACCTTATTTTGAGTAACAATGTTTTACAAAGAATGGTTACGGGGAGAGGGGGGCACTTGACGTCAAAATGTGGTGGAGATATCCCTCGCAACCCATGGATTTTTGGACAAAAAGCAAGGCTTTACCCTTGGAAAATTTGTTATTTTTGAACCCATCGATTTATGGACAAAAAGCAAGGCTATACACTTGCAAAATTGGTGCTTTTTGGACCCATCGATTTTTGGACAAAAAGCAAGGCTATACCCTTGCAAAATTGGTGATTTTTAGACCCATCTTTTTTTGGACAAATAGCAAGGCTATACCCTTGGAAAATTGTGTGCTTTTTGGATCCTTAGAGTTTTGGACAAAAAGCAAGGCTATACCCTTCCAATTTGTGCTTTTTGGACCCATCGATTTTTGGACAAAAAGCAAGGCTATACCCTTGCAAAATTGGTGCTTTTTGGACCCATCGATTTTTGGACAAAAAGCAAGGCTATACCCTTGCAAAATTGGTGCTTTTTGGACCCATCGA
>REGM01000277.1:262502-280578 GCA_004194415.1 Aurelia aurita | reverse complement strand
GAAGCGTTGTAGGGGCTATTGGTTACGATTCTGGCCGCACGATTTTGTAGCTTTTGTAGCTTGTCTTTTGCCGTGATTCCGCATACCCCCCAAACCGGGCAACAATATCGAAAGTATGGCTTTACCAGACTTTTATACATTGTCTGCACTGACTTTATTGGGAGGTATTGTTTGGAATAGCGCAACATTCCTAACGCCTTTGAGATCTTTTTAATCATATTAGCTATCTGTACGCCCCAGCTCAAATGTTGATCAACATGTACCCCAAGGTATTTAATGTCCTTAATCATTGAAATTGTCTCCCTACCTATTTCAAGAGATGGTTTCACTGCCGTAGTTTGCTGAATATTTTTCAATTTTTGCCCGCTACCAATAATTAAGCATAGATTGAATAGATTTAGGATTTACGATGATTTTGATATTTTCGAAATTTTGCATGAATTCTTTCAACAAATATTAAAAACGCCGCCATTTTGAAAATAATCGAGATATCAAAAAAATTCCAAGGTAGATTTACAGGAAAGTACCTTAAATTCCTTTCAAGCCATTCAATTCAAAGAAAAAATGTAATAGAATTTTACACCCAACCTTTCTAAAGATCTGAAAGATTTGAGCCCTATGCTGTATATATAAATACATTGCCCTAAATTACCCTGTAAAATAGACGATAGCACGTCGATCTTGGAGGATTTTTCTGGACTGTATATTTTGGCAAACGCCTGTACTTTTTTTGACTCACCCGGTAGGACCCAAATTGATTGGCATGAAAACCGGGACGATCAAATCATGATCAAATGGAAACCGGGGCTTTACTTCTACCCTGCACTTGCCCAAGTCGAGCAAGTCCACTTCTACCCTAGCGATCAACAACACGAGGAGTCATGTTGCTATGAAGGTGAAATATTGATTTTTCATATTTTCGTATTTACATACAGGCTTTACTTCTAGTACCGTAAATACAAGTTTTACTTCTACCCTAGCAACCGACAACATGAGGAATCATGTTGCTATGAAGGTGGAATATTTGATAACAAACTTAAAACACCAGCAGAATCACACGATAAAATTAGCATATAAAAGGTTTTGTCTAAACAGCTGTACGGACTACAGTTTGTCAAGTGATCAAATTTTATAAAAACACATGGTTTGAGAGCAAAACAATCGATAACCAATGAAAAGAACACCAGAAGGGCTTTGTTTAACACCCGCAAAGACTCATGGTAGACTAACGCGTCTGTCAAATTTAGCTTGTTTCCAATCAGTGAGGAAGTGCTAGACGAAGTAGCAAATCTGTATTTTTGATCAAGTTCGAAAGCAAAAGAACAGTCGAAGATAGCGGAAGAAGCAATCTTGTTAAAGCGTTGTTCGTCGTTCTGGTGAACTGGCGTAACTCAAAATTGTGATTGAAGTAAAATAAGGCCGTCGAGTTTGATGGTCTTGAAAGTAGCTGTCAAAACACACAGGTGAATTATATACGAAGATCCAATTTAAGTTCAATTTGACGATTATATTGAGATTGGCGTTTTAATACTGTGCATTAAGGAGATAAAGAGAACGTTAAAACGTTCACACAAGAAACAGAACAGCTGAAGTAGGAGAAGAGACGTAACGAGGGATTTCACGGCTGAAAATGGCGTTTACTAAACTGTGTTGGTTGCTCATTTTAACCTGCTTAACTACTGTTGACTCTTTCGTTCTTGATTATTCAAAAGACCCTAACGAGGAGAAAACTGTGATCTTGCTTGCATTTAGCGGCCTAAGCGCTGACTCTTTATTAAAGCATGATCTACCAACTTTAAAGAAATTCGCAATTGATGGAGTGCTAGCTTCTGGAAAGAGAGGAGCCTTCCAGACAGAGACACTACCCGCTCTGCACACACTCGTAACAGGACGCTTTCCTGATAAACATGGCATACTCTCGAACAAGATGCGTGATTTAACAACTGGGGCGAACTTCGATGTTTTCAATAAAGATGCAAAATGGTGGGATGCTGTGGAACCGATTTGGGTAACAAATGAAAAGCGAAACAAAACAAAGAGCGCGCTTTGCTTCTGGCCAGGTTATGATGTTGAAATTGATGCTAGAAAGGCAACCTTCACTTGCTCCACAGACAGAAATGGCACGAAGTTGGAAAACCCGTTCAAAGAGCTGACTCTTCACTCAGCTATCAAACAGCCTGTAATGTCCATGGACGAAAGAATTTTGCAGATACTCAAATGGGTTACGATGGAGAAATCACCAAAGTTTATCGCTGCTTATTTCGAAGAGCCGTTCGCAACAGCGCTAATGCATGGTGTTGGGTCAGCCGAAACTGAGGTTGCTGTTAAAAGTGTCGATAAATTGATCGCGAAACTCTATAAGGGACTCGAAGATTTCAAAATGCTTGAAAAAATCAATGTCGTAATTACAGGCGATTCTGCTGCTGTTGATATTGTGAAGGATAAGAATATTTACTTGGAAGATTACTTAGATGAAAAGTTGAAGAATGCTTATGATGTTATAGATGACGGACCAATTACTACCATATTGCCGAAGGCCCTTACCGATAACCAAATTCTGTTTACGAAATTTAACGGCTCTCATCCAAACTTGAATGTCTACAAGAAAGAAGGCTTGCCGGATAGTTTCCATTTCAGCCATGCAAACCGCACAATGCCTCTGATTTTGGTTGCAGATAAAGGATGGCGTATCTTTCCAAGGCGCATCACTGATCCGAATGACAAGCGTCAAGCAGCTATTGGTTATTCCGCAAACAATAAAGAAACGCAAACATTACTCATCGCGCACGGGCCTGCTTTCCGTAAGCGGGTGCGAATTGAAGAAATACAGAATGTGGATATTTACCAAATGCTTTGCGCCGCAATACAACTCGAGCCAAACGTTCATGATGGATCCGGATACGTGTTGTCTAAAGTGGTCGCACCTCATGATAAATGGTTTTGGCATATCGCAAAGACCATCGTACAATCAAAAGAAGGCCTCACTGGTGTGATTGTGTTGTTCCTCGTTCTACTGTTCGCCGCGCTGTATTTGCTCGTACACGTAATATACAACGCATCGTCAAAAGACCGCTGCCGTTGCTGCAAGAGCGGTGAGAAGTCTTCGAAGAAATCAAACGGGAAGTATGAACGCAACGGGAATATGAATGAAGGCAAAACGCATCTGCTTGCTGGTGAGGAGGAGCTGTCTGACACTGACTTTGGGGAGGACAGTGATGTCAATGAATATGAAGTGAAATACGCTGACCCATGAAACTCTATTTGTCATATAAAGTAGGGTAGATTTCCTAAAGGTTTTGCAGACTGACTATTCGGTGTCCTATTAAAGTTATACGCGGTAAGACGAACATGCATGGTTTGATGTGGAATTGCTATTCTCTTTCTTTCTTTCATTTCTTTGACTGCTAGTGTAATCTGTTTGTATGTTGTCGTCCTTTCTGTTTCTTTTGTTTTCTAAGTTGGATTTATAGAGTTGTAAGTACCGTTTTGGTGGAGGCCAGATGGCCTGGGTCTTCTTACGCACGCCAAGAACGGTACGGTATTGATTTATCTAATGTTGGTTAGCTTTACTTTATTATGAAAAGAAAAATAACTATTNGGGGGTCGTGCAATAAATATACAATTACAAATTAAAGATATTACAGTACAATACAATATAATTTAATAAAAGTCAAAGAAAAAGAGTGCACATATATAAAAGCATATCATTTATGCCTAGGGGAATTCATCGGCCCTTCCCGGAAATTTTTCAGAGCGGGCGCTCCTTTTATTTCAGCTTTCAGCCCATTCCAGAGACTGGCCCCTCTGAATTTAAAAACATCTTTGAACAGTTGATGTCCTCAACATTGGAGTTCTAAGGTTGATGTTTGAATTTCGCCGTAATCGAGAGGTTGTTTCATTTACCCTAGTGAACATGTCGCTCATATAGGACGGCGCGGCGCATCACCGTTTAGGGATTTAAAAGCAATTTTGTGTGTTTCGAAATCAATTAACTCCCTAACCAATCAGCCATCCTAGGGCACGAATGAGAGGTAAAGCTGACTGATCATATCGACTTCCAGTAACTATTCTGGCTGCACGATTTTATAGCTTCTGGGCCGGGTTGTTCAAAACTGGTATTAGACTAACACCGGATTACCACTATACATATGACTACAGAACTATGCATTTTAATCCACGATTAGCTCTAATCGAGGTTTGAACAACCGGGCCCTGGTTGTTAAGCGAGGTCTCGCCAACATTACCCCCAAACAGGGCAGCAATATCTAAAGTAGGGTTCTATAAGGCTTGTGTACATCTGTTTAACGGTGGATGCAGGCTCGTAGCTTTTAGAGTTATCTTTTTGAGTTTTGAAAAATTTGCTATTATTTTTTTGCATTTTAAGAGAACGATCATTAATTTCTTGTGGTCAAGGATTATTTGTTATTTGTTTGGGTGTGAAGCTTGAGGCATATTATGTTTTGGGCAGAAGTAAAATATACTCAAATAAGCATGAGCATCCCTTTCCAAGAATTTACTGAGTACCGCCTCTGTAGGCTAGATTCTCCGAAGTGTCATGGTAGTTTTAATTGGTCACACTGCCCATCTAGCTTCTCTTTAAGTTTTGTTTTGCTTTATTTTTCATCAGCTGTTTGAAGATTTTAATGTAAAAACCAGCACCCCATTTGTGAAACAGTAAGTCCTTTATCTTAACAAAGCGACAAAATCAATAATATTCTTCTGGCAATGGCTAAAGCATAATCTCAACACTAACTGGTGAAAATAATGAGAAAAATAACTTTGCAAACATCTTAAAGCCTTTGTCTTAAAGGGAATCTAAGCATATATAAGCCTTGGATAAAAATAGCCGTGATAAGACAATGGGCTGAGACACGTGCCGAACCATATTTTGGTGAATGATCTACGTCAACAGGAAATACTGATATCTGATAGGCTAGAATTTGACCGCAACTGGCTTGAGCCACTTTTATATGCTTATGCTTTATTTGAATTTGTGAAATTTTACTTACTATTTTCAAAGCATCAGTACACTCTAAAACGAGAATATTCAAGCACATTCCTGTCCTTATCATCTCTCCTATCCGTCCTCCGGTAATACAGCCTCTGCGAAGGAGAGTGTCCTTAATCGCTCAAGAAGTACAATGAATTATTTCAAATTTTAACACTGTAGCTCATTTTATAGAGGGTCCTGTAGGGGGTCTCCGATTCCAATTTCCCAGTCATATTTTGTGGCCAATCCTAGTCACTTTTTTGTTGATGTAACATCTATGATTAAATCCCATTCCCAGTCTATTGTTTTTGCCATTCGTATTCCCAATCCAAGGCTATAAAATCCTATTTCCAGATTGTCATTTTAAGCGACGCACAGATCCCATTCTACCCCTTCAGGACCCACTGTTATAGCGTAAGATTGGTTGAGGCTCTGATAGAGGGATTCATTGCCCCTTTACTCTCCTTTGAAAACAAGCATTCTCCCTTAAAAAGTTGACCTTATTTCCCAGCTTTCTCATCTTTCTCAACGATTTATGTGCTCCCTGCTCCCTAGTTCCCGTATTTTTATAGAAATTCTCCCGTGCTCCCAGTACGTTTTAGGCCTTGCTCCCAAAAGCACCTATCAGAGCCTCTTGCTTAGATGTGATAATTTACTTACCTTTATAGAATTGTAAAACTGTTCAACAATTATGGATATTTTAGCTTGGAAGCTGTCTCGAAAAAAGCCAAACTTGGTCTCAAAATTTAAATTACGCTTTCATCGATAGATTAAAACATGCATCTTTGAGATTGATCTATTAGATTTTGTTCTCCATGTTTCCAAATCGAGCTCACCCAGATAACGTTCCGGGAAACTATTGTCTGACTCACTCTGTATTTTGTAGTATAAAGAGTTCTGGGGTTTATTCTAGCTTTTCTTTTGCACTTGATACTTGGCAAAAATAGGCCTACTTTAATACGTATTATCTTGTATCATGTTGTAGCCTTGCGTGTAATATTGATCATAACACATTTTTAGATAACTGATTGGACTTTAAGAAAATATATCTTGTACTTGCCGTATCGAAGTTTCTCATCGTTGGACTAAACTTAACAAAACAGTATTGACTTACTTACTTAGCTCTGGAACTGCCGGTTTTGTAAATACACATCTCATTTTTTCAGACCAATGTTTTAGTTGGGCAAAATGGGCGATAACCTTCTCAAGACCTATTTTGAAGGATTCTACGATGAAATATTTTCGTTAAATCGCTTTTAAGCATAAGCGTACGAGGCGGGGGGGCTGGGGGAGCGGCAGCCCCCCCAGCGTTGGAAAAATTTACAAAAATCAGCCTTTCTCGGGCAAAAATCCGACGTAAGTCGGGCAAAAATTTTCGTAAACAATAGACTTTGTGTTGGGCCGCCCCCCCAAATTTTTTCGTCCCGTACGCTTATGCTTTTAAGGGCTAATATTGAGTCAGGGTCAGTGGAAATTTTCGAGCGGGACGGGACTTCTACTGTTTACAAGAGAAAACTTTGCTCTGAATTTGAATAGAAAAGTACGGCTAAATGACTTGTTACTGTGTTAAATTCCGAGCGCTGGTGAAATTCAACTGACTGGAAACTGGCCTTCACTTGAAAACAATGCGACTGATTTAAACGAATTAAAGTTTTGCATCTAAGTTGACATGCTAGCCATACAATAATCATCTGTGTGAATAAATTTGTTTCAAAATTACAGGCTATCAAACGCTTCAACTTCTTCGAATCTTAATATTTTTTGAAAATTTCAATTATAGTTGGGTTGCATTTTTCTGAAACACCCTGTATGAATGAAATTTAGATGTAAACAAGTAACCCCCAAAACCTGCTAAATTAATGCTTCAAATCTTTAAGTCCTTTTCGCAAGAAAATCCATCATTCATGTGGACATTCTTCGAAAGAAAGGACGTAAAATATGAGCTACGAACTAAGAATCTCTTGCAATTACCAAAAAGAAATGCAAGCACATTCGGAAATAATTCACTTGTATTCAAAGGAGCTCTACTTCGGAACACTTTACGTGATACTATAAAAAACTCAGCAGCCATATTTAAAAGGATGACCAAAGAATGGAATGGGCAAAATTGCACATGCAAGATCTGTAGTTAAAAAAATAGTTGATAGTGAGGATCACAAATGAACTTTTTTTTGTAATTTTTCTTTGTAAATAGTTGGTTTGAATTAGTGTTATTACTATATATTGTACCAACTGTACATAATTTGATAAGCCATTTTCGCTATTATAAGGATTTATGCCTTCATATTCAATGACGTCATGATACCCCAGACCAAAAATTTGAGCACTTCCCCCTGTAATAATAATAATAATGATAATAGAAAAACACAACTGCTTGAGTAAAAACGTTTCGATAAAATCTTCGTCAGTTTAACTAAAACTGGGACAGCCGACCGAGTATAAATACGAAAAAACACCTAATTTACATTACAATACTGTTTACAAAAATTTACTTAAAATAACAGTGGATACAACCAAATTAAACCAAAGGAAACAACATCATACAATAAGCCTACTGAGAAAAACAATAATAATGATAATAATAATAAATAACAGATTTCTGAAAAATGCAAGATTATAATGAGATATATACGGTTCTAAGTAGAACATAAAATAATGAGGGAAAACCAGTTAAATATCAGATGTAATTACCGAGAAACGAGCTCTTGAATAAAGATGATCGCGAAAACCACCACCAATCATCAAAAGCACAACATGACCGAACTAAGCGTTCAGTACAAGACATTTTTCGGTCACTGCATTGTTTCCACTTCTACTCGCATCTTTTTTGTAAAAGTAATCACTAAATTACAAGATGCAGCTACAGAATGAGTGTCATTGAAAAAAATGATCGAAGATGTGAAAATTTGGAAATTTTCCATTTTGACCGTAATTATTGCGCTACTTACAGACCATGTTATGGTATTCTATTAAAAGATACATTTAGTTCTTTCAAAATTACGAAGGGCAATTTAAAACCCCCCTCACTGCCATGAGAAATTAAGGAAAAACGTTATTAGCACAGAAATTGTTGAATAATCACAAAATGCTTTGTGGGTTATTATGGATGATTAGTGATTAGTGATTAGTGATTAGTGATTAGTGATTAGTGATTAGTGATTAGTGATTAGTGATTAGTGATTAGTGATTAGATGGATGATTAGTGATTTTGTTACAGTGTTTTTGCGATCATCTGATAATGAACTGATTTTCACTCAATAAGTGAATTTTATGTTTTACGTAGTCTCATATAATTTTCACAATATTCTTACATTCAGAAACTTTTTCAGAATTTTTTTACCTTAGGGGTTATTTTTTTGGCCCACCCGTTATTTCTTTGGCCGATTAGCCAATCCACAAATGTAAATAAAAGGACTCCAAACACAGCCAGAAAAAATGATTAGATCTCCTACCTAGAAGCCGAGCTGAGCGCTCAATGCAAATAGCTTTACAAATTCATATCCAAGTGAAATTAATTCTCGTCATTTTAAAATTAATTCGAGGCCGCTGATCACAAATATCTTGATTCATTTTTCAAATAAAGCTCTCGCAATAAGCTCTTGGACGTCCGGTTCTAGTCCGGTAAGATGGTCAAAAGGTCTGGATAGAGGTAGCTAACTATTTTTCAAGCTATCATATGCAGTTTGCTTTTGGGCATTTCCGCCTTGACAAATCGGCCATACTGATTCCTTTGTTTGCAATCGGTAACCACTGTGAACTGGCGTGTCAGCCAAAAGCAACGTATGCTATAATTAAAAAATCTGGCCCTAAAGCCTAGTTACCACTGGGTGACAAACATATTGATCGCAGGCGACGAGGCCTCGTCGCGCTAACACTCATCTTTTCCCTCGTCGCCTTTGTCTTGTCGCCCACACTTTTCATAATAATTCATCGCTTCTGTTCAGCTCAAACTTCAACAAGGAAATCACAGGGAAACCAGATTAACTGTTGATTTTTGTAGTTTTTGTTATTTGGTAATTTATTCTATTTTTGTATTAAATCAACCTCCTGTTATTACGGAAAATAACAGGAGGTTGATTTAATACAAAAATAGAATAAATTACCAAATAACAAAAACTACAAAAATCAACAGTTAATCTGGTTTCCCTGTGAGGAAATTATTTGGAAGTGGCATTCCTATTATGGTCAAATAAAAAAATAGAAAAGCGATAAGTCAAACCAATGAATGTAGAAAAGGTTTCCTATTCATCGCCTTCCGCATCGCCTTCCGCATAGCCTTCCACGTCGCTTTAATTTTAACGATAATAATATTCATCGCCACGTTGTTTACACTTTGTGATAAACTTGCATCGCCTCTTAAGTATTTAAACACTCGGAAAACAAAGTATGAAAACCATTTTCAAGTCACAACCGGCCAAAACGAGGCTAAATCACGTGATATCTAACAAAAGCAGCCTCGTTCGCATGAAAAACATCCATATTCGTAATCAGCATGAAAATCTGATCTGGAATAGCGTCATCCCGTAAATTACCTCCTCAGGTGATACCCGAGGGGCAAATCACTCCCAAAAAAAGTGTACGAGATTATTAATCACAAGAGATTATTTTATGATTATTTTGTGATTATTTTATGATTATTTGATTAATTTAGGATTATTGAGATTATTTTAGGATTATTTTGTGATTATTTCATGATTATTTTGTGATAATTTCATGATTATTTGATTATTTTGGGATTATTTTGTGATTATTTGATTATTTTGGGATTATTTTGTGATTATTTTGAAAAGTGTACGAGATTATAATCAGTGATTTGCCCCTCGGTGATACCTACCTCACTCTCCGCCTGGACTGACAGAAAATTTTGGAAAATGGTTAAACAATGTTTTCGAATGTAAATCCAATAAGTGATAAAATAATCCTTATTGAAGGTGAAAAAATTATTGCTGATGACACTGAAATTGCAGAATGTTTCAATACATATTTCTTAAATATCACTGACTCTTTAGGACTGAGTGCTCCAGACGATAATGAGACAAACGACCTCGATGTAATGGTAACTAATGCCGTAGATAAGTACAACAATCACCCAAGCATCAAAGCAATAAAAGCCTCAACATCGCAAACAGAAACTTTCCAATTTTCGCATGTCTACCCGTGGAAGGTGATGGATCAAATAGATGCAATTGATACAAGCAAATCAAACAGTGGAAATATACCTGTAAAAATATTAAAAAGTAACAAAGACATTTTGGTCCCGTATTTAATGCAGCAATAAATAATTGTAGCTTTCCAAATGACCTGAAGGTAGCCGATGTTTCTGCGGGCTTTAAGAGAGGAGTGAAAACAGACTGCTCAAATTATAGACCAATAAGTGTACTTCCACCCATATCTAAAATCTTTGACAGGTTGATTGGTTCGCAAATAAGTCTCTTTATGGAGAAGAAATTGTCGAATCTCTTATCTGCATTCAGAAAAGGTTACAGTACGCAAGATGCGCTACTCAGAGTAATCGAATCATGGCGAAAATGCCTTGACGCCTCGGGGATTGTTGGTACTGTATTAATGGATCTTTCCAAGTAGACAAAGAGTGAAAGTTGGCTCTTCTTACAGTTCCCTTGGTGAAATCAAGATAGGAGTACCGCAAGGGTCGGTCCTTGGACCGATGCTTTTCAACATATTTATAAATGACCTGTTCCTAATTCAGTTGGAGTCGGAAATTTGCAACTTTGCAGACGACAATACACTCTACGCAACAAATAAGACCCTTGAAGCAGTGATAAATAACTTGGAAAATGACCTGAGTTCGATTTTACAGTGGTTTACGGAAAACGGGATGGTAGCGAACCCTGAAAAATTCCAACTGATGTTCCTAGGGCTGAAAAGTGATCAGCAAATGTGTCTGCGTATTGATGATCAGATTATCAATCAATGTCAACAAGTCAAACTATTAGGAATAACAATTGATTCTAAACTGAATTTTGAAAAGCATATTCTAGAACTGTGCGGTAAAGTAAACAGAAAAGTGAGTGCATTCTCACGACTTAGGAACTATCTTGATAATACGCAAGCTAGACTCCTATGCAATACAACAGTGTTGGCCAATTTCAATTATTGCCCTTTAATTTGGATGTTCTCATCTAAAGCTGCGAATAAAGAGATCAATCGAACACATAAACGTGCACTCCGGGTGCTCCATAAGGATTACGATGCATCATTTGATATGTGTCTACTTAGAGAGGCAGATACAACAATTCATATAAAGAATCTTCAAAAACTAATGTTAGAGGTATTCAAAACTCTGAATTCGCTGAATCCATCATACCTCTGGAATTTCTTCAGCACTAAGCAAATTGAATACAATCTGAGGATTAATAATTTAGTGAAATTACCTCAAATAAAAACTCATACTTTTGGCCTCAACTCTTTAACCTTTAGTGGCAGCATCCTTTGGAATGCTCTAAGTGACGATATAAAAAAATGTAAAAATGTGGCAGCGTTCAAAAAGAAAATCAAAATATGGAAGGGGGCAAACTGCAGCTGTAAATTATGTTGTTAATAGGACATTATATTATACTTTATATTATGTAATTAGTTTTAGTTTGTAGTTGGTTTGAATTAGTTATTGTGTATATATATATATGCTTATAACTATTTGTAAATAACCAACTTTAAAGAATGTTAAATGAAAATACTAAGAAAGAAAGGTTATTCATGCGTGATTTTCATGGCCATAAACAGAACACATCAATGACCTTGCTTTCTTTGAATGCAGCGAGTAAAGAATAAATTTGTGGAATATTCGATCGAGATCTTCATCGATTCTATTTTGATTCATCGAGGGGGAAGCTGCCGTTAATAGGTTGCAAAG
The DNA here is from genome assembly GCA_004194415.1 of Aurelia aurita. Lineage (NCBI taxonomy): Eukaryota > Metazoa > Cnidaria > Scyphozoa > Semaeostomeae > Ulmaridae > Aurelia > Aurelia aurita. The sequence goes on along the minus strand of REGM01000277.1, from coordinate 268,717 downwards.
TGGACTTGTTCAAGTCTCTCTCGCCAAAAAAACAACCAACCTAAATACGTAAATAATGACTACTGGGAAGTAGGGAGAGAGGACTTTTTCCTGGCGAGTCAAAAAAATGCATAGACGTTTGAACGCCGGTAGCTCTCAAACCAATTTTCAGATTCCTATAAACTGATAATACCTGTGTAGCTAACATGTCAACTTAGATACAAAATTTAGTTCGTAAAAATCGGTCGTATTGCTCTCATATTGCAAGCGATCTTACAAAAATGCTTCATCTCCAAATTCTTCAAAACAGGCCTAAAATCCTTGATCAAATTTGCTAGTAATCCAGTCTCATGACAATAGACAAAAAAGATTGAATGACAGTCCGAAGAGCAAACGATTATGTAGCAGCCTAACGTTTGAGCAACGAGATAGACCGATAGAATTTGACTATGACAGTAGCAAGGATTTTAGGCCTGTTTTGAAGGATTTTGAGGTAAAGCGTATTAATTATTAACGTATTAATTTTTTGTAATATTGTCTTGTTTCCTTGTAAAATTATAAATTGTATGAAGTGAATTTAAATTATATGAACTGAACTGAAAGCATTTTTGTAAAATCGCTTGTAATATGAGAACGATAAGACCGATTTGGACAAGTTAAACTGTCTTATCTAAGTTGATATGTTAGCTACACATGCATTATCAGTTTATAGGAATCTGATTAATAGTTTCAGAGCTACAAGCTTTCAAACGTCTATACATTTTTGTACTCGCCCGGAACTCTTGCCAGCTGGAGATTCTCTCCCGCTTTCCTGTTCTCCTTCCCTCCTTCGCAAAGATACCACTTCTCCTTTCTCCTTCCCTCCTTCGCAGAGTTTTCAGGAGAGACTTGGGCAAGTCCAGTCATAGAGTGATTACTCGTCAGCAATTTCCATTTCGTTTCATGCCTTTCATCACTACGACATTCAGTTTACGTAAAAGAGAGACATTACTTCAGGGGGCCCCCCCGCAATCAACCAGGTTCAATTACCATTTGCAATTGGCAGAAAGCATTTCCAGGGTAGCAAATCAATACAATTGAAAACGTTTTCCTTCTAAGAACACAGGTAGTGAATTCTAATACCAGTAGTGAAACTGAATGACCTGACCAGAGTTCTCTTAAATTATTTACTCAATGTCATTAGTGAACAAATTAGTGAATCTGCCCTTAGCATCCATATCAATAATATTTGTTTTTCTAACTTTTGTTTACGTCGTAGCGCTTCACTGCAAATAACTGTAGTGCAGGGGGGCCATCCATATAAACTTTAACTATATGAATCTAAGAGCTATAATTAAAATGCTGATCGAAATATTTGGTGGCGCAGAAAAAGTGAAACTCTTTGAAAACTCATCAAAATTTGATTACTGTAAAAGCTCTATTAAGCCCCCGCGGGGCTTATTTCATTTCGGAGACTCCAGAGGGGGGGGGCTTAAAAGATAGGGGGGCTTATTAGAGAGAGGGGGCTTATTCACAAAGTCAGATGACAAGGCTATAAACGATAGCTTTTAGGTCTTTACCTCATATTTTGCGGAGTCAGCATACACTTTTACGAGTCAAATACACAAATTCATTGCAGTTTTAATCCCAAACCATATCAAAATTAACATCCAAACTTGTTTTATCTAGTAAACGTAAAATCGTCGGTATCCTATCGCATTTGATATAAGCGGGGGGGCTTAATAGAGAGGGGGGCTTACTTATAATTTTGACTCAGAAGGGAGGGGCTTATTAGAGAAGGGGCTTAATAGAGAGGGGCCTAAATAGAGCTTTTACGGTATACTACCTATCAGAAGATGTCATCATGTACATTCGCGTCAAGGACCAAACTGATTTTTAGACATATTGAAATGGTTTTGAATTTATGGAATTTGTGCTTTTACAAGCTACCTGGTTTGAAGCATATTCCAAAATCATACGCTATTACAACGGGTAGGACTCAAAAACGTTTCTATGCAATCGCTTTTTGGAATATATAACTTTTCGGCTAAAAATACGATATTTTGTAGCATAATTGCTCTAATTATGATTTTCATAATCCTATCATCTATCCCTCAAAAGAATACAATGACGATCATCTACTGTAAAACCCCGCAAACAAGAACATAGGAAAATAAGAACCTACAAACTGATTTTTTTGAAAAAGACACCCAAAGATAAGAACCAAAAACAGTCTGATTTCTTTCCATGTTCTTATCAGATGATACACTTATAATTCATTGCCTGAAAAATAACAAATTTTTTGATTTTGAAATCTGGCTATTTTTGAAACATCTGCTGATCACATTAGTTTATAGAAACTCACAGCTGTTTTTAAAATCCAAACAACTCAAACAATTTTAAAGGGTAAGCAAATTATTTGGCAAATTTCTACGATATAATTTATTTTTGTTCACAACACAACAGATTACTATTTTCAACAACATTTAGAATGCGATCACGCCTCCCAAGTTTATTAAATGCATACTGCATATAGCTTTTGTGCTCCTCGTAGTTATAAGGGTCCTTGGGGTAAGAACCTTACCTTGAAGACAGCAAGAGCACCACATTCATAAGAACATAGTCAGTCTGTTTTTAGAAAAGTTATGTTCTTGTTTGCGGGGTTTTACTGTACTAAAAGAATCTTAGAGATCGGTGATATAATCAAATTTTGGTGATTTTTCAAAAGTTTCATTTTTTTTTGGGTCACCCGGTTGTTGAAACAAATAAAAACTAAAAAAGTTTGGGCTCAATTGGATGGAAATTTCTTCAGCTCTGTATTGAAGTCTAAAAGTCTTATCGGCGTATTGAATTTAGCTTCTTTAATAAGGCCATTCTAAAGCTTATAGCCCCCCTGCAGGAAAAGCACCTCTACGAAAAAACATCTTTAAAGAACGCATGTCAACCAGCATGCTTTGCGATTTTTGTCTGAGAAGAAGACGCCATTTTCAAATCATAAGAAAATCAGCTGCAGGCTGAAGCCAAGTCAATCCGGTTCTGTAAAATTCAAAAGCTTTAATTTATTGTCTTTCCTGTTGTATTTCTCGTTCGTGGTGCTACTTAAGCTCATTTCATGGTTGTTTGATGATGAACCTGTGAAGATGTCTGCTCCAAAGATAAAGCAAAATAGGCATGATAGGCTAAAACGCATCATGCTGAAAGAGTAAAGACAACACCCACCCTGGTGATGACAGCTTATGTCATCGGGTCGGCCCTGCTGGCCTAAAACTAGCCATTAGTGATCCATAGAAATAAAGTTACCGGCCAGCCTCGCGAGAAGAAGAGGGCACCGTTGCTTCGAAGCTGTTTTCCGCCAGTTTGCAAATCCCGCAAAGCACGATGCGTTCTTTAAGAGGGGGGCTATAAGGTTAAATAATAATAATAATAAATCGAATTTTTATACAGGATAATCTATCAGTGCAAAAAGCACTGTTATCACTAGAGTTCAGCGTTCGTAAGAAAGCGAGAATTAGGCCTATCAACTCTCGAAAAACTTGTTATTCATTTAGGATAGCGCGTCACAGTTTAGATCTTTTAAAACAATTCTTGGTCTCCGAGTCGTTTTATTTGTTGATCAAAAATTATATCAAATGGTACCGTGTTAGTAAAAAGATATGTATCTTTGGAAAATTGTAGAAATCAATCTAACAGATCGATCTAAAAGATATTTTATTGAAACAATCGATAAAGTCTGACTTAAATTTAGAGACCAAGTTTGGGTGTCTTTGTTGGCATTTATATGACATAAATGTGATTGTAATGTGTTACTGGTTAAAAAGCTTGTGTTAGGCCTACACAAGAAGCTGGTCTGGGTTTTACCCAACCTGGTTCCCAAGGGTATTATCTGTTGTAAGTCAATGTAGGCGTTGCTGTTTACGGAAAACCTTCATTGACACAAGATAGGAATCAAATCTTTTTCCTTGTTGCCGCCCGTTGCTAGCTCGTGGCCGCATGGTAGAAATTCGAGAGCCTCATTTTCACGGACCAATCAGACTACGACTTTCGGGCAAGTCTCGATCGCAAGTGGAAAAGACAATAGGAATCGTGAAGATTTTGCTAAATTTTACCTACATTAATAAAACGAGACAAGGACAAAAACTTGTTTGAAATTTCCAGAAATTTTTGAAGAAATCTACTCCCCAGATGTTGGCGTATACCTGCTCAAGGAACATTTAAGATATCTCAAGGTTTCGAGGAATTATGGCGTCTCCAATTCACACACAAACGGCTTGGCGTTTCTGCGTTCTCTATTGCATTTCCTATTGTCTTCAGCCAGAATTTCTATTGTTCAAGATTCACACACAAACCGCTTAGGCACAATAGGCACTGAATAGCTCCACCAAACAGAGCAACAGTATCAGAAATGTGGTTCTACAATACTTCCATAGATCTGGCTAAAAGTTTCCTGGGGTAGCAATTTCTTAGCATATTTTAAAAATCCAAAAGCACGAGAAACCTTAGCACTCAAGAATGTAGTGTGCTCATCCCAAACAAGATGCTGATCTAGTTGAACTCTAAGTATTTAATTTTCTCAACAATCTCTACTCACCAGTCACCAGTCACCGGGTTCGTTGGGACGAACGACCCAAAAGACTGAATGTGAATGGCAAGAACTCAGTCGTTGGTGTCATCAGGGTCATTGGAGAGTATATTTTCGCCGTTCACATTCAGTCTTTTGGGTCTTTTTGGACACTTATTTCCAGCGACATCAACGACTCCAGCGACTTCAACGACCTTGTGTGTGGACTTGCTACAAGTCTCTCTCGCGAAAAACCGGGGATGGGAAAAAAGCGATCCACCTTGTATGTGAACCAGGCTTTAGCGATTTTTCTAGAGATTAAAAGGGTTTTACCAAAAGCATTCGAAATTTACACGAAGCGATATGCCCCTCCCTAAATACGTGTTACAGAGATCGCCGTGTTGTCCCCCGCCGATAAAACTTGTTAGGCATTGCAAATTTTTGTAGTCATGGGCATGAATTCACTTCAACGTCTAATATAGTATTCTCACAGTGATGAACTTCAATAGTTCTTGAATACCCTTGAATACGAATCACACTTCATTTCATTAGAAGGTATAGCGATAGAATTTTATTCGTTTTTTGTCCTAGATGTCTATACAGCTACCTGTCAAATTACGTGCTGTGGATTCATTAATTTGTACTCTGAATGTTGTTTACTATGTTTGAAAAACTGGTTTAGTGTCTGAGCTGTCTGTTTAGCTGGAACTTGAAGTTCACGGTCTTCAACTTTTAAAGAACGAAAAGGTACTTTTATTATCTATAATTGTAAAGAAACTCTCCACATGGTGAGCCAAAAAGGTGCATCTTTTGGAAGCTTTTAGAGACTACCTTATTACAGCATAGGCATCAAATCTTTAACAAGAACTGCACGATTGGTTAATGCATCTTTCGTTTGATTTAATGGCTTGAAAGGAATTTCAGGTACTTTGCTATAAGTGTTCATTGGTAATCTTTGATATCTTGATTATTTTCAGAATTACAGCGTCTTCTATGTTTCAAACAGTTTTCTTATTACAGGAAATTCGCGAAAAATTATGTATATATAAGTCGCATATTTTATTCAGGGTTGATTTTATGTTCCTTAATTATGTGATGCGCTAATCAAAATGGTGTTAGTTTATTTTAATTTAATAAATTCCTTATAATGTTTCTACGCTGTGTAGTTTTCAGTAGCATTTTGGTGATTTCCAGGGTAATACGCCAATATATCAAATCTTGAAATCCCTAACCCTAGCCCTGACCCTAAACCGAACGCAAAACCTAACCTTAACCCTGAATCTATCCCTAACCCTTCCTCTAAAACTAACCCTAACCCTAAATTTATTTCAATGTTAACCCCTACCTTAACCCTAATTCATTTCCAGGTTTTGATATATTGGCGCACTCCCATTTCCAGAGACCCTTGACCGTCTTCAAATTTTTGTTCACGCTCCTGAAATTGCTCTGTTTTAAGCATTTTAATTTTTGAAAGAAGACAAATTTTTTGATGACAAAAATTTGGTCTACTCTTTGCGTTAATTTACTTTAATAAAACGTGTTCCTTGCCTTTTCCCATTAATTTCGCCTGATTACAAGTGTTTATCATCTCATTCGTGTTAATTTAAGTCTTGTATATTTTATGTTTTTCTAGCTGCTTAAAAGTCCTATAATAAGGACATCTAATTGACCGATTTTTTAGATTTCGTCCTTAGTCAAC
>REGM01000277.1:195424-250187 GCA_004194415.1 Aurelia aurita | reverse complement strand
CGAATGAGAGTAGAAAGTTTTTTTTTAACATGCCCAGAGTTGGCGATTGTCTTATCTCCGCATTAAGTTTATTCCATTCCGAAAGGCAGTTTGGATAGAAGCTTGCACTGAAGCTCGTCGTTCTTGCACGTATTTGCCCGATTATGGCTGGTTTACGAAGGCGATAGTTAGATTGTGGAAGGGGTGGAATAGGCTGCCTGGTATAATCCGGTGCTAAATTGTTAACAAACTTGAAAAATAGAGCAAGACGCCTGCTCCAACGTCTCAGGTTAAGCGATTCCCATCCAAGCTCGTTATACAGTTTCTCCCGAGATGTACCTTTCCATGCACCAGTTACTGCCAATGCAGCAGAGTATTGAACGGACTCAAGCCTTTCCATCAGATTATTTAGTTTAAGACTTTGACTATATTCACACTTAGTGGCCGGTATGTGATAAATAACGTCACCATAATCTAGATGAGGTCTCACATATAGTTTATAAAGCTCGTTAAGGGTATGACGAGGTAAATACTTGGAGAGATATTTAATCATACCTATTCCTTGCCTAGATTTGGAGATTGCTGACTTGATATGACTATTGAAAGATAACTTAGAATCAAGTACAAGGCCGAGATGTTTGTGCTCTTCCACCTTTAAAACTGGGGTATTGTGAAATAGGATAGGTGGGTGATCAAGAGGTTTCCTCTTCCAGTTGTGCTTTTGATGATTGGTGATTTTCTTACTGTGGTTTTCAAGACAGTCCCTTTTCAAAGCTCATTTCGCTGTAAATATAGCCTATAATGAACTGCTTTTCACTCAATAGGTGTATCGTATGGATTCCTTAGTGCCATATAAATTTCATCAAATCCTGTATTCAGAAAATTTTGCAGAAGTTTTTTTATCTTGGGGGTTACTTTTTTTTACCCATCCGTTATATTGCTCGGCTTCTGAATTAAATAGAGGAAAATTATAGGTGGCAGATGTTTATATAGATCTTTCTTCTTTCGATATATACTCCTTTCTTCTCTTACAAACTCCATTTCGCGTGCACCACGACTGAGTTAGCCACCTATTTTTCTTGGCAACTTTTGCTGTCTACTTTGTTTACATCTGTGATTTGATTATTCGGCCGTTGAAATCTCTTTGTCTGTGATCGCTAGCTCTCTTTGAAATGGCGTGTCAACCAAAGGCAGCTGATGCTATTGTTACACAATCTGCCCTTGCTCATGAGCGCTAAATTTCATGTCTTCCTAGGAATCTGCTAGACTTGCTACATTTGTCCCAGTAATCGCTATCCTACAACGACAGCAACAATTTCATTTCCAGTGTATTAAAATCAGCAAACGTGGACTTAACGTTTCTTCCACAATGGCATATTTTCTACAAGTGATTGTATGCAAGCAGAGTCCAGAAAAATTGACGGCTCCACGGCTGGGAGCCGGAGGAAGGTTTTGCTTGTTAATGTCATATTTGAGGAAGGTTTGGTAATTTTATAAGAAACCTAGTTTGAGGAAAATTTTCAGTTAATATCATATTTGAGGAAGGTTTAATAATTTTGAGAAAAGCATAGGGAAATTTTGGGTTATATATATGTGATCAACCTACATATATATGTATACTGTTCTNGGTTATATATATGTGATCAACCTACATATATATGTATGCTGTTCTCAAATATGTACATATATACAATAACAACTATGGGAAATAACATGAATTATGAAGAGAAACAGATGCCAGATGAGATGCATACCATAAACCTCATATTGTAAGCCCCCCCAAATATAACCCCACTAGCTATGTGATTCCATTGGTTTTTGTTGCTTTGAAAATGAAATGTGCCCATTAAATTGCCCATTAAATGTATTCGAAAAATTTCGTTATTTTGAGCTGATAAAAACGAGGAAGGATTAACTTATGAAACTGGCAGCCGGAGGAAGGTTTGAACTTTTTCTGGACTCTGTATGCAAGTACAAAAGACGATTCCGGAAAAGATGGCGTCGGGGGGCATTTGACCAAGATGCATTGCGTTCTATGATGGAATCAACAGTGATTCTATAGAAATTCGATCATCAAACGCAATGCATCTTGGTCAAATGCCCCCGACGCCATCTTTTCCGGAATCGTCTATTGAATAGCTGACTGAGCTAAAGATAGCGTCAGAGACTTTTCCCATGATCCTTTGCGTCTCAAAGAATTTCGATTAATTTGATTGGACAATTCACTGCGAGATGGTTAAAGATTCCCTTGTGTCATCTTTAGTGCAATCGGCAACAAAATAAATACGCTAAAGATGGCGACAGAAAGCTTTTTACCAAGATGCATTGCGTTCTTTAATCAAATTCCAATAGAATCATTAAAGATTCTTAATTAGAACGCAATGCATCTTGGTGGAAGCTCCCTATCACCATCTTTAGCGTTATCGGCTATTCAGTTGTACTTGCGACGAACACTTGATGACGGTTTACATTCATGTACTTGCGATGATAAGTTGTAGACAGTTTACAGAGACACTAGCACGTCTTTGCGTTTTTGACAACTGTCCAACCAAAGTTCAGATCACTTTTTAACTCACCCAATATATTTTTAATTTTTTAAGGAAGGTACAAGATAGCAACACAATGCGAAGGAGCGACAAACATGCAAATCTCTTGTCCGGCTCATCAAGCAATACGGATCATTACTGCAAATTTTGGTGGCCCGGCCCCGGGTTCCTGTGGCGACCCAGCTGTGAATCATACTTGCTGGCAGCCAAAAGCGACAACCGATATTGCGGCCACGACATGTGACGACAAGAACAGCTGTAGTTTGAGCCCCACTTCTGCTATTTTTCAAGGGACATGTCCTGCAGGGAAGAAGAGACACTTGGAAGTTCATTACTACTGCTACGGTAAGAAAAAGTTTGTGATTTGATGGTTTTTGTGACCATTTGTTTGTGCCAACATAAGAGCCTAATGTTTTGCTTTTGTTTGATGAAACATTTTGTTCTGTGCTAAATGTCTGGCCAAAGACCAAACATTGTGTGCCAAATGTTTGAGATTTGCTTGCGATACAAACTGTTTGTACGTTTGGCCACCATGCAAAATATTGCTTGACACCATGTTTTACTTGTGACAAGCAGACAATATTTTTTGAATTTTTTCAGAATCATTGCCCAACAAATCCTGCTTAATTCTATGAAGCAAATATTTTGCAATGTGGCTGAACGGCTAAACATTGTTTGGGAAGCAAATTGGAAATATTTGCAAACAAAGTTTGGCCGCCATGCAAAATATTGCTTGACACCATATTTTACTTGATACAAGTGTGAGAGACTGCGTAAATATTTCTTTTATTATTGTTACTATTGATGTTAAGCTAAAGTCTCCCGTCCGAAAACGTCCGAGTACCACTGCGAAGGACTCTGTACCAGACCTCTCTAGGTTATCACGAGGCCGCGTTCTGTGTGATTAGGCCGGCTCGTGTGTGTTGTGATTAGGCGAACATAGACCATTTTTAGGAATCGCTGTATAATCTCACTGAATTTGAAATTATGGATGATTATGGATGCAAAAACATCACTTTACTGAATCATTCTTGCAGTACGGTTGGAATTAATTAGCTAACTAATATTAGCTATCATGTATAATAATTAATGATAATAATGATAATAATAATAATAATAATAATAATAATAATAATAATAATAATAATAATAATAATAATAATAATAATAATAATAATAATAATAATAATAATAATAATAATAATAATAATAATACGGTGGTTTGGCATGCAACACAAGCAGACAATATTTTTGAATTTTTTCAAAATCATTGCCCAACAAATCCTGCTTAATTCTATAAAGCAACTGTTTTGCAACGTGGCCTAAATATTGTTTGAGAAACAAAGCAAATTGGAAATATTTGCAAGCAAATTTGCTCATTTGGCCAGGGCTTAAAATTAGCCTGAGATCAGGCTCACTGTGCCATGAAGACAAAATTATTTGCCCGAGGACACGCTGTACAAAAGTGCTTACAGGAGAATACTTCTTGACTTCACACCAACCATTCTTATACCCCCCTTGGTGATAAAATCATGTCACTAAACATGTTATTTCAAAGCGAACTTCAATATTTTTCTGTAAAAAAATCAACGTTGGAACATCTTGACAGCCCTGCAACATCTTGATGGCAATAGAGAAAAGGTGCTGAAGCTTATTCAAGCCCTTGATTCCAGCAAATCCCATGGGTGTGATGAAGTTTCTGTTACTATGATTAAGATATGTGATGATGCAATCGTTGAACCTTTGTGCATGATCTTTGAAAGGTGCATAGAGACTAGAATCTATCCTTCTGCTTGGAAGAAGGCAAACGTTGTTCCAATTCATAAAAAGGGGAGTCGGCAATGCAAAACTAACTATCGTCCAATCTCGTTGCTTCCTATTTTTTCTAAGATTTTTGAAAAACTGCTGTTTGATGCAATCTACAGCCATTTGAGTGAGAATCAATTATTAACGCCTAACCAATCTGGTTTCCGACCTGGAGACTCGACCATAAATCAATTGTTGTTTATAACTCATAAGATCTACTGTGCGTTTGACGATACTCCGAGCAAAGAAACACGGGCAGTATTCCTTGACCTATCAAAGGCATTTGATAGGGTATGGCATGAAGGACTTATCCACAAACTTAAATGTAATGGAGTATCTGGTAACATGCTTGCTCTTATTTGCAATTTTTTGATGAATCGGAAACAAAGGGTGGTTTTGAATGGGAAGACTTCAGAGTGGAAGGGTGTTCTTGCAGGAGTACCTCAAGGGTCTGTGTTGGGTCCTTTATTTTTTCTTATCTATATAAATGATCTTTGCGACAACTTGAATAGTGACGTCAGGCTATTTGCAGATGATACTTCTTTGTTTTCGGTGATTGAAAACGAGATTGTTGGCGCTGAAGAATTGAATCGAGATCTTGAGAAAATACGACTTTGGGCATGGCAATGGAAAATGCAGTTTAATACGGATAAAACCGAAGAAGTTATCTTTTCTACCAAAATAGCTAGAATCGTCCACCCACCTCTACAGCTAGGTAACGATGAAGTGAAGAGGGAAAACGAACACAAGCATCTAGGAATGATTTTGGATTCAAAATTAAATTTTCAGAGTCACATCAGAGCAGCCATCCTAAAGGCAAGGCGAGGAATTGGGCTTATACGATATCTCTCAAAGTATGTCTCTAGAAATGTCCTTAATCTAACATACAAACTATATGTCAGGCCTCATCTTGACTATGGCGACCTGTTGTACCATAGATATGACCCTGAAATGAGACTAGGTTTTACTCAAAAACTTGAACAAACTCAGTATTCTGCGGCACTAGCCGTCTCTGGTGCATGGAGAGGTACAAATAGGCAAAGACTTTACAATGAATTAGGATGGGAAACCCTGTACAGTAGAAGATGGTACCGACGATTGTGTCATTTCTTCAACCTCAAAAATAACCAATGCCCTGAATATCTCTTTAATGAAATCCCTGCTGAAAGGCAAACGAACTATGATCTTAGAAATCAGCGCATATATGCCCCGGCTATTAGTAAGACTGTTCGATTTACAAATACATATTTCAGTAATGCTCCTTACGAATGGAATTTACTTGATAGAGATATCAGGAGTTCTAAGTCTATTGCTGAATTTAAGCGAAAGCTCCTTTTGAAAATACGTCCAACTGAAAACTCTGTACATAACATATATGATATTGAGGGTGTTAGAATCTTAACAAAATTACGTCTGAATTTCAGTGCGCTAAATGAGCATAGGTTTAGGCATAGATTCAACAGCGTAAGTCCACTATGTAATTGCGGTACCGCGAACGAGGATAACAAACATTTCCTCCTGCATTGCCCTTTGTTTGATCATCTTCGCAGAAACCTCCTTGGTCAGCTCTCAGAAATTCTGAACATGGATGTTTCCAACTTTGATGACGATTTTGTTTGCTCACTGATGTTATATGGAAGTTCTGAACTTCCACACATTGTTAACAGAATGATTCTTGAAGCTACTTTAGAGTACATCAAATCATCCAAACGTTTTGTTTCATTAGACTATGAAAATTAATAGCCCTTGAAAACAGGAACTTCGTGCACTGTATCTGTCCATGTCTGTAGTCTTGTTGTTGTTGTTGTTGTTGTTGTTGTATGTGTGTGTGTGTGCGTTAGTTTGTACTTTTGTTAGTGTAGCTTTTCTTTTTTGTTGGAAGATAGTTGTAGGAGGGGGATGGCCTGGAGGCACTACAGTTCTAACTCTTTGATAGACTTTGCTCGAGCATGGACCTCCGAAGGTGTACGAGTGTGCACCTTTGAGTTGTTGATATTGCTCATTAAACCTAAAAGCGCCGAACAAAATGGCGAATTGTTTGCTCCCGGGATGTCCCTCTCTTACAACTATCATTGGAATAGTTTAATATTGAATTGTAAGTGCCATACATAGTGGGAACTCGCTGACAATAAGTCCTTTCCCGCTATGGATGGCACGTAGTTAATTAGCATTGTAGTTTTTTTTAAATAGTTTGGTTTCAATGAAAAAAGAAGAAGAAAAAAACGTTGGAATCAATTAGCTAACTAATTTTAGCTATCGTGTATTTTAATCCAATGAAAAAAAAGAAATTCATAATAATAAATCAAGTTGATAATCCCCTATAGGGGAAAATTTTAATCTTTTAATAAATATTAAAAGAAAAAAGAAAACTGTTTCTTTCACATACATCTACCAATCAAAGAGTTCTTACCTAAAATTAGATATCCTTACAAACGTTTTTGCATAGCGTGTTTTCGGGCTCACTTTTTTCTCCTTATAGCACCTGATTTCGGGTTCTCCTAAAATGCATTCTTCGTCTCTCGTAGAAACACCGTCATTAGGTACTGCCTCACTTTATGCCTTAGGAGAAGGTTGTGACACACCATATTCAACTGGAGACTGTTCCCTTAGTCGTTGCCATTTGCTCGTCAATGGAACTATGGTCTCAGGTATGGCATCGCTTGGCTTCAATATCATCACGTTAGACCCGGACAGTCTTGCCGTTAAAGAGCAGAAACGCTACAATACGCACAGTCACTATTCTGAAGTACAAAGCATGACGACTTGGGTAGAAAGTTTAGTCGATGGGACGCTTCTCATGGGATGCGGTGCTGATGAGGCCACGAATAGCATGACACCAGAATCTTGGGGTATCTTTGTAAGTATTCCCAATTGTAAATCTGCTGCAAGACGATTTTGCCTGAAGCATGGTTCGCACTAGAGTAAAAGCGCGTTGGCAATGTATTCCAAATGCAACAGAAGATCACGTTGACATTATTTTTGCCTCAATTTTGAGATTTTGTCGGCTTCTTTGATATCGTTTGTATGGAAACAAGCGTCCCCGATTCTTGCGATTTCATTTTTTTCATTTTAATTTTATTTATGCACAAAATCCCTTCAGCTATTTAACACTATAAAAATATACAGTTTTATTAATCAATATCATATGAACAAAAAGAAAAATACCGAGGCCTAATGTGATTGCTGTTCTTCCAGGGAGTCGTGTTTTAATTAGCTTTCAGCTCATTAAATGTATTTTAGTTGTTTTTTTAATTGGCACAAGGTAGGAAGCTCCCTGATACTTATAGGGATTTCATTCCAGACCTTGAGAGCTGAATAGGAAAATGCTTTTTTGGCATACTCCAGATTGTACCTTGGAATCCGAAGATCTCTGCAGAATCACGTGTTATAACTGGAGTATTGGGATCGTTGTTGGAATTTATTCCAGTGATTTTCTGGGCTCAGTCTGTTCATGATCTTATAGGCCATAACTGCACGATCAAACGAAATAAGTTGTTCGACATGCAGGAAATTATTTGACCATTCGTCTTTCATCCTGGATGTATCGATCATGGAAATGGCTCTGTCTTGAATACGTTGAAGGGATTCTTTTCTTGAATTTGAGAGGCTACCCCAAATAGCATCTGCATATGGCATGTGACTTTCTACAAGAGCACGATAAACATTGCTTAACTGAGATTGTGGGAGGATGTTTTTCAACAATTTTAGAGATGTAAGACGTCCATGAAGTTTCCCTTTGACAGTTTTGAATTGTTCTTCCCAGTTAAGCCCTTCGTCTACAATGGCTCCAAGTGATTTGGTTTTTATCACTCGTTTTTTATCTGAGCCATTCAATCTCAACGCTTCATGTATCTCGACTTTATTAGTTCTACGAGGGTGCCCAATTATCATATACTCTGTTTGTTTAGGATTGGCACTTAATTTATTTAACTGGATCCATTCAGAAATATGGGTCAATTCCTCTTGCGCCTTATGAACTAGTTCTTCAATATTCATAGCTCTTAAGGTCACGTGAGTATCATCAGCATACATACCAGCCTTGGAAACTTTCAAAGATTTTTTTTCTCAAAGTCATTTAGGTATATTATGAAGAGAAGGGGGCCAAGACAGAAACCCTGGGGAATGCCACATGTAACTGTCCTAGGCCTTGATTCATAACCATTGGCGGCACAGTACTGCCTTTTGTTTTCAAGGTATGATTTAAACCAGTCTCCGGAAAGTTCTCGAATACCATATTTCCTCAATTTTTCTAACAAAATCTCATCTCGTATTCTTACAACGGCTGTGAACGAGGCTGAATCAGTAAAAAGAATTTAAAATCAAAGGAATGAATGAAATGAAGTAAGAATCGAAAAAATCGGGGGCGTTCCCTATCCTCGACCGCCTGGGAGGGCCTCGTTTTAATAAAAGCAACAGATCCTATTGTTACTAAATCTGCCCTTTTTATCAAGGGAGGTGATATGTTTTGTTTTTGAAGGATTTTAGTTGATATTCAATCTTCTTTTCAGGAGAGTTTGGGTTTTAAGGTATCAAATAGAGGATACAGGGCCTCTATTGCATTTATTGGGTATAAAGGCAAAAAGAAGTTTAACTTAACAAGAGGATCATCGTATGCTAGTAAAGCGTTCCCTGCTGTGGTGTCCATGACAATAGGTAAGTAACCGACAACATAGGGTCCAATTCTTAAAAAAGGTGCTGCAAAGCTCTATTAAATATTTCTTTGAATTCAATGGCTTGAAAGGAACTTAAGTATTTTGCTATAATCCTACAGCGAAATTTTTCATATCTTGATTATTTTCAAAATGGCGGCATTTATTATATTTGAGGCTGTGACGTCATCGAATTTCTAAACTGTAAACCAGAAGAGCTACAGATTTCTGCCATAATTGTAGACCTTTATAAACTATGGTGTTCTTGATGATTGTACCGTTTTTCTTCGATTAATTTAGAATGTTTACGTTTGCGAGTTGACCATTCAGTTGTTGAATTCTCTTTGTCTGCGATCTTTAATCCCTTTGAAATGGCATGTCAATCAAAAGTAACTGATGCTGTAAAATTCAAGAAAGTCTGGTCAACCCTCAAGGTTTTATTTGCCGTGTTTTTAAACGACATCAGCTATGTCCCCCAGTCGCCCTGACTTTTACTAATTATCTATTAGCTACATTCTGATGGAAAAAAATTTGAACAATAGAACTCACAGGTCATGTGACATGCCCATATTTGGAAGCAGGTAACAGCATTATCGTTGTTTTCAATGATCTCAATAGCAAAATTTGCTTAAATTATGAATTATTATATGTCAAACGAATCAGCAAACAAAGGGCTTTAATTTGATACCGGAATTTTTTTAGTTTGATGACGTCAGCATTTTTTATTATGACGTCATTTTGGCAGCCATTTTGGGCTAATTAGCAAATTTTTTAAATATTTTCTACCTTTTTCCATTAAAATTCTCCAATGATGTATTTGTGATGGATTATCATCATCTTGCCGCTTCTTTTTGTCTATTTTTATATGGAACAAATTTATAACATAAATTACGTCATCAGAATTGAATAATTTCTACCAAGATATCATTCAAAAATCGCTATTTACAATAAAATAACATTTTTCAGGAAGTATTTTAACAAACTAGACCAAAAACCGCATACAGTTCCTGTAAAATCTTCTTTAANATTCAAAAATCGCTAATTAAAAAAAAATAACATTTTTAAGGAAGTATTTTAACAAACTAGACCAAAAACCGCATACAGTTCCTGTAAAATCTTCTTTAAACTCAAATTCAACTTGAGAACCTGATTTTCGTCTATTTTCAACTTTATGACGTCACTGTGACGTCATAGGGCGTTTTAACCACACCCAAATTGTGCTACATGTTAGAAATTACTTGCTCTATAATTGTGCCAAGTTATATTGAATTCTGGTGAGTCTAAGTATATTTTCAGAGGGGGGGGTGGAAACCCATAAATGGTAGCTTGAAAAAAGCCCATATGGATTAGAGAAGCACTTAGAATTTTGAACGCTAAATTTGATGCAAAATTTTGCATTAATTTCTGCGCATCAATTTTGTTCAGCGTTGATTTTAGCTACCTCCATTAAGTGATTTCCTTTGTTTTAAGCTTCCTTACCTCTCAATAACATTAATTGTCATGTTCATTTAATATAGTTTAGATTTAAGCAGCAGTTAATTTCTTACAATTTGGCAGCTTTCGGGGGGGGCGTACTTAATATTTTGGGTACTGGGGATGTGCCGCCAAAAAGTGTATACTTTTTCAAGATTTTTGTCTAAAGATTTGTCTTGCTTTTTTCCTTTTTGAAAATTGATTTCATTCCTATGCGCAACTTTGTCAAGTACCCCCCCCCCTCCCGGGGGCAGCTTATTCAAGTTTACACTTTATTCACTTCAATATTTTTCAGTGAAACCGCCAGAAAACCTCGAAGTGGATTTTCTTGGAAAAAATCAAATAAGAATCAATTTCACGAATGGCGTTGATCGGTTCCCAAGCATATCACTCAAGTATAAAGATGCCAAACAACCGAGCTCAGAAGGCAGTACATTGCAGATCTCAGCAGCACTTGGCAAGACACCAATCATATCCCTTCCAGCAAACATCATTAATTCTATATCCTTGCAGTATGCTACGTCATCTTCAGATGTGTTCAGCCTTGCAGCTTCTGTTTTTGTTATTGTCAACAGCACAACATTGAGTAAGTAAATCAAGGCCAGTTTCCGCTTGAGTGAATTGACGAACGAGTTCGCTGGTGAACGGACCTTTTCATAAGCCTACTTTCCGACACCCCCCAGTAACGACCCCGCTGAAACGCTTCCCCGCCAAGGTGAAATGATGACCCGCCAAGAAAATTTGTTTCCCCGCCGAAATTTTGCTCTTTCCCGCCGTGATTTTTGTGATCCTGGTCTAAAATTTATAACTTGGGAATTTTCCCCGCTCTCTTTTTAGTGCCCGGTGGGGTCGTTACTGGGGGGTGTTTTCCGCCTGGTCGCTTGAGTTGCTGGGTCGCTAGATTTCGTTGGGTCGTTGAGTCATTTGTATTGTTTAGCCTCGTTCTCATTAGGTCGTTGAAGTCGTTGGATTCGTTGGAACTAGCGGCGTGGCCAGGACAAATTAACTGGTGGGTATTCAAACGAAGGGGTCTGAGGGTGAAGCCCCCAGGAAAATTTTTGAGGACACGCCCTTTACTTTGGCTTAGAACTCTTCTTTCGATTCCATGTTTGCCGGTATCAACATAGGAATTTTGACCATTTTGTGAAAGATGTTTTGAAAGTTAGCATCCCCAGGAAAATTATTGAGTAAACATCATTTTCTTCGGCTTAGAATCCCTTTCTCCATCCCATCTTTACCAATGCTATTGGAAACTTTGACAATTTTGTAAAAGTTTTCTATGAATCACCATCTTTGGGAAAATTTTTGCGCAAAGACCTTTGTTAAAAAGCGTTTGTGCAATGCTGTTGGTAACACATGCAAGAGAGAACACTTACCATTGTTAAAGAGAAGCAAGTGGCTGCTTTTTTCAATAACATTTTAACTGAATCTACCGGTTGGCCCGAAAAAAGTGAAATGTGTTGGAAAATCATCAAAATTTGATTATATTATCGTTCATGAAAATTTCTTTCTGTGTGTTTGTGTCAAAGGCCAAATTAGATTTAACCATACTGCAAAGTTTTGAAATAGCTACGAATATGTGTTATTGTGTGCTTTCACAAGCTAGCTTGTTTTGGAGAATTCTGCCCAATAAGAAATGACTATCAAATTAAGCTTTTATCCCGCACCACCACTTTAACTTGTTGTTGTTGTTGTCCTTAACAAAGCTCTTCTATCATCTAGGATTCCAACTTTCATATAAAAATGGCAAGATATAGCTTTTTGTTTAAAATACAATATTTTGTCAAATACTATTGCTCAAAACANATAGCACCCGCATTGCTTGAAAGATCTTCTCATTTGAATGAGTATAATTCATTAGAATTTCATCATAAGAGAAAATTGTTGCCTTAGGGCCTGATTGAAAGGAGATAAGGGTCACCATGGCAGAAGGGTTACCCCCAGCGGGAAGGTTACCTTAGTGCTTGACTATTTCTGGTATTTTCCACTAACATTGATAAAAATTAGAGTTAGACTGGCAGAAAAAGGCATTGATTGTTGCATGACTCCTTGAATGATTGGTATATTTCATTGATTGATTGATTGATTGATTGATTGATTGATTGATTGATTGATTGGTTGATCCATTCATTTATTTATTGCTTAAATGGCTGCTGGATTGTAATGTCGATTTTTTGAAAGATTAATTTGATTTTATTAAAAATGATTTGATTGACTGACTGATCCTTTTATGCAGACGACTTTTAACTACGCCTCAAACCATTGGGAAAGCAACAGTGTAGTAGAATCTTTTCAAGCGACAACACCAGTCTTCGATGATACAGAGATGAAAGCCAAAGAGTACTCAACTCAGAAAGTTAAACGTATTTGCTTCTTGATGAAGTTTAGTAGTAGCAGTGAATATAGAGAGATTGAAACTAGATCACCCGATACAACCAAGACTTTTCTACAACTGATGCAAGCGAAAGCCACAACAACAACAGGCAGAGCTGCATGGGTGTCTGTGCTCCCAGCAAGTATGTCGTAATTCACTGATTCTTTAATCCTTAGATAAAAAGAGAACCTTAGAGTTCCTCATGAATACTCTCGAATAAGTATGTCGTAATTCACTGATTCTTTAATCCTTAGATAAAAAGAGAACCTTAGAGTTCCTCATGAATACTCTCGAATACCCTATCAGTTTCAGAGTGCCCCTATAAAGGTATTCCAAAGTACCATTTGGGGTAATTTAGAGTATCATGTTGAGGGTACTTCCGTTAACCCTTCCACTGAGTACCTTTAGGTATCCTAGATTCTCGGCGGGGCTAGATAGAGTTCCCCAATAGGTATTCTGTAACCACCTTTTTTCTGAGAGTGTAGGTGAGTTACCTGCCAAGCCGAGTTAAGTAAAGATGTGTGCATGCGATAAGTTATACGACAAAGCCTACTGCAGTATACATTAGCGAAATTAGCAAATTAGAAAACCACCTATATTTCATATTTCATACCGGGTGTCCCAAATAAAAGGCAACAGATTTGATCAGGGCTAGCGATACCAATTTAGCTCCAATCAACTCGCAATAACTTTTAAGCTAATCCTGAAAAGTTAACTTGAAGATAGGTACCTTGTATATTGATATTGGTGCTTCCAAAGTTGAAATATTACTTTTGAAAGTTCAACTTTGACTCCACCTCCAAACCAGAGCTTTGGAACTTTGGCCTAAACAGATTCTTGAAACACAGCGAAATTAAGGATCGAAAATTAAGAAAAATTAAGAAATGCATAACAGCTGAGCCCTAGCAAATACCGTATAATATAATCTAATTTTTGCTCAGATGTTATCAAGGCTATTATTGATTTATTCGCTGTGCTTCAAGAACTTGCTTAGACCAAAGCGGCAAATCTCTGGCTTTGAGGTGAGGTGAAGGCAAATTTGAACTTTTAAGATTAATTTTTCGACTTTGAAAGCACAAATATCAACCAGCAAGGTATCTATGTTTAATTTAACTTTTCAGGATTAGTTTAAACTTATTCCGCATTGATTGGAGCTACATTGGCATTGCTAGCATTGGTCAAAGCTGGTACCTTTTATTTGGGACACCCGGTATTTAATTCTTTTGAGGAGGGTTGCCCTTCAGCAGAAGCTGGTTTTCAAGGGGCCTACCACACATTATACCAGGTGAGCCAGAAAAAAGTTCTTACTTTTGACAACTCATAGCCCCAAGAGTACTGTATGGACTGGAATGAATCGAATTCTTTGATAGCCGAGAGATCGAAGTATTCACGTGATTTTCTCGCGTTTTATGAGCACTGACAATATGGGCAAATTCGACTTTACGAAAATCTCTTGGTTGCAAAATGCCTGGTAAATGGTCGAAAACACTTGATCAAATCGTAAGGAATGTTCCAATTTCATTTCATTTTATAATTTTATACAGGGTAAGTATTCAACTAAAATACATAATTATTTTACAAACTGCCCTGATAAATAAAGAAAAACTAAAAATTTACAATATTCTGATATAAGATCCAAGTATAATAAGTATGTATCAAAGTAAAAGGAAAAGTTTGAGAAAGTTTAGATCTAGCATTTTTCAAGGACGTTTTGAACTGGGTAAAAGTATTGGCTGTTTTAATTTGTGTATTTTGATCGTTCCACAGATTTGCTCCTCTATACGAGAAGCATTTTTGGGCACTTGCAGTTTTTAGAAACGGAACATAAAGGTCAGTGTTTGTATTACGAAGCTGTCTAACGCTGGTTTCAGATAACCTTCGGAACAGACTTGTAAGATACTCAGGAGCTTCATGGTTTATGGATCTATGGACCATTTTCAATGTTTCTATTTCTATGAGATCATTGATTGTTTGCCATCCCAATTGCTTGATGATAGGTGGTACTGACATTCTGTAGGAGCTATTTGAAAGAAATTTTCGGAAGGAATGTTCGGTCTTTCGGCTTTTAAGTAGAATTCGATTAATTCCAATCCATCCAGGACTCTTGGGGCCTGCTGATATGGAGGCGAGCCAACTCGCTTACCGGGCTGGAGCTCTTTGCCGAGATCTCATCTCATCCCTAATTCTAGTACAAAATGTGTTGTCTGTTCATATGAGCAGGCGGGATGGCTCGCTTAGCGAGATCTCACTTCAGCAATGGCGAGATCTCGGTAGACGGGATGAAAGTTTTCCCACATGAACACTCCATCCCGGCTACCGAGACGAAAAGGTCTTCACTACTCATTGCGCTCCTAATTTAGACAATGGGCACGTGTCCAATTTCTGTCTCGGCAAGCGGGCTGGAATTTCTCCATATGAAAATAAGGTAAAAAGTTTCTCGCCTCCATATGAACAGGCCCTTCTTGGTGCTATGAATTTTCAAAAGTGGAAACTTTTTTCTGGCTCACTCAGTAATGGTTTCACATTCCATGAGTTTTTCGCGGATTACTCGTTCTTTTTGCTTATGCTCGTAATGGCCCTAGCCACATAGCCAAAGCTATGAGCAGTGCAGAACATTGTTGATGATTGTCTCACCTGCCTTGACGACGGGCAATACGGGAAAATATTGCCCGTGTTTCGACCAGTAAAATTCTCTATCGTGCTCTCTGCATTGAAGATCGGGCAATAATGTTTAAAACTACTGGATCCTATTATTGGGTAATGAAAAAATGAAATTGAAATTGTAAATTCAGATTTTGCATGTGTTGTGATCGATCCTTGCGCGCCTTTAATAAATGCTCCAGTTCTTCTGCTAACGAGCATCCATTTACAAAATCAGTGGCGGATACTTTGCCGAATATTGGTGGAGGGGCGAAGCTATTGTCAATAGTATTGTTGCAGTTAAAAAGCATCGTTTATTTCCATTGTTCTCAAAAAAAAGTCTTTGTTTTACCCAATATTGGGGGGCGACCGCACCCCCTTGCCCCCCTAGTGTCTGCCACTGTCAAAAGTCTTTTCTTTGTTTTTCATTCAGGCCTTCAGAGTGGTCTTCAACAAAATTGCAACAGAGAAGGATTCAACGTTTTAAATAGAATTCGTTTTGGAATACTTGGAAATAATGAAAATGATTGCGCAACTTGTGATTCTAGTATAGGCTTTGGTTACACTGGGCTGCAACTTTTTTGGAACAACATACGTCCGGCGCTTGGCTACATCCTTGGTAAGTTTTGTTCAGCATAGCCTCCAAATCTTTAAAAAACATTGCACGGGTGGTTAATGCTTCTTTCATTTGATTTTATGACTTGAAAGGAACTTCAGGTACTTTGCTATAATCCTATATATAGCATTTCTAATATCTTGATTGTTTTCACAATAACAGCGGTTTTCTTTTTATTGATAGAACTCGTGAAAAGTTTTGAAAAAATTAAGGTAATCGTAGATCCTAAATTAAAATATGAAAAACACTACAATCTTCAGGAAAGCCATAGTTTATGAAGGTCTATAATATGGCTGCAAGCAGAAAGCTATAGCTTTTCTAGTTTACGATTTAGCAATTTGATGACGTCACATTCTCAAAACTGGCCCAAGCAAAGAAGACGCTGTAATTCTGAAAATAATCAAGATATCAGAAATGCTACATATAGGATTATAGCAAAGTACTTGAAGTTCCTTTCAAGCCATTAAATCAAACAGAAGATGCATTAACCATCCGTGCAATGTTTTTTTAAAGATGCCAAAGATTTGGAGGCTATGCTGGTAAAAATAGCTTAGCTAGGGGGACTTGGGGCAAGCTCATCCTAATGTATTTGATGTACTCGATAGATGAAAATAATAGGAACATAAAAAGGCGTGTGTCCTTCTTTTGTACTATGTTTTGACTAGATCGCTATCTCCGTTCATTAAAGTGGAAGCAACNTAAGAGTTTGAGACCTCGTTTGAGTCAATCTGACAAGTTGTTGCTGATTTATGGCACAGAAAAGGCAAAATAAGTGGTTGCTTCAAAAACAACAGTTTGTTTGTTTACCAACGATACCATAATCAAATAGTTATTGCAAGAGTAGGTTGCAGCGTTGCATCTCCATTTCCACTTACCCTTTTGTTTTCTTCATATATTTTGCAGTCAAATGCTATTCCACAGGAATGTTTTGCCACCCTCTGTTGTTATGATTGCGTAGAATTCCGAAAAACAAAAAGGTTGTGTCTATGCAAGACATTGATTCTGCCTATTTATGATCAGCAAGGTTTGGACTGTAGTTCTTGATAAAATAAGTTCTTGATAAATAGTTTGGGCTCTCATAAATCCTAAATTGCCAGTACAAATACAGTGTGTCCCAAAAAATTGTGTCGGCAACTTCAATTGTTCCGCTTTTTACAGTTGCATAGGATAGGACCCAACTTAGAGATTATGTAGTATAAATGGGGCCTAAGTGTTCAATCAATCCCTTTCGTTTAGAATATTGATTGTGGGAAAATGAAATAACAGACCATTCTGCAATCGAATGCGAGCCTGCTCAACGCTATGCATCATGGGATCGTATCGGGTCTTTTTTACGCACGAAAACACTTGCTTCGACAACTTCAAAGTCGGATTTGAATTTGAATTTGAAATTCCCATGCAATTCTGAGATGCAATTCGAATGGCGCCTTGGCATTCGACTGTGGAATGGTCTATTTTGAAAATAAATAAAATTGTACATTTTCTGCAAATTCATTTGCCCAAAAACGTTTACCATTTTAAGATTTTATTTTTCAATTTAGCTTATCTATTTTTCAGTTGGAGACAAAGTAGGATGGATGGAGTGGTCCACATGGTCGCAATGTGTCTCCTGTGGCCATGGTACTCGGTGGCGATACCGAACTTGCCTTTCTGTTTGCGATGGTTCAGACAAAGAATCCAGCAATTGCTTCCTCACAGACTGCCCACGTAAGTTCAATACTAGAGGATAGTGAATAATTTGGTGGCAGGCTAGCCTAGTGGTTATGGTTAGCACGCTTGCCTTCTGTGAGGGAGGTTTATGGGTTCAAATCCTACAATCACTTATAAAATTGTTGAGCCACCCCAACATTTTCGGTTTTTTGCCTGAGCCCCCCTATTCAATGTTGCAATACAACACAAATACTACCGAATAACGCCTGTCATCTCGATAAGGTATTTTTTCAACATTTTCCAACAACATTGTCATTTTTTTCAAGGTGGCTCAACAATATTGTAAGTCATAGTCGGCTGGTCGCCTGAGGAAGTACCAGCACCCATCCTAATGAAAAGTTCTACACGTTTCTGTCCCAGGAGAAAACCTAAAGTCCTTGGGATAAGGTGGTATCGGTGGTCTGCTCGGCTGCGGCAATGAGCCCCTTGCGGGTCCTTCTAGCAAATCAAACAAATCATCATCATTATTTAAATTTGGTGTGACATAGTTCAAAGAAACTAATTAATACCAACTATTTACAATATATTTACAAAGATATAGAAAATATAATATTACATGCTACAGAACTTATGAACAGGCCACTTCCAAATTTTACGATTTTTTTGTCACCCGTCCAGGTTTTGATCTTTCTTGTAAAAGCTTGCAACTGTTGGTAGCTCCTTTATTTCATCGCAATGCAAGTTCCACAATAGGCTTCCTCTGAATGAGAGCGACTCCATGCCAGATTTTGTCGTTCTTGTGACTGGTAACTTGCAGAGAAGCTTAGTTCTGAGATCATATTCGATCTCTTTCCATTCATGAAGTAGCAGACGGTACACTAAAAGGAATTACTAAAATTATATGGACAGGAGAGGCTCGGCTTTTCTTTGGTCCGAAGTTTCCAATTTTATATTATCGAGAGTCAGGACTTTATCCATTTAATCTTGGTCAGCTGATTATGAGATTTACTTTTATTTATCAAATAACAACTGTATTAATTTCATTTGTGTTTTACAAGTTATGTGGTTTTGAAGCATTCTGTGCAATCGCAAGAAATGACACTTCTTGCTGCAATGCCATGCAAATGATGATCAAAGGCGTGATTTCCAAGGCACGATTAACGAAATACTCCAACTACTTAGCATCTCAAACCTGACAAATAAAAACCTTGTGCATATAATGTTGTGAGGTGATAAAAAATTTTCGCATAATCACAATAAAAACATTTTGGAATTAACGCTAAAATTCATACATAAATCAGAGCGTTTCTTGTAGCACCAGCGAATACAGATCCATGTAATAAAAGTTTCTTTTTCATCCTTCTCTTTTAACCTTCCTTTAACATAATCAATGTATAGTAAATGTATCTATGTGACTAAAGATACTACCAAACTCTGTCACAAAACTATAAACTTTTTCTCGAGCAGTGGCATCTACCGTATATATTTTGATTTAAGCGGTTTTCCCTAAGGAGAGACCAACAGAACCAACAGAAACTTTGCTACAGTCTTTTGTATCTTTGTATTTTGTTTAATTGTAAAGGCCACAGGGACGACATGTTCATCATGCTCCCTATGGTATCGTTTTTCATAAACATTTTTATTAAATTGTAAATTTTTAGATTGTGTATATAAAAAAAAATGATTATCAAGTTGAATCTTTTATCTAGCACTACCACTTCAATTTCATATCCTTGATAAAGTTCTTGTAGCATCTACCGGGTGACCAAAGAAAAAGAGAAACTTTTTAACACGTTTCCAGCAATAGTAGTTTGCAAAATATGTTACTTTTATTTAACCAAAAATAAAATTTTAGTCATTTTCAAATTATGTTTCATTTTTTATTGTGTCACCCGATATATCTTTTATCTTCATTTTCAGCTCCTGCACCTACAAATCCTGGAGGAAGGGCGAAATCAACAACTTCATTGCATCTTTATTGGGACCTTGTCCCCGTTTCAGCTTTGGGCCAAACTTCTAGCACAATTACTGGCTACAAACTGGATATATTTAAGAATGAAGGATGGATCCTCGAGACCAGACAAAACGTTGGGTCGTCTACTACAAGTAGAGACATTTACAGTCTCGATGTGTACACAAAATATTGTTTTCAAATACAAGTGAAGCTCTCAAGTAATGTCCTTGGAAACTTTTCGGATCCATTCTGTTTGTACACAGACGAATCAAGTACGTATTCTTTTCTTGAGGATATTTAGTTGCTTTNACAAAACGTTGGGTCGTCTACTACAAGTAGAGACATTTACAGTCTCGATGTGTACACAAAATATTGTTTTCAAATACAAGTGAAGCTCTCAAGTAATGTCCTTGGAAACTTTTCGGATCCATTCTGTTTGTACACAGACGAATCAAGTACGTATTCTTTTCTTGAGGATATTTAGTTGCTTTCCTTCTTTCAGAGGCGAAGCCAAAGGAGGTGTGGGGGTGCTGCACTACCCAACTCTTAGTTTGCCGGCAAATTTATCGGCAAAGTTGACCACGTATTATTGTTGACAATCAAACCAGAGGAACGACTACTCGGCAAATTAGGGTTTGCACCCCTCCCCCAATATTTTCTCTTTAGCTTCTCCCCTGCCTCTTTCGTTTAAATGTAGGAATCTGTCTCTACCAAAGATTAGACCGGGTTTGCTCGCCTGAAGAGCCCCCCCCCCCATGTAAACCTGGGCCTGCAGATAAACCAATAAACAGACCCTTGACCCAGAGATACATCAGATGGGCAAATTCCCTCCTCGCATGGCCGTTTGCTAGCACTTGAGAGTTGTGTAAGAAGGGTGGATTTTGTAACAGTAGTGTTCGTTGCTTCTAATTCACATGTCAGTACAAAGCAACAAGCGATTGAAAACAAAGGGATTTCTGACGGGCAAATCACTCCAAAAATAGTGTACGAGATTTTGGGATTTTAAAAATCTCTCTTAATTAATTTTTTAAAAATTCGAAGACTTTTTGAGATTTTGAAATTTTGCAAGATTTTGCAAGATTTTGCAAGATTTTGCAAGATTTTGCAAGATTTTGCAAGATTTTGCAAGATTTTTGAGGATTCAAATGTTTTCTGAGATTTTCAAAGAATTGTCGAAAGATTTATTTAGAATTTGTATCATTTGTTAGGGGAGATTTCTGGGATTTTGTGAGATTTTAGAACATTTTTAGGATTTTCTTTGGGACTCCTAAGATTTTGTGAAGATTTTTGAGATATACAAGATTTTTCGAGATTTTTGGGATTCTTGAAAATTTTTACGATTTTTACGAGATTTTTGGAATGATTTGCCCCTCGGGATTTCTACAGCAGATTAGCATATCATAGGAAGTTAAAGCTGCTAGAACTTAATGTATATAAAAAACAATATAATACGTTACTTAGAGGAAAAGAACTTAAAAGCTAAGAAGTTATGTCAGATTTAAGGGTCCGCAACTGTGGCAAAGTTACCACAAAAAATACGGAATTCAGAATCCAATTGTCAGTTTAAGGAAAGATAAAGATTTGTACGGAGAAATTGTCCATGTAAATTGTGTCGCATTTTTATTCCAAATTTAGGCTTTTTATAATAAATGTCTTTAGGTATCTGTTTTTATATTGTATACTTTTGATGACTTGTAAATATTTTATCCACATTTTCTTATGTAATATTTGTACATACATTATTTAACGTTGGAAATAATTAGTTAACTACTTTTAGCTATCATATATTGTAATACATCGCAAAATAAATTGCTAATAATAAAGATAATATTAACTCGAAGAGTGGAAACAAATTTCTCATCCAGAAGATCTTGTTTCAGTCACAATGAAACTCAAACGGAATAATTTCGACAGCTTGAAATATGCTGAATTGTATCTAAACAGCCCAATATCCTCCTACAACTTTTTTTCATTTCAGCTCCACTGACCTCTCCTGGGAACTTTGCAGGGCATCATACAAGTGCATGGTGCTTACAATATTCGTGGTCTTTTATCCCTGTAAAGCAGGCTCAGGGCATTATCACTGGGTACAACATCTATATCAAAGAATTACCTAACGGTGCCACTGTGAGGCATACAACTGGTAATGTCACTGTGAAGGAGATATGTGGATTGAAACCTTTCACCGATTACATGGCTATGATCAAAGGCTTCACGAAAGAAGGAGAGGGTGGATCTGCTAGCCAATCAGGGTTGATTACTGCTAAAACGGATGAGTATGGTATGTACAGAATATTCTTATAATATAGCTGCAAACTGAGGTACCAGCTGCACCAAAGTTTACCCTCGTTTAGTCCGANGGAAGGGAGAGTTTGGGAATTAGAAGTGGGTAGGTTTTTGAAAACAGGGCGGCAGACCCCCGTCGATCCACAAGTCGTGTACCCCCCCCCCCCGGAGTATACGCTGATTTTCTTCAACCAAAATACAGTAACAGTGACATCAATGAACTCAAGAGTGACCCATCTCGCCCCACTCCGACCCATATGGCTCCAACCTACCCTAGTATTTAACGTTTTTTCTTCTGCTCGGTACTACCAGTTAGTCTTTGCTGTGTTCGAGTCCCTGAAACCCTTATTTTGAAGCGATGTGACATCGGTGCTTTCAAACCCATTATCGGTATTCATAATAAAACCCGCTAAAGGGATCGTTTCAACTCACAGTTAGTCCATGATGAGTCTTAGTTGTAGCGACGTGGTAGCGATTTACATCAGGTTAGATGGAGGAGCGAAACTACGATGATTGTTGTAAGTCTATGTACAGAAATCGATTGAAACAGCAAAGCAATCTTTCGGAAATTGTCACACGCGCAGTGAGATCATCAGCTGGGTCTCCTGTCTCCCTGTGTTATTTGATCAATTTGTTTGTTTTTTAATATGGGCCTTAAATCTACTCACAATCTACCTAATGTCGAAAATTAGAAAATAGATTTAATACAATGATACCTTTAACAGAAACAAACTGATACTACTTCGGTTAACCAGAGTTATGACATTCCATCCATTTTCCCTACCACCTGATTACACTTACAGAAGTTTTCTTTTTAAAATGTATGTTCCTTTTTCAAAAGAATTTGGCCTTTCCTTCACACTCAAACGCTTACATTCTGTTTGAGATATTTCGTTTGTGATATTTTAAATCCTATTTAATTGTTTATTTTCTAGTTCCTTCTCAAGCACCTGTGATCACCTCAGCGAATCACCTTTCTTCGACCGCAATCAAAGTGAGATGGAACATTGTCTCTTATAATCATTGGAATGGAGTTCCACGTGGATATAAGATATTTGCCATCAAGCTTGAAGACTTCAATAATGTTCTCGTTGATAACGATAATGCAACAATCACAGCTGACGTACATTCATCGGTAACAACGGCATATGACATATTGCATCTTGAAAAATACAAAGAATATAAGATATGGATGACTGCTTACACTGTAAAAGGAAATGGAGTCGATGGTACTGCTGTGAATGCGCGGACTGATGAAGACTGTGAGTAGATAATGTTTTTGGTTTCAAAGCTGAATTGATACCGGGCGGCTAAAAAATCTTGCAACTTTTGAAAATCATCAAAATTTGATAATGTCATCGATCATTAGACTCATTACATAAGTCTCAGTATCGCTCATTGAATTGGATGGTTTTTTTAAATATTGAACGAATACAAGGAAGAACGTCGTAAGTCTAATCGATCATGAAAACTTTTTGATGTGTATTGTGTCAAGGACCAACTTAATTTTAGTCATATTGCAAAGTCTTATAATGGTTTTGAATTTTTGGGAATTTTTGGGAATTTTTTCTTTCAAAGGCTACCTGGTTTTGAAGCATACTCCAAAATCACAAGAAATTATTATCAAGTTGCATTTTCATGCCGCCCTACGACTTTAATTGGTTTCCTGTGTCCTTGATGAAGCTCTTCTGTCGTGTAGGACTTTCACTTTCATATGGAATCTCAAATTATTGATTTCTGGCAAAATACCGTATTTAGTAAAATACTATTGCTTACGATAAAGTTTTTCATGCCGTAATTTCATTGTCTCTCTCAGAAGAACAAAATGAAAAAAACCTAATGAAGTCGTTTTTTACACACATGCACAAGAAGAAAATTCATAGATCGATAACATAATCAAATTTTTGTGATTTTCCGTAAGGGGAAAGTTTTTTTACACACCCCGTTAGGCAGCCCCGTTTGTCTTCATTTCATTGGTATATTTCCTCTCCTGGTTCGTTGTCTGCCTTTTCTTGCTGTTGTTTGTTAGTTATATGGCCTAAGATTCAAAATGTTACCGTGCTTTGAAGGTTATGGCCTGAGAAATAGTTCTTAGGACGACGAAGCCTCTGAGTCGTTAGGAGGCTGCATCATCCTGGGAACTAACTCTTGGACCAGACTCAGGCGTTAAAGCCTGGTTTCTATATAATCGCTACGATCGTTTCGATCATTGTGAACGACTCCAGCGATCCCAACGATCCCAGCGATCTCATGGAAACCTGTACGAACGATCCTAGCGATCGCAACGATCAAGAACGCTGGGATAGAGACTTGCTCTATTCCAGCGATCCACCAGCGATTGCAACGATCCAAATGTAAGAAGAAGAATGCTAGCTGCCCTCGCAGGAGCCAGTAACTGCAATTTTCCAGCGATCTGAGTGACTCTTGCGATTATGTGGAAACACGTTCTCCAGCAATCCCAGCGATCCAAAGTCAGAGATCGAAACGATCTGAACGATCGCAACGATCATATGGAAACCGGGCTTTAGACTAGCTAAAGGGTCTGCTAATCACTAGTGTCACTAGTGATAGCTTTTTATGAATTAGATTTGTGATTATTACACTGTAGTTAACAGCGATATATATATCATGTTTCTTGCAGTACCCACTCGTGGGCCGAATCCCCTATCAGCAGAGATCAGTGGCTCTTCGAACCTCGTGGTGACTTGGTCAAGCCTAGAGCCCCAATTCAGACTAGGAGTTATACTAGGCTATCGAGTTTACTGCACAAATGGCAAGACTGGATTGGGAGTGTTTGGAGAATCTTTAACAGCCTTAACTGCAACGTGTAAAGGCCTTCAATCAAACACGAAATACAACATCACTGTTTCTGCATATAACAGCAAAGGCTATGGCCCTAATGGCACTATCATAGTCAAATTAAGTGGGGAATCTGGTAAGTGTTTGTCCTCCTATTTTTTATAAATACCAACTAAGCTTCATAAGCTACATTTCACACACCTTTAAAACTAGCTGCTCTGCAACGCCTTCAACATCGGGCTTGTTCATATTAATGCGAGCATTTGTACTTTCTCATTTTAGCAACTGTCCACTTGTTTGGATGTTCTGCGATAGAACCTTGAATCAAAGAATCAATCATGTCCACGAAAGGGCACTGCGCATCGCACAGAAAGATTACAAACATGATTTTGGTTTTCTCTTGGAACAAACTAATTCGGTGCCCATCCATATAAGAAATCTGCAGTTGCTTATGACTGAAATTTTTAAAACAAAATTCGATCTCAATCCAACTTTCATGAAGGAAATNTTAGCATGAATCAATCCGAAATCATTTTTAAAACATTACTCGGTAGTTAACTTGAACATAGATACCTTGTTTGTTGACATTGGTGCTTTGAGAGTAGAGATATAAATCTTCAAAGGACAAATTTGCCTCCACCTCCAAACCAGAGCTTTGGCGTTTTGGCCTAAGCAAATTCTTAAAGCACAGCGAATAAGTCAACAATAGACTTGGAAAAATTTGAATCAGGAGGAGAAAAATTAAAAGCTGCACAACAAATGCGTTTCACAAAATATAATTTACGTCACGCTTATCATCAAGGGAGCTCCGAAGTAAACTTTATTCATTTTAAGTGAAACAAATTGTGGATATTGCTTAGGCCAAAACGCCAAAGCTCTGGTTTGGAGGTGGAGGCAAATTTGTCCTTTGAAGATTTATATCTCTACTCTCAAAGCACCAATGTCAACAAACAAGGTATCTATGTTCAAGTTAACTACCGAGTAATGTTTTAAAAATGATTTCGGATTGATTCATGCTAAATTCTGATCGTTAGGGTTGACCAAAGCTGTATACTTTTTTTGGGACACCCGGTAGTTGTTATATGTTTTAATTTGCTGAAGGGTTAATTTGTGTATGAAGAATATTAAATGAAAAATGAACCTAAAATAGAATCTTACCAATCTTCGAACACCCATCGGCTCAACGATAAGTCGAAATGGTTATCTTATTTTTTATATGGTACTCATTTAAAGGGAATCTAAGCATACAAAAGTGGCTCAAGCCAGTTGCGGTCAAATTCTAGCCTATCAGATATCAGTATTTCCTGTTGACGTAGATCATTTACCCAAATATGGTTCGGCACGTGTCACGGACTATTGTCTTTGCATGGCTATTTTTATCAAAGGCTTATATATGCTTAGATCTCCTTTAAGACTCCGTTCACACTACTTCGTTTTCGCATGAAAACAGATCGATTTGTCTCCGTTCTTGGTCTTGCAACCACATTAACCCACCATGAAAATTGAGCTTTTTGAAAACACTGAAGAAAACGGAGCCAACTGGAAACGGACTGTTTTGAAAACGCACCGTTTTTAGTGTAAGCACCAAAACGGAGGCCTTGATTCAAGGAAATTTTCAATGAAAAATATTTAGTTGATGACACGTGCCTGGTTCGTCATTGATTCGAAAAGTTTTGATCTTTTATGAAAATGGACCTGTGTGGATAACAAAGCGTTTTCAATCGTTTTCATTTGTTTTCACTTATGAAGTGGTGTGAACGGGGGGCTAAAAAAGCTTCGTTTCAGCAGCAAAAACGGATCAAAATGAAAACGGAGTAGTGCAGGAGGCCTAAGTTTGACTAACGGCCAACCTCGGGAAACAGGCGCCAAAAAATAATCGATGTCTCTATCCTGATTCAAACATCTTTGTTATCTTTCTGCAGTCTACTAATTCTCAATGTTTCTCAATTCTTTGATATACCTTGCCAAAACAATTCATTAGTCAGTTATTCGAATTTGATACTGAAACTTGAAAATTGAAATCAACATTTCAAAATGGTATAAAAATTGTTATGGGAAGTTTTTCACTCTGCATTTCTTTATTTCAACAGTACCTTCACACCCACCTATTGATTTCATTGGCCGAAATCTCACCTCAACAAAAATCCAAGTCAACTGGACAGAAATACCAATCGAGTTTCACAATGGAATTTTACTTGGATACACGGTACTCTGGCATGAAACTTCTGATCAATCTGCATCTTGGGACGAGTTGAAAGTGGACGCGAATTTCACGAGTGCAATTTTCACGAATCTAAGTGCATATACAAATTATACGTTTAAAGTCGCTGGATTTACGAAGAAAGGAAATGGCAATTTCAGTAATGATATTATTGTCATAACAGAAGAAGACGGTA
Organism: Aurelia aurita; assembly: GCA_004194415.1. Taxonomy (NCBI): domain Eukaryota; kingdom Metazoa; phylum Cnidaria; class Scyphozoa; order Semaeostomeae; family Ulmaridae; genus Aurelia; species Aurelia aurita. The sequence goes on along the minus strand of REGM01000277.1, from coordinate 223,019 downwards.
AGATGCTATGTAACAGCATCTATTTCTTTTGATTGGGCATCAAACGTTTAAATTACACACCAGAATTTACAATAATACAAGGCGTCCCAAAAAAGTACTCCTTTTTGAAAAATCACCAACATTTGATTACATGGTCGATCTTTAATTTTCTTTCTTTGGCACGTAGATCAAAGACAAAATTATTTTCCCAGGTATAGCTGATCTTGTGATTGGTTTTAGAAATAGCAATCATTGCCCTTTTTAAGGCTGCCTAGTTTTGAAGCATACTGCAAAAGAGCACTGATGCTTACCAGATTAATTTCTTTGTGTATATTCAGCTTCTAGTATGGTCACAAATGACGGAAAGAAACGCAAACTATCATTTAGACTGAAGAATAATGAAAACTTTCAAAGAAATGGCTCTTTGGCAAAATTTACGATGTTCAATAAAGAGTATAGCTCAGAATAAGGTTTTTCAACCAGTCAACTTATCCCTTTTAAATTAAGAAAACAACATTCTATCATCTTTAAATATATTTGAATCATTGACAAAGGATATAAAAATAAATTTGTATGATAGATATATTCCGTATAGGTTCGATAATCGAGTTTTGGTGATTTTTTAAACAGGGGCACTTTTTTCGGACACCCGGTAGCATTGCTAACTGTTGAGCTTCTGAATTAGGTAAATAAAATGACGGCAACAAATGTTTAGATCTATCCTTCTATTCTCGATATAAATTCATATCTTCTCTTAAAAACCCTTGCACATCGAGTTAGCTTTCCATCCCGTTTCCAGGACAAATTTTATTGTTCTTTTATTTTCGTCTGCGAGTTGATTAGTTAGCCATTGGAATCCCTTTGTGTCCACAATCTAATCGCTTGTACTGGCGTGCAGGCCAGCCAGGAGAATTCATGGTACCCTATGCAGAAAACCAAACTCTATCATAACTTCTAAGGGACCCCTCTGAAGTCGGAGCATGGGGCTATCTCCCCCCTGGCGGTCTCTCTGCGGGTCTGCTTGCATTTCAATTAAAAGCAAATGATGCTATTGTTACAGAATCTACCCTTGCTACGGTAGGCAGGATTAACAATAAAAAAGCGATACTATACCAATATTAACTTTTTGCGAGGGCAATACGGAAAATAGCAAGCCCGAGAAGCAAGGTCAATACGATGACCGAGGGCTTAATATTTTCCGTATTGCCCGAAGCAAAAATTTGGTGCTTGGTTTATTACCCGATCTAGAGGAAACAATGGAAAATAATCAACGCAGTGATGCGCTAGAAGCAACGCAAGACCGAAGAGCCATCTCTTGACGACGGGCAATACGGGAAAATACTGCCCACTCATCGACGAATCAAATTCGATATCGTGTATCGGGAAATAATACAACGTATCATTTCTTCGTCTAGCTCCCCATGAACCACCAAGAGCAGTGGAAGCAGTAACAAACACTTCATCGTCTGCGTTCATCTCATGGAACAGGCCATCAGCAAAAGCAATTCCTGGTATTATTCGAGGATATAAAGTATCTTACAAAGCTGAATACGTGGATGANGCTATTGTTACAGAATCTACCCTTGCTACGGTAGGCAGGATTAACAATAAAAAAGCGATACTATACCAATATTAACTTTTTGCGAGGGCAATACGGAAAATAGCAAGCCCGAGAAGCAAGGTCAATACGATGACCGAGGGCTTAATATTTTCCGTATTGCCCGAAGCAAAAATTTGGTGCTTGGTTTATTACCCGATCTAGAGGAAACAATGGAAAATAATCAACGCAGTGATGCGCTAGAAGCAACGCAAGACCGAAGAGCCATCTCTTGACGACGGGCAATACGGGAAAATACTGCCCACTCATCGACGAATCAAATTCGATATCGTGTATCGGGAAATAATACAACGTATCATTTCTTCGTCTAGCTCCCCATGAACCACCAAGAGCAGTGGAAGCAGTAACAAACACTTCATCGTCTGCGTTCATCTCATGGAACAGGCCATCAGCAAAAGCAATTCCTGGTATTATTCGAGGATATAAAGTATCTTACAAAGCTGAATACGTGGATGACGATTTTAGAAGTCATTTGGTTGTCAAGCCAAAGAGACAGAAAAGAGCTGTTATTTCTACACCGCTTCAGTTAAACGAGTAAGTGAATGGTGGTTGAAATTTATACCGGGTGAGTCAAAAAGATGTACACACGTTTGAAAGCCTGTTGCTCTCAAACCATTTATCAGATTCCTATAAAATGAGTGGCCAAAAAATGATTAATAAAATGATTCCTTATCTGCGTGGCTAACACATCGACTTTGATAAGAAAATCTAGTTTGTCAAAATAGGTCGTGTCGTTCTCATATTACAAGCGATCTTGTAAAATGCTTCATCTCCAAATTCTTCAAGACAGACGTAAAATCCTGGATCATATTTGCTAGCAATTTAGAGTTCAATTCATTCAATTCCAGCCAGTACAAAATTTAAAACTAATTTTCAAATGTATCGCCCCTTTTTTGCCCAAATCTTTTTTCTAAACCAAGTAAACTTAATTCTACTTTGCAAGGATCGCTGAAAAGTGAAATCGTGACCTCCAAGAAAAATAAACTCAAAGATTCGAATAGGGTACACTATTCGAAGGACCAAACCTTTTCGATTTTGATTACCTTCTGAAAAAGTATGGCACTAAACATTATTGTATCAACTAGAGTACCATCGCCCTGAAGCGCCACTTTTCAGATAAATATTTATTACGCAAGGTATGAAAGGGAGTTAGAACTGCTACTTACCATAAGAAGATTCTTCAATTCATAGTGTATACTGAATCACTGTGTCGACTTAATCTTCCCACTCTTTAAAGTACATCCACAACTAAAAGGAGCGCCGGTAAAATCGGCCTAAATCAATTATGTCGCCCCGAACCGCCACCCCTCGATTTAGCTGCATTGAGCCATCGCAGAGGCATAGATTTAACTTAGCAAATCGCAGTAACATAGTTTGGGATGTCATGGCGCTATCGCGCTACACTATGGCGCTTCAGTGCGATTTTTAGCCAATCCACTCGTTCTTGAAATGAAGCCTCCTGAATAAAAACGGAAATCGACAACTCGAAAGACTGTGCAAATATTTCATTCAAAGAGGCTGAACAAACGCTGGAGACAAGTTATTTGACCTTCGCTAGTATTGTANGAGGTAACTAGGGTCAATTAGTCGAGACACAAATATCAACAAACCAAGCCACGTCACTTACAGCGAGCTTGTGTCTCCGAAGGATGCAAAGCTAAAAGATGGATTTGTGCACGGATTTCTGTATATCTACCACGGCTAGCATTAGCCTGAGATGTGGCTCACCAAGTCAAACAATTGGCCTTCTTTCTCTCCTTTTTTTTCTTTCGATTTTTCAGTTACTGGTGAGCCTGATCTCAGACTAGGCTAGCATGGGAATCAAATCTTTAGAAAACATTGCACGATTGGTTGATGCATCTTCTTTTGATTTAATGACCTGAAAGGAACTTCGTGTACTTCGCTATATGTTTTCATTGGCAATCTAGGACAATTCCGGGGTTTGTGAAATTAATGTTAGAGAACAAACTTACCATCTCCTGAATTAAATGACAAACTTTTTCCACATTTAGAATTGTGTTTCAGCTGTCAATTCAATAAGCATCTTGGTAATTTAGGCCAAATGTCGCCGCCATTGGTCTCCATTTTTCCGCGAGCACACGATAAGAAGGCTAGTCACGATTCAGAGGCGAGAACAAATAGGGCAACCTCATCCTCGAGTTGAACGTGACGTCAGAACACTCTGACCACGTGCTTAATGATGTCACTACGCATTTGTCGCAAATTGTAAAACGTAATTTCGCAGAGAAAAGACAAAAAAAGTTGGAAAAAAGTATGATACACCATTCATAACAGTATAATCTTTCATTTTATCAGCAATCGTACCAACCCCGGAATTTTCCTTTAATTTTAAACTCCTTACACACTTAATATGTTGCTGCATGTTTGCTATTGCAATCCACAATATTTCTAGCACCTGGCATGTCTCCACTCAACGTATCCGCCAAAGCAATACTTTATCACGCTGTCATGGTAACATGGGACCACGTGCCGCCTGCGTACTCACATGGATACATCGAAGGATACATTGTGTTCTATGAGAAAGGAAACCATAGCAACGTGACGTCGTTCAATGACTCGCAAATTGCCTCGAAACCATTTCTGGAAATATCTCATCTGGATTTCTTCAGTTGGTACTCATTTCAAGTTGTTGCGTTCACGACAGCCGGTCTTGGCGTTAAGAGCGAAGTTGTTCATGCAAGGACTTTACAGCGGGGTAAGCTTTTACAAGTGATTGAACTCTCTTTTAATAGACAATAACGCTAAAGATGGCAGCCGTGCAAAGCATGCTGGTAAAAAGCTCCCTGATTACCACCTAAGGACATAAATATTTTGGTCTGCTGTTTCGACTAGCTAGCTGTGGTAAAGTTCCGAACAAGTAACAAATGTAAACAAATAGGAAAATTTTCAATCTCGTCCCCAGAGTGAGTTCGTTGTTCTACCTCTACTCTGGGATACAAGTGGCCTTTAATTTCCTCCCTCTTGCTGACATTGAGAAGTTGGCCAAGATAAAAACAATTTGATCTTTGAACTGTAACAGAATCGATACTCGTAATCAAGTTAAAATACTTCCACGCATTAAACTGCCTTCTCTACCGTTACAAAGCTACTAATCATACTGTAATTGGGGTTTTGGAAGTGCAATTATGACGAAATGTTTTTGAAAGGTGTTATATAACAATATTTAAAAGCTCGGTACGGCCCCTCAGGGAAATCATGGAATTTGCATACCACTACGTCCCTTTGGGGGTAATCACAAGCACCCTTGCTACGTCCCCTCAGAGAGAAAATTTTCTCTTTCAGGGTAATCACAAGGTCCTATAAATTTGTTCTGTCCATTTTTAATTTTTACGTAAGGAAACTGAAACTTTTTACAAATTCCTATCAAAAGCCGATATGTTTATTGATTCAACATGGAAATGAGGCAGTGCAGTGTGATCATGTGACTTTAGTCCCTTCCTTCTCTCTTTGGGGAATTTGTTACCCAGGGTATGGAAATAGTAACGATTACAAAGGAACTAATAATAATATCAATGACTAGATGATTATGATTATGATGTAATTTTCACGTTGATAGAATAATAGAAATGATTATATTATGATTATCAGCAATAAATGTGGTCGGTGTCTTACGTTAGCTGTCAGTATTCCTGTTCGTACCGTTAGGTTTGAGAGTGTTATAGCCAAGCAAATGAAATCAAATGTTATCATATATTGTCTTTCATCTCCATAGAACCAAATCGAGCTCCATCAGGCGTCCATGCAACAAGATACAATTCACCGTTTTTCGTAAACATAACTTGGAACCCACTCACTCAAGTCTACTGGAATGGATTTAAACATCAATACAAGATTTCTATATNTATCTACCACGGCTAGCATTAGCCTGAGATGTGGCTCATCAAGTCAAACAATTGGCCTTCTTTTCTCTCCTTTTTTTCTTTCGATTTTTTCATTTAATGGTGAGCCTGATTTCAGGCTAGGCTAGCATAGGAATCAAATCTTTAAAAAACATTGCACGATTGGTTAATGCATCTTTCGTTTGATTTAATGACCTGAAAGGAACTTCGTGTACTTTGCTATATGTTTTCATTGGCAATCTAGGACAATTCCGGGGTTTGTAAAATTAATGTTAGAGAACAAACTTACCATCTCCTGAATCAAATGACAAACTTTTTTCCACATTTAGAATTGTGTTTCAGCTGTCAATTCAATAAGCATCTTGGTAATTTAAGCCAAATGTCGCCGCCATTGGTCTCCATTTTTTCCGCGAGCACACGATAAGAAGGCTAGTCACGATTCAGAGACGAGAAAAAAATAGGGCAACCTCATCCTCGAGTTGAACGTGACGTCAGAACACTCTGACCATGTGCTTAATGCATTACGCATTTGTCGCAGATTGTAAAACGTAATTTCGCAGAGAAAAGACAAAAAAAAGTTGGAAAAAAGTACGATACACCATTCATAACAGTATAATATTTCATTTTATCATCAATCGTACCAACCCCGGAATTGTCCTTTAATTTTAAACTCCTTACACACTTAATATGTTGTTGCATGTTTGTTATTGCAATCCACAATATTTCTAGCACCTGGCATGTCTCCACTCAACGTATCCGCCAAAGCAATACTTTATCACGCTGTCATGGTAACATGGGACCACGTTCCGCCTGCGTACTCACATGGATACATCGAAGGATACATTGTGTTCTATGAGAAAGGAAACCATAGCAACGTGACGTCATTCAATGACTCGCAAATTGCCTCGAAACCATTTCTGGAAATTTCTCATCTGGATATCTTCAGTTGGTACTCATTTCAAGTTGTTGCGTTCACGACAGCCGGTCTTGGCGTTAAGAGTGAAGTTGTTCATGCAAGGACTTTACAGTGGGGTAAGCTTTTACAAGTGATTGAACTCTCTTTTAATAGACAATAGCGCTAAAGATGGCGGCCGTGCAAAGCATGCTGGTAAAAAGCTCCCTGATGACCACCTAACGACATAAATATTTTGGTCTGCTGTTTCGACTAGCTAGCTGTGGTAAAGTTGCGAAGAAGTAACAAATGTAAACAAATAGGAAAATTTTCAATCTCGTCCCTAGAGTGAGTTGTTCGTTGTTCTACCTCTACTCTGGGATACAAGTGGCCTTTAATTCCCCCCCCCCCCCCTCTTGCTGACATTGAGAAGTTGGCAAAGATAAAAACAATTTGATCTTTGAACTGTAACAGAATCAATACTCGTAATCAAGTTAAAATACTTCCACGCATTAAACTGCTTTCTCTAACGTTACAAAGCTACTAATCATACTGTAATTGGGGTTTTGGAAGTGCAATTATGACGAAATGTTTTTGAAAGGTGTTATATAAAAATATTAAAAAGCTCGGTACGTCCCCTCGGAGTAATCATGGGAGTTAGATTCCACTACGTCTCTTTGGGGTAATCCCGAGTCACTTGCTACGGCCCCTCAGGGTAATCATGGAATTTGCATACCACTACGTCCCTTTGGAGGCAATCACAAGCACCCTTGCTACGCCCCCTCATAGAGAAAAATGTCTCTTTCAGGGCAATCACAAGGTCCTATAAATTTGTTCTGTCTATTTTTAATTTTTACGTAAGGAAACTGAAACTTTTTACAAATTCCTATCAAAAGCCGATATGTTTATTGATTCAACATGGAAATGAGGCAGTGCAGTGTGTTCATGTGACTTTAGTCCCTTCCTTCTCTCTTTGGGGACTTTGTTACCCAGGGTATGGAAATAGTAACGATTACAAAAGAACTAATAATAATAACAATGACTAGATGGTGATGACTATGATGTAATTATCACGTTGATAGAATAATAGAAATGATATATTATGTTATGATTATCAGCAATAAATGTGGTCGGTGTCTTACGTTAGCTGTCAGTATTCCTGTTCATACCGTTAGGTTTGAGAGTGTTATAGCAAAGCAAATGAAATTAAATGTTATCATATATTGTCTTTCATCTCCATAGAACCAAATCGAGCTCCATCAGGCGTCCATGCAACAAGATACAATTCACCGTTTTTCGTAAACATAACTTGGAACCCACTCACTCAAGTCTACTGGAATGGATTTAAACATCAATACAAGATTTCTATATACAAAGTTGGAAGTGGTGGGCAGTTACTTCGGTCATATCAAATCGAACGAAACGATACTTTAGTGCCATATACTCAATTGAAATATGACTTGTCTACAGAGCCATTTATCATGTTTGATGTGGAGATACGTGCTTGTACAGTGATTGGGTGTGGGCCAGCTAGTCCTAAAATTAGAGCAGGTTGGTCTAAACTTTTTTATCTAAAATTAGTGTTTTCCCTGAATTTAGACAGTTTTAGCTCAAAGGATGGAGTGATAATGATCCCAAAAGCTATATCTTGTTGATTTTATCATGAGCGGTAGGAGACATTTGGATTGCTATTTTAAAAATGTTGTGGTCATAGGTTACGGTTATTAAGATTAGATTAGCCACGATGTTATGTTTTCAGAACGGCTTCGTGTTATTTTGTAGCCACTTGACGGCTGACCCGGCAGACGCTAATCTGCATATTGATTTTGATGGGCAGATTAGCGTCTACCGGGTTGACCGTCAAGTGGCTACAAATAATAGGAAGCCGCTCTGAAAGCATCGCGGCTCGCGGCTAATTTAATCTTAATAACCGCAACCTATGACCACAAAATTTTTCAAAAAGCAATCCAAATGTGTCTCCTACCGCTCATCGCACACAGTGGTCAAATCAAATCATGGAATGGAATGGAATGGAGACAATTGTAAATGCAACATCTATAATTAGCTGAAATTGTAAATAATGTATTTTTGTAAATAGTTGGTCTGAATTAGTTGGATGTCGAAGGCCGATATGCTTCTGCCTTTCCTAGAATTGTAGCTCTTCTCTACTGGAAGCTTGGTTTGGGTCTAAGAGAAAATTTTACACTTGCTGATTTATTGCTCTGCAACCAAGTTACCAAAAATTATTAGAAAAATATCAAAATTTAATTCATCCATTGAGGGTTAACATAAAAATAGTTTTGGGGTGATTTCACGAAAAATCTTGGCGTCAGAATTTTTCAAACTTGTATACAGTTTTTTTGGGACACCCGTTATTTAAAGGGAATCTAAGCATATATAAGCCTTTAATAAAAAATAGCAGTGCCCTTATTGATAACAGTACTTGCAGTACTGACAAGGCTTACCCTGTATAAATATTGCTCTTATTATTATTATAGTGCAAAGACAATAGGCCCCCACACATGCAGAACTATATTTGGGTAACTGACCCATGTCAACAGGAAATACCGATATCTGATTGGCTAGAAATTGCAGCAAGTGGCTTGAGCCAATTTTATATTCTTTTATTCCCTTTAAAGATCAGCATCATATAATCAAATTTTGGTGATTTTCCAACAGGTGCAAGTTTNCAAAGACAATAGGCCCCCACACATGCAGAACTATATTTGGGTAACTGACCCATGTCAACAGGAAATACCGATATCTGATTGGCTAGAAATTGCAGCAAGTGGCTTGAGCCAATTTTATATTCTTTTATTCCCTTTAAAGATCAGCATCATATAATCAAATTTTGGTGATTTTCCAACAGGTGCAAGTTTGATTTTACTCAGCCGGTTTATGATCTGAGAGGGAAGGAAAAGTATTCTTGTACTTTCGTAAACGTATAGTGCAAATAGTACTTAAAGCCCGGGGGGGGGCACTTGACTTCAAAAGGTACGGAGTTGTGTCTCTGAGATATTGAAATTTTCACCCTGTGTGGGAGCAACTTTTTTCAAATTAACTACCCTGTCTGGAAGCAAACTGGCAAAAAACAATAGCAAAATTGCAAATTCCTTGTCAAAATCCTGTACGAAAGCAATTACTTCAAAACTATACACCCCTCTGGGAGCACTTTTGTGAAAAAGGATACCCTGTTTGGGAGGAAAATCGCTAAAAACGATACCCTGTCCAGCGGCAAATACCCGTTGCAAAAATTATCGAAGTGCACCCCCCCCCCCTTGACTTAAAGGGGTTTTGTCTCCAAATTTCGGTCGAAACAGTGATTTTGCAGTTTTTTATTAGGCAATATCACACAGACTTTTCATCTATTTTTCAAAAATGAAAGCACTATTGTGTTGAAGATAAATCCTTGTACTTCATATTGGAACAAACCAAACATTCATATCTTTTATGATTGCTCGGATATAAGCGGTTTTTCAACGGTCACTTCTTGGTGGCTTGGGTGAAGCCATCAAACAAACTGCAAAAGACAATGGACACGTGCCTAAAACAATGGTGTTTACAGATTTGTTTACACTTTGGAGACGGAGCCCCTTTTTAGTTGATTTACCAACTATTTTCTCATCTAATCCTAGATACATGCAATGTAGATCGAAGCGTCTTCTACTCCTCCTGGATGCACAGCCCACCATTTGCAATCAGTCAAAATTCAAGCCAAATGCCAGGGGGTATCATTGCATCTGTTCTTCGTGAAGCTGTCTCGGGATGTTATGGTTTCTGCGCTAACTTGGACCCGATACTTAAAATCAATTATGCTGTTGATGGCACAGGAGCCCCCTCGATGAAATTGAACCATGACCAACTTAAAAATACACTGAGCAGCGAAACAGATTTTTCATTCCCGTTTTCAAAAAGCAAATTCAAAAATGAGAAATTTGAGTTTATCAATTTGCTGACGATCCCTGGAGTTGCTCTATTGGAGAGCGAAGAGCAGGCTGTTAATGTAGGAAAGAATGTTTTGAAGTCAACACATGCTGTTTTTGGAGAGATTTTGATATTTGTTATATTCTGTTTGTTGTTTGGTGTCCTCATTTGGTTACTGGTAAGTAACAGACATACGTCAATCATAATACTGAGTGTATTGAAAATTACTTACCGATCTAAAGCCTAATTCACATTAGATGTTAGGCGAAAATATCCGCGAATAAAAGCACTCAAAGAGTTTTCCTTCAGTAATTTTGTGTTATCACAAATGTTACCCGATAACAACCGCAGGCTATTTAAGCCATTGCAGGGCTAAGTTCGATCTACAGTCGTGGCCAAAAGTTTAAGACCACTTTTCAGTTGGTAGCATTTGTTGGCGCAACGATATCCAATGCTACTGCTCTACCTATTTTATGCTCTTGGAGTTTTTCAAGTCAACTTTCTGTGTAGATTTCAAATTTCAATTTGTTCTTTTAATTTTGTGCCATTTTGATATGACATCACAATTAAGTTTATAGGAATTCTTGGAAATTACAGTAATCCTGCCGACGAGGGGGTTGACCCAAAAAAATTTATCACCTAGCTGGATTTTAAATCAATCCACGCAGAAGTCGTTTCTCTGATTTCCTTACAAAATATCCTAAATCCCCGAAAAAACGGCTTTGGGAACAAAGGTAGAGGAGGGCTTTCAGTTTCTAGTCCTGGCCATAAGTTTAAAGCCGCGAATACTTTTTTCCTCGACGCAGTTATTAAATCGAAAAGTCAATGTAAAAACCCTTCAAATTCGATAATTCGCAAAATAAAATGAGTTCTTGAAAATTAATGGTCAATAGCTATGCGATTTGTTTCTTCAAGCTGGTTGGTCTTAAAATCATTTCTTTAGTGGACAATCAGCCAAGTGCTTTGCGTATTGGCAAAGAAGGTGCATCATATAAACTGCCCTCGACTATTCACGCAGCCCTGTTTTGTAAGTTTTTTAGAGACTCAATTTCGTAATTCCACTGCAGTTTTTATATTGTTCTCAGAACAAACGATAGAAACAATGACTTGTGTCAATTTCGTAGAGGACAACATTGAATTTAGGGACTTACGGTGGACCAAATTTTCCTGGAGAACAATAGCCGGTACGCATTAGGCCAGTGTGATAGCCATTCTGCTTCAATATCAATATTCTTTTCGTGACAGGAAACATGCAAAGGCACAAATGAATTCGACAGACATCCACTTTCTGGCATTTTTGAAGGATTCTATTTTGCTTTCGTGACTGCAACAACTGTTGGGTGAGTGTTACACTGTCTACAGAAGTCGAGTAGGTGCCAGGTCCGTAGGAAGCATCTTATTAAACTTGGAGGGGCACGACGCTTCAAGGGCACTTTTTCAATAAGCTAAAGGGGCATTTCCTCAAACAAAAAGGGCAATTTCTCGTTTATTGCAAAATCTTACATCTCTGGTAGGTGCATTTGCTATGGAATTTCATTTGAGCTGATGTTGTCACTGCAGTAATTTACGTCACTGAACATCGATCGGAGCTGGTGTTTTGCTCCTCCAAGCACGGAATTTCAAAATAGTCAGGTCAGATGGGCTTATTTTGTTTTAAACTTCAAGATCCTCAATCGATAAACACAATGTGAAGTCGATAACCCTTTAAGAAACTTCTAAGAAACTTTCAGTGCGCAGTATCTGATAATTTCAAGAAACCTTCAGAACTGGGCCGATTTCTTAGTTCTCATAAAAAATACATGTATTCAGCATTCAGCCATAATATGATTCAACTATTCAGCAAATGGCTTCCTTAAAGAACGACTTTTTCAAGAGTAGTGCTTCTAAAAAATTCAGCAGTAACCAGTAACCGCATTTTCAAATCATTTTCTTTCTGTTCTAGATATGGTGACAAGATACCGCTTTCCACATTAGGACGAATTTTAACAATGATTTGGGCCTTGGTTTCATTGATATTGATGGGATTCCTTACTGGTGTTATTACGAATATGCTCATTCAATCTGAAGTTTCAATTCCCGGACAGCCCGTAACGGTCCCAAAAACGGGGGTAAGCATTTCATTAATAATTTACCTTGTTGATAGTTCAAACAGGAATAAAAAATTCGACCTTGTTACTGAAATTTTAGAAACTGCACGAGGCACAACCAGTGAACACGGGCAGTTTTTGTAACAATAGAATCAGTTTCTTTTGATTGACATGGAAATTCCAAGCGAATAGTGATCGCAGACAAAGGGAATTTTCTCGAGCAATGAATCAAAACAAATGAAGCCGAAAAAGATGTCCCAAACCAGGACGGCTAACTATCGCGTTGCGCACATAAAAATGAGTTGTTAAGAGATTTCGTGAGAATATATCGAAAGAAGAATGATAGATCTAAACATCTGCCTTGGGTAATTTATGTAATTAATTCAGAAGCTGGTCATTACTGAAACCAGCATGGCTAACTATCGCGTTGCGCACTTGAAAATGGGTTCTTAAGAGATTTCGTGAGAATGTATCGAAAGAAGAATAATAGATCTAAACATCTGCCTTGGGTACTTTATTTATTAAATTCAGAAGCTGGTCATTACTGAAACCAGCATGACTAACTATCGCGTTGCGTACGTGAAAATGGGTTCTTAAGAGATTTCGTGAGAATATATCGAAAGAAGTTAAGAGATTTCGTGAGAATATATCGAAAGAAGAAGAATATATCTGAGCATCTGCCTTGGGTACTTTATTTATTAAATTCAGAAGCTGGTCATTACTGAAACCAGCATGGCTAACTGTCGCGTTGCTTACGTGAAAATGGGTTCTTAAGAGATTTCGTGAGAATATATCGAAAGTTTATGTTTGTGGCTTGACTATTCAGCTGTAGAAATTCTATTGTTTGCAATCGCTAATCACTTTGTACTAGCGTGTCAATTAAAATCAACTGGATGCCTGCTCCCTAATTATACCTTGCAAATTTTTGGTAATTTGTCTGCGCACCGGCCCCCGAGCAGCGGCGTGGCCAGGACAAATTAACTGGGGGGTATTCAAACGAAGGGGTCTGGGGGCGAAGCCCCCAGGACAATTTTTGAGGACACGCCCTTTACTTTGGCTTAGAACGCTTCTCTCGATCCCATCTTTACCAATGCCATTGGAAACTTTGACAATTTTGTAACAGTTTTCTATGAATCACCATCTTTGGGAAATTTTTGCGCAAAGACCTTATACTTTGTCCTAGAATGCTTCTCGCAATCCAGTATTTGCTTGACCCCGAAATGAAAGCCTTTAAAATTCTAGTACGCCTGGGAAAATTTTTTAAAATACCAACCTTTACTTTGGCTTAGAATGACACTCCCGGTCACCTTCCTGCATTTCTTGGAAAAATTCTTACACACCCTACCTATACCCAGCGACTTTCTCCTCGTTTTTGAAAGAATCTCGAGCACCATCTTTTCACAGAAGTGGGGGGGCAAATGCCCCCCATCCCTCCCCGTGGCCACGCCACTGCCCCCGAGTTATAAGCGATTTCTTGAAAATTATTGACTTGAAGAAACCTCAAATCGACTGAGAAACATCGATCAAATTTTGAACATTTTGAATTTCAAAATTGGCTTGTTCTGATCCGCTGTATGAGCGATCGTTGGCTTCTTGCGCAATCATGGGGTTACTTTTATCAAGATACCACTCCCTCAGTTATCCTACAACGTCGTTGTAGCTTTTCTAGCAGCTTCTGCTTTGTAGTTTGGCTGACAGGAGCGTCGAGACCCGGTCCAGATGAGCTTTGAAAAAAGCTAGGCCTTGACACGTCGAAAGAATTGGCATCGTCTTGATTCGAAGTAGCACTGGACGTTGAAGCTGGGTTCTGCTTCGATTTGGTCGCCATGTTTGTCAATCTTCCACAATAAATAACCCAACCAAAACGATGACAGCGCGCGCCAAATTCATGCACAACGAAAAGAAATTATATACAAAACCCCCGTTCTGCCTGCCTCTCTCTTGGCTGCACACTCGACCGGGAGTCCGGGCTCGACTTCAAGGGAGAGCTAAATATAGAAACCTGCATCGCAGCGCCGGTGCGCAGTTCGGGATTTTGCCGTCCGCAACGCCATCAAAACAGTCGAAACTCGATTGCCGCTCTGGAGATTTTTGAATGGTATTTAAACGAAAACTTGCAATTGCCATACACCAGTCGAAAGAGCATGATTTGATCTATGAAATAGTTTGCCCTTTAGCAAGAATATGTTTACCAGCTGTGATTTATGAGCGTGAGAAAATCATCTATTTTGCACATTCAGAACCTGTACTATCTTAGTTCTTTATGATATCTTGCTTTTATCAATACAAAAACTTTCGTTTTTTATTATTTCAATATTTCTTCGCATTGATAGTAGTATTAGCATTCTCTTAGTTTTTTCACATTCAGTCTTAGAAATTTTAATGGATGTTTTTCGATTGATTTGGGCTTTTTCCAAACCAATGATTTTCATAAGATCGCTTAAAAATCGACAAAAGCCGCCAGTATACTTTCGGATTTTGACTGAAGATTAAGTCATCCAATATCGAAATCGGCGCAGCGTACGATTTAGTGTTATCTGTCAAAGTTTTTATAGCACACCCAGTGAACAGAGGCCACCGGGTAGGTCACCGGATAAGGGTCCCTACAGAGTCCAGAAATAGTCATGGCTCCACGGCTGTGAGCCGGAGGAATGTTTTGCTTGTTGATGTCATATTTGAGGAAGGTTTAGTAATTTTTACAAGAAATCTTGGAAAATTTTGGGTTACTTTTGGAACTGCAACCAGTTTATAAATTTTAGGGTTATAGACACGCGAGGAGTTCGAAAAATCTGATTTTTTGACTTGATAAAATGAGGAAGGTTCAACTAACGAACTTGGCATCCGGAGGAAGGTTGGACCTTTTTTCTGGACTCTGGGTCTCTATCATCTTCGCGCCCAGGTTGCAGCTTCCATTTCATAGCTGAAAGTTGACAAAGCTAATTCATTTTTTGACAGCTCGCAGTTGTTTCAGAAACATGGGAAGCAAGGAAGCTGTCGGGGACAATTAAACTGGGTAAGACATTTAAAACTTTTGCACTATTTTCTCTGAACAACGAGTTTCTACTTTTTTCAAATTTTGCCTGTATCGTGTGAATGCTAACGAGCTAACTAATTTTTTTGGTACCGTCACATTTTTTGCAGCTTTCAAATTGTACTGGTATCGTGTGAACACGGTCTTGAAGTGAAAGCTCTCCCTCAACCGGGCAAACGGAATTTGTCATACTTTTTTTCTGATCCTTTTCTCAGAAAATGAGAGCTACCGGTTGTCCCAAAAAATCACCACGTTTGAAAAACACCAAAAATTGATAATGAGCTCAATCTTCAAAGTTTTGGAAAGCAGATCAAGGATCAAATTAGTTTCCAAAGTAGAGCTTGCATTTGTCATTGGTTTAAAAATCAACACATTTGGCTCGTTTTAGGCTGCCTGATTTTGAAACATACTGCAAAAAGCAAAGATGATTACCAGATTAATTTCTTTGTCTATATTAAATACAATTGACGGATAGATAGCGATCTAGTTTAAAAAATAGAACAAAAGAAGGCCGCGTGCCTCTATTTTTCCAATTTTTTTATAATCTATTGAGATCATCAAATCCAATATGATACAATTGGCTATATTTAGATTTCCCAGGCCCCTAACTTAAGTTGCGTTATTTCTCCGTCAGTTGCCTTTAAGCTTCTAATTTGGTCATAGATTTTTGGGTAGAAATGCTTGCTATTGTTTGGAAACTTCAACAATACGGAAAAATCTCAACATTTTGGGTTTTAGGCGAGATTTACAATGTATCCGAAAGAGTACGGCTAAAAGTAAGGTTTTTGATGTGTCATTTTATACAGTTTGAGTATCAAGAACGAATATTTTATCATCTTGATAGATAATTGGATCATTGACAAAACAAATTAAAATGGTTTTTAAATCCCTGAACGGTGATGCGCCGTCCTATATGAGCGACATGTTCACTAGGGTAAATGAAACAACCTCTCGATTACTGCGGAATTCGAACATTAACCTTAGAACTCCAATGTTGAGGACATCAACTGGTCAAAGATGTTTTTCATTCAGAGGGTCCAGTCTCTGGAAGGGGCTGAAAGCTGAAATAACAGGAGCACCCACTCTGAAAAGTTTCCGGGAAGGGCTGATGAAATATCCTGGGCATAAATGATATGCTTTTATATATATATGCACTCCTTTCTTTCGAATTTTCTTAAATTATATTGTATTATACCGTAATATCTATAATTTGTAATTGTATATTTATTGCATGGCCCCCTGTAAATCAGTTTTACTTTAACTGAGGGGCTACCATGCCTAACAAATTGAAAATGAAATGAAAATCAAATGAAAATCAAATGAAAATCAAATGAAAATCAAAAGGAAGTTCAATATTATATTAGATAGTTGAGTTTTGGTGATTTTTTAAACATGGGGACTTTTTGGGGCATTCGGTAGATCCTCTGTTCATGTTGTCCTTTTTTTTAGTCACGTGGCAAACACTGAATGTCTAAATCTGATATGTTCTATTCTAGATAAAAACTATAGCAGCATAGATGCAATGCTTAATGGCATAGCTAACGGAGAAGTGAAATACGGATTTCTGGATCGGTACAAGGCGTATGTCTACAAATCAAGACTCAAAAATATGNATTCAGAGGGTCCAGTCTCTGGAAGGGGCTGAAAGCTGAAATAACAGGAGCACCCACTCTGAAAAGTTTCCGGGAAGGGCTGATGAAATATCCTGGGCATAAATGATATGCTTTTATATATATATGCACTCCTTTCTTTCGAATTTTCTTAAATTATATTGTATTATACCGTAATATCTATAATTTGTAATTGTATATTTATTGCATGGCCCCCTGTAAATCAGTTTTACTTTAACTGAGGGGCTACCATGCCTAACAAATTGAAAATGAAATGAAAATCAAATGAAAATCAAATGAAAATCAAATGAAAATCAAAAGGAAGTTCAATATTATATTAGATAGTTGAGTTTTGGTGATTTTTTAAACATGGGGACTTTTTGGGGCATTCGGTAGATCCTCTGTTCATGTTGTCCTTTTTTTTAGTCACGTGGCAAACACTGAATGTCTAAATCTGATATGTTCTATTCTAGATAAAAACTATAGCAGCATAGATGCAATGCTTAATGGCATAGCTAACGGAGAAGTGAAATACGGATTTCTGGATCGGTACAAGGCGTATGTCTACAAATCAAGACTCAAAAATATGAAAATCAAAATAAAACAATTCATTGATATGGAAGGTTCTATTGGTTTATTAGCTGCTGGGAATGCGAAGAAATTGCGATTTTGTATTGAGACATACGTGAAAGAAAATAGTGGTATGGTTGTGAACATGGTTTCAAAGTACAATGAGGTTTGTTTAGTTAAATTTTGTTTTGTTTATTCACATAATCAGAGACTGTGGACGGTTTTAAAATAAGTGGGTGGGCTAAATGCGAACGAAGCGAGTTATAATTTCCTAAGAGCATTGATCTTTCTACAGGGTGTCCCAAAAAACATGTGCGCCGTTTGAATGGCTGCTGCGGGGCAACCATGAATCCAATTTTTATTTTTTTTATTTTTCAATAGAAGAGATTTCAACTTACAGTTTTAGACCTTGTTTGAGTAAATCTGACAAATAGTTGCTGATTTATGGAGCAACAAGTCTAAATTACTGGTTGTCTTAAAACCAGAGGATCTAATATTCTCCATTAATGTCAAAATCGAAGAAATTGAGTGAAAAAAGGTACCTAGCCCGGTTTTCTAATTTTCACAAGTGAAATACATAGGTAATCATAAATTTGGATTTTGTGATAACCAAGAAGAAGACAACATATCTAGGGTTGATAGAAATAGTGATGTGCAACGCAAGTGCTGCAGGCCATGCATGGCGTGCGTCCATCAGTTATTTTGCTCCTCTAAAGTCATAAAGTCGTTTTAAACCAGCAATATTGCTTTCCATAAGCTTCCTGGTAAATATTCTTGAGTTATGTGGTTATTAATTACTCCCAAATGTGTTTCCTGTTGCAAATGTAAAGTTGAATTTGATGCTAAAATTCAAGTCACAAGGTTAAGATCAGAGATAAAATCTTCTGGTTTTGAAACAACCAGTGATTTTGATTTTCTTTTTCCATTAATCAGCAACTAAAATACTTGACATATTTACTCAAATTACGTATCAAACTTTAAGTTGAAGTCTCTTCTATACATAAAGCTGATAAACAGGAAAATTGGATTAATGGCTCCTTCGCAGTAGCTATTCAAACGGCACACAGCCTGGTTCCCTGCGTCAACTTGACCGCGTTCGCATGAGAGTCTTGGACGCCAGGGAAGCGATAGTCCCCCTAGTCGAAAATGACGTCAGGGAACCAGACTGAAACGGCACACATGTTTTTTGTGATACCCTGTAATGTCATTGGCATTTTAATGTTAAATGAGTCACTGCATTATTTGATAATCTTCGTAGCATGTGTGAAAGTCTAGAAGATTGCAAAACAGCATAAATCTAAACAATCTCATTGATTAGAATTTCAATAAAATGTGCTAATGCTTCAAAAATTAATTATTTAACTTCTTCAAAGCTTTTGGGACACCATATACAGAATGTTTCAGAAAAAATGCAACCCAATTGACTTTGAAACTTTGAAAATGAGACTTTGAAAAAATAATAAGATTTGAATAGCTGTAATGTATACCATCTGAAAGCACAATGTTTCTTCTTTCCAATGATATGCAGTTTGGATACAATGACGGAATTGTTTNTACGTATCAAACTTTAAGTTGAAGTCTCTTCTATACATAAATCTGATAAACAGGAAAATTGGATTCATGGCTCCTTCGCAGTAGCTATTCAAACGGCACACAGCCTGGTTCCCTGCGTCAACTTGACCGCGTTCGCATGAGAGTCTTGGACGCCAGGGAAGCGATAGTCCCCCTAGTCGAAAATGACGTCAGGGAACCAGACTGAAACGGCACACATGTTTTTTGTGATACCCTGTAATTTCATTGGCATTTTAATGTTAAATGAGTCACTGCATTATTCTCTAACATTGGGGCAGTCTTACAATTGACAAAAACCAATTTGATAATCTTCGTAGCATGTGTGAAAGTCTAGAAGATTGCAAAACAGCACAAAATCTAAACAATCTCATTGATTAGAATTTCAATAAAATGTGCTAATGCTTCAAAAATTAATTATTTAACTACTTCAAAGCTTTTGGGACACCATATACAGAATGTTTCAGAAAAAATGCAACCCAATTGACTTTGAAACTTTGAAAATGAGACTTTGAAAAAATAATAAGATTTGAATAGCTGTAATGTATACCATCTGAAAGCACAATGTTTCTTCTTTCCAATGATATGCAGTTTGGATACAATGACGGAATTGTTTATCATTTAATTGATATTTTATTAAGCATATCCTATTTTAGATGCAGCATGCTGTAAGAGCAAAATCAAGATCTTTTTTACGATAAAAAGTTACAACACAGATTTTGTGGAAACAATTCCGGCCTAAGCACTTTGAGTGATGCCCTTAGGTAGGAAACAAACAAATTTACTCCCATGAATACATTTATTAAAAACTGATATGCATATGCTTTCACAAAGATGAGTTTTCGCCAATGTAAATGTCCCGCACCTAAAATAGGCCATACTTACTAAAATATCAATTAAGTCATAAATAATTCAATTAATGTGCCTAAGCTGAAAATCATCGCAAAGAAGATAGATTGTATTTTCAGATACTAGTACGTGTCAAATTAATTCAAATGTCATTATTTCCTGAAGAATCTCGAATAAAAGTGGGTAAGGTTATTTTGAAACACCCTGTATATCAGAGCATCCACTTTCTCGGTTTTTCAGTTTCTTTGTAATGAAAGGTACACTAATCTTTTGGAAATTCTGTATCCTAAAATTTTTCAATTCTCAGGAGTCTGCAAAAGTTATCGAGGAAGAAGAACGCGAAAAGGGAAACGCAGCACAACAAGATGAACCACTGATTCAAAAGAGCAAGCCGCAGTTCTTTAGCTGGGAGTCCAGCATAATGCAAGGATATATCAAAGTCGGCGGTTGTCTGCTGGGTGTGTTTTTTATCCTTGGATGCATATATGAGATTGTGAGGTACTGGTTGAAAATCCAAGAAAAGGCAGTTAGAATTCATCCTGATGATGGTGAGTTCTTTTATTTCAATGAAGTAATTCCGGGTGAGTCAGAAAAATGTTTAAATGTTTGAAAGCATTTAGCTTCCAAAGTATTAATTGGTTTCCAAAAATTGATGAAATTTGTGTAGCTAATGTGTCAACTTAGATACCAAAATTTTGTCTTTCAAGATCGGTCTTATGGTTCTCAAGTTAAAAGGGATTTTTTTATGTTTCAGCTCCAAATCTTTAAAAACAGGCGTAAAATCTCCGATCAAATTTTACTAGAAAATAGACGAAAAAAGGCTAAATGACAGTCCAAATGTGTAAAATTACGTAGTGTCCACAATAATGACCACACATCCACACAAAACTCAATTAATCAAATCAATAATATTGCAAACTAGGAACTCTGACCTGATAGCATGGGCGAGGTGTCTTGAGCGGTGGGAACTCTGGAGAGGGAGGAGTGGCGGCGGCGGCGGCGGCGGCGGCAGTTGTTGTCGTTATTGTTCTTTCGGCTTGGGTTTCTGCCGTTCAGCATTATCGCCTATGCTGGCCTGACCTCCAATTTGAAACAGCTTTTACCATTTATCAGTATTTAATCGTTTAGGTATAACATGTTTGTAGTTGTATACTTATTTGTAATCTAGTTGCATGTTTTATGTAATGGTCGGGGGGTATTGATAGTCTTTTGCTCTCCCTGGTATCGTCCCTGTAGTGTCGTATAGTTGTATAGTAATTAGAAGGTATTGTAGGTAGTAACATGTATTGTAAAATTTTAGATGAATATAAAAAAAAAGTAGCAGCCGCTCACCAAAGATGTTTGTGCAATAAAATAGACAGATAATGATATGATAGATGCGGGTATAAATTATTAGCAAATGTTAGGATTTTAGGCCTACTTTCAAGGTTTTTGAAATGAAACAACTTTATAAAATCGCTTGTAAGTTCAGAATGATATGACCAATTTTGACAAATTAGATTTTAGTATCTTAGTTGACATGTTAGCTACTCAAGATATCATCCATGTTTTTGGCATCCAGTTAATAGTTTGAAAGCTACAGGATTTCAAATGTTTAAAAATGTCTGACTCACCCGGTATGTTCGAAGAATTGGGAGCCGGGATTGGGAGTAACTTGCAACGGACCTCGATTGAATAACCCACGATTGAATAACACCATATAGATATATTATAAGACCTAGTGACTTACCAAATAAGCAACGATCAATGCCCATTCAACAAGGACCATCAGAAAATCCGTTTACCCTCACTAAAAGCGATAACGAGCTACATTATAGTCAAAAGCATCGCCCCGGGGGATGGACTGGGGTGGAAATATCCACCTTTGTACAGAGTGGGAGTTGTTCTGAAGCAAAAATGCTTTAAAAATAGATGTGTATATGTTATATACGGAATTCAAACTATGTTTTAATAGTTAGCTGCGATCCAAAGTAATCCAAATCGAAAGCAGAGTATAAACAAAATAGGCCGGTGAATAACAACAGCAACAGAATAGCAATGAATATATGTTTGTAAAAATATTTACAATTAACGGTATCGACATAAATCTCACGAACAACGTAACCATAATAAGTAAGTGGAATCCTTGACCACAATTTCCGATAATCCTTAAAACTCCACAACTGTAAACTCCCCCAAAACTGTACTGCACGAACTGTCTAAATCTTCCTGGCTCACTTTCTACACGTAACTAAGCAACTACAAAATATAACCAATCACAAAGAGTCAAATGATATATAATGCAAACAGCCAAAACAAGCAAAAATCTATAACAATACACAATAACAACAACAACAAAACAACACAACATACCGGGTGTCCCAAAAAAAACGCAACAGATTTGATCCGGGCTAGCGACAAGAATTTAGGTAGAATAAATCCCTTATAATTTTTGAAGTAATCCTCGATAGTTAACCTGAAGATAAATACCTTGTTTGTTGATATTGGTGCATTGAGAGCTGAAATATTAATCTTGAAAGTCCAAATTTGCCTCCACCTCCAAACCAGAGCTTTTGGGCTTTGGCTTATACTGCAAATGCGCTGTTTCGGGAATCTCCTGAATCATAGCGAAATACCAGCAAGAAGACTTGTGCTTAGGAACGTATTTGAATAGAAATCCAAACTTAAATTGACAACCAGTTTCACTAATTTTGTCCCGAAGAGACATCTTTCTTCATTCTACAAAAAGTTCAAAGCGGAA
This sequence comes from Aurelia aurita, assembly GCA_004194415.1. Lineage (NCBI taxonomy): Eukaryota > Metazoa > Cnidaria > Scyphozoa > Semaeostomeae > Ulmaridae > Aurelia > Aurelia aurita. The sequence goes on along the minus strand of REGM01000277.1, from coordinate 200,290 downwards.
TGGTTCCCTTGGGTGTGAAAATAATTATTTCGTGCAATCTTAATTGCTTGAATGAAATGCATTTTGTATCATCTTGGAATTATTACGAAACAAGCAATCGTATACACCCAAGGGAACTAATGTCCACGGATGAGGTCACGCACTCGTTCTTGGATTAGTATTTTTGTAGGTGCATTTTGATTGAAGAAAGCTATTCCTTTGTGACTGTATGCATTGACATGTTTGTAATTCTCAGCTTTAAAAATTATATTCAAATGTGTGCCAAAGCATGGGTCCTTGTTCACAACTAATATGCTATGTCTATGATCGAGGAGATTCCCCTAAACAGCGCATTTGCAGTATAAGCCAAAGCCTAAAAGCTCTGGTTTGGAGGTGGAGGCAAATTTGAACTTTCAAGATCAATATTTCAACTTTCAATGCACCAATGTTAACAAAGAAGGTATTTATCTTCAAGTTAAAGTAAATCAACGGAGTTAAAAGGCAACTTAGCTAGGGGGACTGGGTCCATCTAAATAGAACCTATTGTATTTGATGTTTTCGATCAATGAAAACAATAGGAACATAAGTGGCGCGTGCCGTTCTTGTGTGCTATGTTTAGACTAGATCGCTATATCTCCGTTCATTTACTTTAACTATCGAGGATTAGTTCAAAAATTATTAGCAATTGATTCGACCTAAACTCTTGTCACTAGCCCCGACCAAATCTGTTGCGTTTTTTCTGGGACACCCGGTATATCTATTAGTTAATTCCTGAAAACAATACTTGGCATGAAATTTCGTTTCATCCAAAATATCAAATTTACAGGGTGGTATTGGCGAGACTGATTACTCGTACCCCAGCGGTAAAACTTGCTCAACAGCGCTAAACCTCCGTTGACCAAAGTGACAATTCAAGGAACGCAGGGAAACAATGGAATCCAGTAATAAATCTAGTTATAGGCATAAATGGAATGAGATAAGTAAAATAGGAATTTTATGCTAAACATTTTATTTTTTCAGATGCAAAAGAAGGGACAACAATCGATATTATGGCACAATCCCATCGTTCTGAATTCATAGCAAGATCTAAAGAATCTGTTAGAAGTAATAAAGATTTTCAAGAGTTTCATTCTACTGACGAAAATCAGCTTATACCCCAATCATCGAAAAGCTCCCTCTCTGACCTTCCTAACTCTGAACCCAATGAAGGGCAAAGTTCTGATGGACCTAGCCAAAGTTCTGTAGAAAATCACATCCAGGCAGCAGCTTTGAACGAGTCCACAACAAGTCTGCGATGGGCAGATTCGAGATTACAGCGAGAATTCCAACCGACTTTGTTGTCTGATGGGATCTGGAAACAACAGCTTGCAGCTATAAGAAAACTGGATCATCAAACCATTGGAGGATTTTTCAGGAGAATAGCATTATGGGTAAGACGCAGAATGATGGTTGCATCATTAAGTATCCAAGATCCTTTTGAAAGAGAAGCAACAATTATGATTGAAGAATTCAGAGAGCGGCTTGAACACAGACTAAACACATTGGAATCACAACATTTACACCAACTGCTAGCAAAGAAGAACGAGATTTTTGAGAAATTTGGGAAATTTAAATATGTTAAAGAGTCGCAGCTCGATGTACCATTTGGAGTTTATGAATAGGGTTGTTTGTATCAGTTTATAGCTAGCCTATCTAGCAAATCATATCATATCATCATTATTTAAAGTTGGTGTAACATCGTTCTATGAAACTAATTAATACCAACTATTTGCAACGCAATATACAAAGATATCATCTTTATGGAAAATTATACGGTATTTACAAGCTACATAACTTATGAACAGGCTACTTACAGATTTTACAATTACATTTTTCACCCGTCCAGGCTTTTATCTTTCTTTTAAAGCTTGCAACTGTTAGTAGCCCCTTTATTTTATCGCAAAGAGAGTTCTACAATAGGCTTCCTCCGAATGANTTACAAGCTACATAACTTATGAACAGGCTACTTCCTCTGAATGAGAGCATCTCCATGCCAAATTTTGTTGTTCTCTAAATTAGTTCTCCTGACCGGTAACTTGCAGAGATGCTTAGTTCTGAGATCATCTTGGACCTCGTTCCTTTCATGAAGGTGCCAAAGGTATGATGGATTTAGATGGCTCATTGACTTCTATTGTGACGTGGCACCATTGTTTTCAAAATTATTGGGGCTCGAGCCCCCCTGCCTCCCCGCTTCCTACGGGCCTGAGGTGGGGTCATTTTTGTGGATACATCCTCCGCCACTCCGATGTATTACATCGGAGTGGCGGACTTGGGCTGATGGCCTTGGGCTTGTCGCTTTGGTGTTTCTTTCGGGGTTTCTGTTTGTCGGGGTGGCTTCATCCCTGTCCGGGTCGGGTTTTGGCCTTGATGACAATTCTGATCGTTAGGCTTGACCAAATCTGTATACTTTTTTTTGGGACACCCGGTATACTTTTCGCCGTTTTTTCTAAAGCCGGGCATCAGTTGAAGGGAAAAATTCTAGAGCCGGGTCAAAAAATTATTTCTTAGAGTGCACACCCCCAGACTAATAAAAGTCAAGTACCTCCCCAGGGGACGGAACAAGGAATGAACTGCCATAATAGTAGGAGGGAAAGAATTTCGCAGCATTGATATCAAATCAGCTCTTTCTTTTTTGCCTATTTTTTCAACAAACCATTTTATTGCACTTTCTTATTTGCTTTGCAAGATATTCTTTCAAATTCTTCTTTACCACAAATTCAAATCATTGTTGAGTCAGCTTCGCTAATATTCAACAGTCGAGTTCATTCCATAAATTGTTCACATTTTGCATGTCTACCTTTACAAGCAATCTTGTGTTCTCCAAAAGAAAAGAAAGGGCGCGATTTCTCTAATGCGCAGGAATGTGAGAGAATTAAACAGACCTGTGCGCATTTGTAAAAGAACAGTCGTGCGAATCTTCCCAAAATAATGACAAATGAAATAAACAATTAATTAACAATAGTAATTGTTCTGCTACAATGGAAAGATGAGATTTATTTTCAATGTCATATTCTTTGAGACAAGATTAGGTGACAAAATGGAAAAGGAAGACCACAATTGTAGAGGGAAGTTTACTAAACCAAAACATCGCAAGGAATTTGGGATTGCTGCTCCACTGTTGAGATAAACCTTTGCTTCAGTCGTTTATTAAAGCTTTGCAGTCTTTTAGACTACGGTATGTGATTGAGTTGTTGCTTGCAAGAGCTGTATAACGGAGCATCTGCTGTGGAAGGGCAACTGGCCTAACTAAGCACCTTATGTTTCAACTTGACACTGAACTGCTAAACACACGCAACGAAGTGAAGTGCTGAATACACGAAGGTTCAAAAGGGATAGTGAAACTTTTGGAACATTTTTGTGGTAGGTGCAGGAAAACACCCTCAAGTCAAGAAGTAGCAACAGCCAAGAAAAAGTTTTGGTTTCACGAATAAAGAGAGGAAGTCGAGACTGCGAGTTTATTTTTGTGCAAAAGAGGCTTATTTAGGCCCATTTCATATCAGGTTGGAGAGGATGGAGGAAGGAGAAATAATGCAGAGCTCTGGAATGTCAAGAGCAGAAAGTCAACTTACGGTAATTTGTCATTTTCTGTACTTTTTGCAGTAGGTAAAAAGCAATAAAAACTCCTAAAATTACTTAGCAAGGGGGGGGGGGGGGGAGAACAAACTTTACATCACATCAGGAGATCAGTTTGTTTTGTTTTGTCCAGGGAAGTGAAATCCCACATTGCATATTGGTACAATGATCTTCACTAGGTACAAGAAATGCTTTATATTTGCATCCAATTTTTGGTGCCCAAACACTGCAACGTTTTGAAGAGTTACCAAATTTGGCGCTTGTGCATTTACGCACACCTGTGCCTGTACTGATCCTAACTAAAAACCCTACTGATCCTAACTAAAAACCCCACCAAAGCCCTATAGAGGTGTGCGTATCTGCACAAGAGCCCCAAATTTTTGCACTTTTCTGCGTTACGTCAAGGGCTAAATTCAGCTTGAGAGATATCGTTAAGTGTAAAAACTTTTAGCTACTGTAGTGTACAAGTTTCAAGTTTCAATTTCTTGTACCAAATTCTAGCTTTAAGTGCTCAAACATGATCCCTACTGGCAGTATTTGAAAATGGTGGAAAATTTAACAGAATCAATCTTTTAGGATTTCCGCAACAATCTCAGCGAGGCTGGATTTTGAAAATGAAGAAATCTATCAAGGTCTAAAAAATCAATCAGCCTCATTTGAAGAGTGTGAACGATGCTCGGTTTAATCTTTTTGAGTGTTCACTTGATGCCATTATCAAATTGTGTTGTATAGAGTTCTATTTCACAATCTGCCTAGATTGGAGAGTTTGCAGAATGTGCAGAGGATTTCTTCTTCATTCCGGTTGGAATCATGGTGAAATTGAAAGTTTGCAGTGGAAGTGTGCGGTAGAGAAATCCACCACACAAGGCAAACTTTCCAATCCTGCATTCTGCTGCTGGCACAGTTTTGCAATTTCTGTGTGATTGGGAAGGCCTTATCCATGACAGTTTTGTTTTGTGTTCAAATTGTACCATTGTCGTGGAAACACAATCTTAATTTCACCCTTGCCTCAATTGCAAATATAGGAATATATTCATGATCAGTTACAAAAATCAAGTTTTTGTTATTTTCAAAAAATTTACAGGTTTTTGGTTACCAGGTAGGCTGCTTTAAATTATTTTAGCCTGAAAAAGAAATTGCAAAACAGTAAGCAAAAAAATTCCAAAGTTATGAAGCAAATTGGATTTGGTGCAATCAGATATTACAAGCCAGGCTTCTATTGAGATGGTAACGCTTAATGGTTAGGCTGCTTATCTTTGAAGAGGAAACTCCTCA
>REGM01000277.1:128294-195398 GCA_004194415.1 Aurelia aurita | reverse complement strand
GAGATCAGTTTGTTTTGTTTTGTCCAGGGAAGTGAAATCCCACATTGCATATTGGTACAATGATCTTCACTAGGTACAAGAAATGCTTTATATTTGCATCCAATTTTTGGTGCCCAAACACTGCAACGTTTTGAAGAGTTACCAAATTTTTGCACTTTTCTGCGTTACGTCAAGGGCTAAATTCAGCTTGAGAGATATCGTTAAGTGTAAAAACTTTTAGCTACTGTGGTGTACAAGTTTCAAGTTTCAATTTCTTGTACCAAATTCTAGCTTTAAGTGCTCAAACATGATCCCTACTGGCAGTATTTGAAAATGGTGGAAAATTTAACAGAATGAATCTTTTAGGATTTCCGCAACAATCTCAGCGAGGCTGGATTTTGAAAATGAAGAAATCTATCAAGGTCTAAAGAATCAATCAGCCTCATTTGAAGAGTGTGAACGATGCTCGGTTTAATCTTTTTGAGTGTTCACTTGATGCCATTATCAAATTGTGTTGTATAGAGTTATATTTCACAATCTGCCTAGATTGGAGAGTTTGCAGAATGTGCAGAGGATTTCTTCTTCATTCCCGGTTAGAATCATGGTGAAATTGAAAGTTTGCAGTGGAAGTGTGCGGTAGAGAAATCCACCACACAAGGCAAACTTTCCAATCCTGCATTCTGCTGCACTTAAATTCTGCTGGCACAGTTTTGCAATTTCTGTGTGATTGGGAAGGCCTTATCCATGACAGTTTTGTTTTGTGTTCAAATTGTACCAGTGTCGTGGAAACACAATCTTGCCTCAATTGCAAATATAGGAATATCTTCATGATCAGTTACAAAATCAATTTTTTGTTATTTTCGACAAATTTACAGGTTTTTGGTTACCAGGTAAGGCTGCTTTAAATTATTTTAGCCTGAAAAAGAAATTGCAAAACAGTAAACAAAAAAATTCCAAAGTTATGAAGCAAATTGGATTTGGTGCAATCAGATATTACAAACCAGGCTTCCATTGAGATGGTAACCTGGTTTAATGGTTAGGCTGCTTATCTTTGAAGAGGAAACTCCTCAGGGTTCAAACCACAGTTCACCAGCTGGTTTTTAAACTCAAAAGATATTGGAAATCCTCCTTTGAAGTTCTTATGAGAGCAATATGGTCTATCAATTCTAGACAGTAACTAATATGCATTTACAGTAGACACTCACACACCTGTGCAAAAGTTTTGCAAACAAGAAACTGTGAAAGAACTGGAGTAGAATAGGCCAATAGTTGTAAGAAATTGTATTTTTGTGTGCTGGTGTGCATTTATTCAAGTTACTGTCTGTTCACGCAACTCATCAACCAAACTAGAAATGTAACCAAGGTGTTTATTATTAATACTGCTTGTTTCAAATTGGAGGGGTCCCAGTTGACACTGTTCTTGCAGTCAACTTTTTGAGCACTTNAGGCTTCCATTGAGATGGTAACCTGGTTTAATGGTTAGGCTGCTTATCTTTGAAGAGGAAACTCCTCAGGGTTCAAACCACAGTTCACCAGCTGGTTTTTAAACTCAAAAGATATTGGAAATCCTCCTTTGAAGTTCTTATGAGAGCAATATGGTCTATCAATTCTAGACAGTAACTAATATGCATTTACAGTAGACACTCACACACCTGTGCAAAAGTTTTGCAAACAAGAAACTGTGAAAGAACTGGAGTAGAATAGGCCAATAGTTGTAAGAAATTGTATTTTTGTGTGCTGGTGTGCATTTATTCAAGTTACTGTCTGTTCACGCAACTCATCAACCAAACTAGAAATGTAACCAAGGTGTTTATTATTAATACTGCTTGTTTCAAATTGGAGGGGTCCCAGTTGACACTGTTCTTGCAGTCAACTTTTTGAGCACTTTTAGATCATAAGAGAACTTCAACTATAAAGAACTTTTCAAAGATTTCTGTATGTGCGTTGGAATCAAAGAAATCATGTGAAGTAGCTCCTTTTTGCATGCTATCTGTCGGTTTATCAAACCATAAACTGAGCATGGTTGATGAGTTGAGTGAGAGAATGTAGGTGTATTTTCCAGCTAAAAATATGACAGGGTGAATAAAAAAGTTCTGTTGCTACCAGACTGTGTGATAACAAATCTCAAAGAAACATAGGACTTAGTCAAACTCAAGTGTGAAATCGATTTAACTAAAAATTAATGATAAAGTTGTTGATTATATTGCCTGGAAGCAGTTTTGGAAAATACTCCTTGAAAGTACTGTTTCAATTCACAGTACAGGCCTTGCAAACATTAACATGACAAGAATTCTCACAAATCCTTTACATTCTGTAAGAATTCTTAAGTCATATGAATGACTGTACATTTTTTACACATAAATTCTTAAGAACTTAACAATATTCTCAAGAATTCTTAAGAATTCTTGAGAATTTTTAGGCAGGAAAATCATGTTTTGATTTGCCGAAATATTAGGTGATAGCTCCTGCTGTTGATATGATGCAACCTATTTGCACTGCTAGCCAATTACTGTGCAAGGGAGCATCAAGATAGAAGGTCTTTTGCCTGCAAATGAAGAAACAATATAACAGTATAGCAATCCTGAGTACCACTTAAGTATCATTTTTAGGATTCGAATATATGAATGTCAAAGTACAGTAACTCCATTGGGACCCATCTGATTTTGAACAATGCTTTATTAATTATGCATGCAACATTTCAATTGATATTGAGTTGAACATTCAAGTGTTACTGTTGTCACTGTGCAGTGGTTTCTGTCACACCAGGAAATTAATCATCTTTTTATTAAGATTGTAAAACTGTATTCAAGAATTAATTTGGAGTCAAGATAGATCATTAAAACAATGTTTGACCTGAGAGATTAATACTTGAATTACAAATTAGATTATCAATGGATCTTTTTTCAGCGAAACTTTGTGAGAAACCATGGGATTTAAGAAATGCGGTAGTTGTTGTTTCTACTGTAATTTTGTTCCTCCCTGTGTCCCTGCGCCCATGAAAGAAGGGATACTGGGCATGGGGACACCAGGGAGGAACAAAACTGCTGTAGAAACAACAACTCACATTTCATGTTCCTGAGGCCTGTATGCAATTGGCTAAATTCTGTTTTTGCATGGCTCTGATTGGTTATTTATGAACCTGGTTTGACCAATAAGCTTACAGAATTTCAATATCGTTTTGAGTTTTAAAACTGTTTTCAAGTTTTGCATCACAGAAAGACACAGACTGCATTTCTATAATTATTTGCTGACTGAACTTTTCGAATTGTTTTATTCAAAAAGTCTTTTCTTGTTGGTAAGAGTCTAAAAGAATTTTAATTCAAAGATTTTCTTCAGGCAAAGGTTATTATGTCTTCTTTTTTCGCAATAATAAGTGTTTTTGCTCTACACAGAATGATGAAGATACACAAAACATGCAGATGCTGGATCTCAGTGGAATCCATGTAAGTTAAAAGCTATTCTTTTTCAACTTTTGAAGATTAAAGGCATTGAGTCCACATAAGTTGGCTCTATGTATTTCAGCAAAGGAATTCCTGAAAGCAATGGCAGGATAAAGAAGGCTTTGTTCCCCATTGCTATTGACACTATCACTATTGTGCAGTAATGAAAGACCGTCAGCAGTTTATCCGCTAAATTCAGGATGGCATATACCAACTCAATGCCATTATTGTCCATGGATTTCAATATATTTCACAAAGAAATTGATAGTTGCATTGTTCTTTTCACATTTCCTTTAGTTTCCTTTTCCATCTACAGTACTGTACATGCCTTGTATACACTAACATCATTAGAATTGTCAAGAAATTCTTACGAATTCTCCAAACAAGATATGAATTCTTGAGAAGTATGAAAGACTGGAAGAATTTCGGATCAAGTGTTCTTCTTAAGAATGTCCTAAGAATTCTTTGGCAAGAAAGCCTCTGTACTGTACCTAAGGCCTGCACTGTATAACCAATATTCCACTTAGCGAAATTTCAGCAAAATGCAAAATGCTCCTGGAGAAACTAAACTTTGGTATCAAATTAGTAGAACCAATCAAATTAGTAGCCTTTGGTCGTTGAATTAATAGAACCAATCAGTAGCATTGTCATCATCACATTTTCAATCAGGAGAATATTCCACATTTTGCAGAAATTTTTTTAAGTGGAATATCAACTTAACTCTTTTCTCTTTGTTTACAATTTTTAATTTAATTCTCTAAGGGGCTGATTATATGAGAGTTTTCAGCCCGTTTATAACTTTAACCGGGCTGAAATTTGAATCGATTATATGGTGGTTTCAACCAAAGCTGAAGTGCATATTTTGCATTGGAAATCATTTCAAAATTAAATGCGCATGCTCCAGTAATTTCAGCCCGGTTGAAAATTATGATTTGCGATTATATGGAATTTGTTAGCCAGTTTGGTCAAGCTAAAAATCCTAGCCCGTTTGTTAAAAGCGGGCTGAAATTTCCGCTGAAATTTCAGCCCGGCAAACCGGGCTGAAACTTTTATCATGTAATTATCACAACTTTGTTTTTGCAACACTTTGACCGCAACACCAGGCTGACTTTTCAGCCCGGCTAAAGTTACAAATGGGCTGAAAACTCTCCCCTAAGAATTTGAAACTCCCTATAAGAGTGATCAATCAAATGACTTTAGCTTCAAGAATATTTTCCCGCAATAGATTAATCCTCAGATCCTATAAAAGACTGCAGTATGAGTGTTTAGTAAATATGATGAATGTCTTTGATGCAAACAAAAAGTCACTGTTTATCATCACAGATATACAGAGTCTTTGTACTCACATAAACAACATTTTGTTCCAGAAAAGATGAAAGGTTGAAGGATTAGGATGTTGGCAAACTTTCACCTTGGCAAGCTATTAAGGCTGCCTGCTTTCATTTTTCACAATGAACAAGGATATACAAGCTATTAGTCTCCAGATATGTTTACCATATGAAGTCAAGAATAAGGAAGTACTACTGAAGGATGTTCGAAGTCATGGGAGGACAGAAAACCCACCAAGAAATGGTTGGCTTTATTGACTGTAAAAAGTATTATGTGCAATAGTAACAAAAGAAAGGAACTAAGATCTCTTTATTTTAGGAATTGTGTCACTGCATTTTAACATTATATTTCTCAAAATCATGGATAAAGGTACATCTTAATGTTTGGAAGATTTGAGAATCACATTGAGAATGTAACGGAACATGTTGTTTAATATCATCATCTGACACTGGTCACAGAAAACAGTCAGATGAGATCAGAAGGAGAAAATAATATAAGCAGTTCCAGAGCTTTCACGTTCAGAAATTAAGGCGCGCGACCAAAAACTCGCGTGATCAGTGTGGGGCGCGCGAAACGAATGTCAAACAGCAACAAAGATATGTGTCATTTCTCTCGAGAACTTATCGTTTGCCTCCTGCCCCTAATCGTCTTGAAAACCCCTATTACCCTGAAACGTATATTTTCTACATTCAGTTGAGTAAATTAAATCAAAGGAAGCAATTTTCAAACTATTTGTGAAATTAAGACATATTTAGACTTTAATACAACCTGCTCGAGAAGTCTGACATTAAAAAAAAGATGGCCTAGCTCTTTCTCGGAAATCTCGTTCTCGTCGGAAGAGGATGGCCTAAAAAAGCAAGGCTGATTAAACTTCGATTGGATGAGCCAATGAAGTAACTCATCTTGCGTCCAACCATTAAAATCATCATCAGGAAGGTTCAAGGTATGTTTTAAACTAAAAATTAAATTGCCCGGAAAGTTTTCCAGTTTTAATTCCCAAACGAACATCGCTCTCTACGACGGATATATTTTATCACTAGGCGCGCGATTGATCGCTCCCAAACATCATCTTGGGCGCGTGCCTGCGCGCTCGCGCGCTATCGCGCGCCCCCCACTGAAAGCCCTGCAGTTCTCTTGTTTTTCTATCATATATTCTCTTAAAAATCTTGTGGGACCAGTTTCAGATGAAAACATGCAGCAACCCAATTTCATTAGTTCTGTACAACATAAGGCTTTGGAGGATTGGTGAATTTCATTGTAATTTTCTGTCTCTTTTTTGCAGTGGGGCTACCTAAACTGTTGGCAATCAGTTGCAAGAGGAAAGAAAATCAAGGTTTGTCTTTAAGTTGACTTTAAAGCTGAAACTGTGCTCAAACAGAATTATTTGTAGGTGGATTTTTGTAATTTTGTTGTAGAAAATTAATGAAAGTTACTGAATAGTCTATAGAAAATTAGTAGGGGGATAGTCTGATTGATTTTCTTATTGGTGGGAAAAATTTACGATGTCACCTTCTTAAATTGATAGATTTAAAGCGATCTGGTTTAGAAATAGAACAAAAGAAGGCCATATGCCTTATTTATCCACTTCACAGATCAGTGGTTCAATTGTTTTAATAATCAATTGAGATCATCAAATATAATATGATACAATAGGCTATATTTAGATTTCCCAGGCCCCTAACTTAAGTTGCCTTATACCTCTGCAATTGCCTTTAAAGCAAGGTGCAATTTTTTTGAATGCATATTTAAATAGTTGTAAATACCAAGGTGTGTAAAAGAGGGAAATTTGCCAATTTGTCTGACTGCTATTTACTTCGCTTTTAATGCAATTTACTTTTACTGTGATTTACTGCAATTTATAACTTACTATTTATAACTACAATTTATAACTACAATTTACTTATATGGAAAGAAATAACCGATTTTAGCAAACTAACTTATTTCATCTTTCTTCTACATTATAAAACTCTAACAAAGACAGTCTGACTTATTTTTTACCTAAATATAGATGAACATTTATGACCAAACTAGAAGGTGACTATATACAAAGAATTTAATCTGGTAAGCATCAGTGCTCTTTTGCAGTATGCTTCAAAACCAGGCAGCCTTAAAAAGGGCTAAAATCGCTCATTTTAAAACCAATCACAAGATCAGCTATAGCTGGGGAAATAATTTGGTCTTTGATCTACGTCCCAAAGAAAGAAAATTAAAGATCGGCCATGTAATCAAATTTTGGGATTTTTCAAACAGGAGTACTTTTTTTGGGACACCCGGTATCTACTTGATATTTTGCTCAATTATGAAATTTGTGATCTCCTACTTTTAGACAGAAAGATGGTTTACATATTGGGTAGACTTATGCGGAAATACAATTAGATTATACAAGGTAAGGTGCAAGTACTATTTCTCAGAATTTTTTTGTTGCATCCTGGAAAGTCAAGTCGTGGCAACTTTTGAATTAATTAACACTAATGATGATCTAGCCATTTTCATCATAGACTAGGTGACTAAAAATCGCTCCCTACCAGCTAGGGAATAACTCTGTAGTCTGTCATTTGATTAATCTGTTATGTGCTTCCTTAAATACCAGATGCTTTAAGAAAAAGTATCCACTTTTGCTTCTGACAGGCGACAATAAATCATATCCTAGGGTGATTTTGAAAGTGTTTGACTTACTCTTTAAGCAATACTCTTTATTCAAAATTCAAAATTATACATGACAAATGTTTTTCGATTTTTCAGTGGAATGCAGTTCGTGTTTATAAGTTATTATCGTGAAATTAGTGGTTTGGCAACAGCCAAATCGATTGAAAAAACATCGATCACGTTTTCTAAAGACTGAACTCAAAGGAACAAAGACAACAATATGACTGTTATCAATACAAAGGATCTGTTGAAGTTTTAAAAAGTAGGGTTTTTGTATTGATAAAAGTAACACTAAAACTGTACAGGATCCAACGACTGCTCGTGCAACGGATCATTACTAATCCATTTCTGAATTTCCAAGTTGTAGGAAAGGTTTTCCTCTTTTGAGTCATTCTTCAGAAAATTTGATCGATGATTGTCGATTGATTAAGGCTGTTTTTAAACCAATAATTTTCAAGAATCATGTATAACTCGGGAAGCAGCCCACCGAAAAATTGAAAAAAATTCGCAAAGTAGATTTTGGGAATTTGACTAAAGATTAAGCTATCTACCTTCCTAATCCTAACGTAGAGTATGATTTATCGTTGCTTGTCAAAAGCGGGTACTTTTTTATGGTGACCCAGGTAATCAAGAATTTTACCAAATTCAAAGCGATTTCTGAAAGAAGGCTTTGCAAAAGCGGCTGAATAATTCGATTTAATTTGCTAAAACCAGTCAGATCGTTTCGGAGTTACGGAAGACTAGGGTTGCTTATCAACACTTGTCTAGTTTTAAGCTTAAAAATCATTACAGCGAGCATCAGCATCTTCTAGGGAGGAAAGTATCCCTTGTCTGCAAAAGTGTATTTTCTTAGAAGAATTATGATGCAATTTACATCATGTTGCCGCTAAAAATGGCAAAAGTTGATGGCAGCTTGCAGCCCATTTTCAAGTTTGTCAAAAACTTCCAAGGAAAGTCCTCAATAACTCTAGAACAGTATCACCAATCTTAGTGAATTTTAATTTTCACATATGAGTTAGCCTTTCCAAATTAAAATAAAATGACAATTCATACAGACGACGTGTCACGTGATTTGACCAATTCGCGCTCGAAAATTCGAGTTGGGGTAAATGAAGCCATTACAAAGTATAGCGTCACACTGGGATTTTGAGAGTGTCTCGTTTGTTTATCGAAATAAATCAATTCTAAAAGCTTGGAAGCTGTTCAAATCATTCCAAAACTTTAGCAGCTAGATAAGTGAATGTCTAAAAGGATGGTTGACTTTGAAGAAGCGACGAGCAAGTTACAACCAAAGTTTCTCACAGCTTTCTTGGCCTGAATTTTGTTTTGCTTTGCTCGTGCAATTATTTCATAGGTTTATGTCTGACCGAGAATTGCTACCTGTCCTTTCCTTACTCGCCATCGTGAGGTAGAAGAGAGGAGCAATTGTATGCAACAAATGCAAATTTCAAAGCAACGTATATAACTTTTCTGACGATTAATTGACTTGTAAACATTTCAGCAAACGCTGATACTTTTTTACACAGCAAATACTAGCATTCTTTTAATTTCTGTAATTTTTCCTACAGGATAAATCNTTCATGAAAAGGAAAAACGCTGTAATTTTGAAAATAACCAAGACATCAAAAAACTCGACCTTAGAATTAAAGTCAGTTACCTAAATTTCCTTTCAAGCGATGCAATGCAAAGAAAGATTTAATAGCCATTTACAATCTTCGTAAAGATTTGAAGCCTATGCTCGGATAGATCATTTTGTTCGTGGAAACCCTCTTCTGCCCCAGCAGTCAACCACATTGCCATGCTTTGATGACATAAACTAATTTGGGTGACCAACGTAATCGACAGCCAATCAAGGTTATCATTCTTCATTGACAGAAAACAGGTGTAACACGAAAGAATGGTTTCTAGATAACATTATCCTATTGTTTTACTTATCATATTGTTTACAGCCCTTCGCAGCGTCTCTAAAGCTGTTGTCTTTTGTCTGAAAGTTTTTCGTGATTTTGTTGTTATTGTTTTACCAGATTGGCCAGATTAGGTAGATGTATGGTGTACAGTACTTCAAGACATATGCTTAAAACTTGAAATGACATTTCAGGGGGTTGCAGTTCAATTTGAGAGTCGTATGTGCGATGTGGTTTGTTGGTAGATGGCCTAGTGGCTAGCGCTCTGAATCTGTGCAGAAGGTTGCGGGTTCGAATCTCATTAGTGCCGCTATCGAATCGTCCCACCACCAATCCTTTATTCCGTATGCTCCGTACCCTTCTCTGCTCTTGGAAAAGTTTAAAGTCCTTTGCATGAAATGAAGTACCATGACGGGTTGCTCGCTTGTCTTGAAATGACATTGCGAGCTTTTTTCAGGCTTAACTTTGGCCTTCTGGTTTGTATCAGTCGTTTCTTATTATAACAAGTCCACTACGAGACAACTTTTATTGTGTTTAGCTGTGGTTGCAGTATTCAGTGTGCTCTTCGAGCCCCAACTTGAGCTTTTTCAGTTTAATGGCACACATAATGTAGATTTAATAGCAAGAAAGATATTGTCATCGCTATATCGACAACTGCAGGTTGACATACTGGGTGTCCCAAAAAAAGTATACAGATTTTTGGGACATCAGGTAGATACTTAAACTTGGTCTCTAAATCTAAGATTGGCTTTCATCGATGGAGGAAAGCAAGGATCTTTGAGTCTGTGATATGTTTTGACTTGGAGAAATGTAACACTTTTCAAGCCAAGACAATAGGGCCTTGAACTCAAAGCTATCGATCCTTTTAAGAAAAAAATTGTCAAGCCCGTTTAGAAGACAAAAAACTGACCAGCTTTCGCCTTGGGCCTAGGAAATCTTTATAAAATGTCACATTGTCGTCCCTATTTCAACAGCTGCATTTTGAAATAAATACCTGACCTTGGTCTCTAAATCTAAGTTAGACTTTCATCAATAGATGAAAGCAAATATCTTCGAGATCAGTCTATTAGATTAATTTCTAAAATCATCTAAATAAGACCAGTATTTTTTCAAACGATGCGTCTGGACATTTATTGTCAGCTGCCGCATATTGCATCCCCCCTGAATAGAAGTCGCCAGGTTGCAAATTTAATTTAGGCGGCTGAGGTTAAGAATCGAATTCATGATAATTAGCCGCTTCAATGATATCGTTATTTTGCGTGAAAATCTTCACCGCTTCTCCAAAACAGATGATTTCTCCATGAAGAGATTATCCCATGTTTTAGGATTTCTCCATGGCTTAATATTGTTATTGTGAAGTTTTCAAGCAACGTGTTCTGGTGGATTGTGTTGTCGAGGGACTTTACTATGTTGTAACCGTGTTCCAGCTAAGTGTTAGGAATGTAAATATGTTTTAAAATGCTGGAGTCCTACTTGTTGATTTTGAAGAGAAAGAAGCAAGGCTTATCATTGTTATTGTGAAGTTTTCAAGCAACGTGTGGTGGATTGTGTTGTCGAGAGGCTTTGTTCAGTTTTAACCCGTTCCAGCTAAGTATTTAGGCAAAATTGATAGAGTCCTAGTTTTTGATTGCGATGAGAAAGAAGATTTGCTAAAAGAGCTTGAAGCTGCTTGTAGAATCGGTGCCTTGTGTAGAAATCTTACTTTCTCAGTTGAGTTTCGCTCCAGCTCAGTGTTGAGGGATCATTAGCAAGTCTTTTAGTTCCTGTTTGCTACTAGAAGATTTTCTAAGGAGAGTTATACGTTAATTAAATCTGATTGTAGACGATTTGCTTTGGATATAAAACACTATAAAGACGAAAATAATTGTAACTTAGGAATGACTTTGCAGCGGATTATCATCTCAAATTAATGTTAAACCTTACAAATTCATTTTGAATTGTTACTGCCTTGTTGGGTGATTGCTACAAGGAGATTTGCTAACGAGAGTTGCATGTTAGTTCAAACTGGTTGTAGAAGAAATGCCATGGTTAGAAGTACAATAGAAAGCAAAGCAAAGTAGAGGAGAATTGGAACAGGACTTATGTTAGTAGATCGTTGTTCAAGCAAAGTGCTGAAGCTTGCAATTTCATTTTGAATTGCTACTGCCTTGTTGGGTGATTGCTACAAGAAGATTTGCTAACGAGAGTTGCACGTTAGTTCAAGCTGATTGTAGAAGAAATGCCACGGTTAGAAATACAATAGAAAGCAAAGTAAAGTACAGGAGAATTGAGACAGAACTTATGTTACTAGATCGTTGTTCAAGCAAAGTGCTGAAGCTTGCAAATTCAGTTTGAAGTGCTAGGGTCTTAGGTGCTGGCTACTTGGAGAAAGAAACGTCTTTGGGCACAGATTTGCGTATGTTGACGCTCGTTTTAGAAACTTTGTTTTGGTTTGACGGGCAATCGAAAAGTACTGCATTGTCGAGAATACTTGAGAAATTACTTCATTTGGTTGTGTCTCATTGCAGCTATATTTCGAGGCTTAAAACTTAGTTTTTGATTGCAAAGGCTTATTTTTAGACGAATTCATTGGATTGAGACAAACTGTTTTGCTATTCTATTAGTAGTTCGAGAAGTACTAATTGCGAGTTAGTCGAAGATTGTTGCAAGGAAATTGCTGGACTGAGCGTCGACAACATAGGAAGCAAAGAAACTGCAGAACCTAGTGGTGCAAGAAAATATTAACGAATTATTTTGAAACATTTATTGCTAATGCACAGCCGAAAACATTGCTCTGATGAAAAGAACTGCATCCAACAACTGAATTAAAAAGTGATCACAAAGTCGAAACCTTTTGGCAGTATTTCTGTGTCTCTACCGAGGTTGCCCTTTGGACAGGATTTTAGATGACTTTAGATCACATGGCGATGTTGTAAGACCTCAAATCATAGTTCGAGACGCAATTCAAACCATGCAAAATCTCGCTTCTGTTAAAGATTTACAGCTGGCAAGATTATCTGCGGTTTTATTTGCAATTTTTGCTGGTCGTTCATCAAACAGAAGACGAAACACGGAGATAAGATCTAAATTAATTTTAAATATTTTTTAAGTACCAGAGGAAAAGAAAATCAACTTTGTGTGGGTTAATTGTCTTAAAAAGGACGCTGGGGAATAGAAGAAAGCAGATAAAAGAATCAATGCTTTAATATTTTATGAGACAGTAGAATTTTCAAGCTTCAGTGATGCTGTATTCTGAAAACCGCAAAGGAAGAAATCAGTAATTTGGCTTGAAGCGAGGATAGTTCATTTACTGTAAGAAACATCCGGTGAAAAATCAGTAACGACTAATCGACAGGACGATCCCAGTTAGGTGATTTATGCTGAACAATGTCAGTGGAATATGACAATACTTGCAGGACAGTGGTATAGAACAAGAACGATGCTGTTTGCAGCCGACAACTGAAGGAAGTGAGCGCTTGGTTAAACTAGGTTTTTGGCAACTCTTGTAGAACAATTCCAGTCGATGGACACTGTATTGAATTCGAACGATGCAATCACACAATGAGAATTGAATGATGACAACGTTTTTTTTAATATTGCTTGTTTAACAGCTCGTGTAGAACAATGCCATTAGATGGACACGGTGTGTATTGAAAACAACTTACTTGAACAATGCTTGTTAAACAATGCATATTGAACAATAGATCTTGAAGGACTTTCTGAACGGTCACATCTGAGCAATAATTCCTTCATGATCAATCCATGGTGAAATAGTGTTACTGGGCAATGGATATTATGTATGAGCAATGCCAAAAAGCCCATTGTGATAAAACCCATTGTGTTCAAACAATACATGTACGTTGAACAACTTCAGTCGAACGCAGACAATTCTTAACATAATACTTCTTGGGATGAACAGTGCGGCTTAACGATGCTTCAAGACAATGCCTTTTGACATTTTTCCGAAGAATCGCTCCTGATACGCAGTTGTAACTTTTGAAGAAATACATGCATTTTGGACATCTTTGACTTTCACAACTTTGCTTAGCTTTTCTTGAGAGAAGAATTGCCTTTTTGAAGGGAGTTTTGCTTGATATCTGGTCTTACATAATTCATTGGAAGATCAATCGCAAAGAAAAAGTGGCTGAAATTTAGAAATTATTGGGCTCCATTTGAGACAATATTGGCTCATGTTTGGGAGCATCGGAGGCTTACGTAGACATCGATTGAAGCAAGATTTACTTCGAGAACTTTATGCAGGCAAAATGAACAATCGGATGTGTTAGTCCATCATACCAGTTGTCTTCTGTCACTGAAATCCAAGTATATAGAAATCTCATACACAGTACAGCGACACTGTTGTTTGAAGACTAATTAAACTGAAAATGATCCCAAGTTGCTTTCTCAGAAGACCCAAGGCAAAACAGGCTGTGAAAAAGTCAAACAACAAAGAATGGTAAATTTCTTTGACTGCTGAAATGTGTTACTTACTAGACCTTTTCAGTTGCCAGAACTGATGTTTGAATCGAGCGTCCAAATCTGATACATTTTGTGAAGGCAACAACGTCATGGCCCCCCATTCTCGGAAGAAACTCAGCTAGCTTTGGCATGGAGCTGCCATCTAATATACTTTGGCGGTCGTCTTTTTGATCGCCAAACATCAGCACATGCGTCTTACGGCCAGTCTCAATTAAAGCGAATTGCAGCGATTGGTTGGCAAGATTGCCGATGAACCGCTGGAAAATCGATCTCTATTTGTTCGCGCGATCGCTGGCGAGACAATAGAAATTAAACTGGTAATTGAAACTCTGAATTAAATTGCGTAACTTTCGCTTGCCATCACTGAAAAGTTCAAGCAACTTGAACTCCAGGGCGAACCGCTGCGACCGGCCTGTAGTTGTGAAAAAGTGAACTACGCATGCTCAAAATGCGGCGATCGCTGCGATTCGTGTTTAGTGGAGATTGGCCTATTATTATTATTATTATCAATTTGTTTAACGTTGGCAACTTACATAGCAACACAAAAAAGCTAATTCAAGACAACAAATTAAATACAATGTTACATAAATATATATAAAAGTAAAAACAAGCCAATAAAATTACAAAGTTCATACCAAATTACCAAGTTAATTTAAAAATAGTGTAAACTATAAAAAGCCGAGACGAGGAATGCACTGCCTGTAAAGTCTGCAGTCGCAAACTTCATTGTTCCAATATTTTATTTTACTCCAAGCCTTTACTCCTTTACTCCAAGCTCGATTCCATTGTGATGCAGATATTTGTTCTTTTCAACAGGGTATCCAAAATTCAAGAGGCAATTACCATGAGTGAATGGGAACAGGTAAGCCATATTTTCTAATTTCTATGAACATTCACATTAATATTGAACATTGGTGTTGTTTATGAAAGGATTGACTTGCCGCAAGTCTATTTCCTGAAGTCCGTCTGATTGATCACTTTCCACAGTAACTGGATCCGCAAATCCCACATGCTACAGGGTGTCCCAAAAAATCTGTGCCCCATTTGTGCGGCTGCTGTGGAGGAACTGTAACCTCTATTGTCTCGTTTTTGGTACTGTTGCATAGGCTAGGCTCCAACTTAGAGTTTGAGACCTTGTTTTAGCCAATCGCTCAAGTGGTTGCTGATTTATGGCGCAAGAAATTCATAGAAGTGAAAACTTCAAAAACAGCACTTTCTTTGTTCTCCAAAAATGTCAAAATCAAGTAAATATTGCAAGAAAAGGTTCTAGCGTTTCATTTGAATTTTTCATGTATTTTGCAATGGGTTAATGGTGTTGTGTTATCAGTAAACAATACAATTAACCCTTTATCAACTGTCTAAAAATTCTAATACAGCTCTAGAACCCTTTCTTGCAGTATTTACTTGATTTTGGCATTTTTTGAGAACAAAGAGACAGACTGTTTTTGAAGTTTTCATTTTTTTTTACTTTCTTGCGCCATAAATCAGCAACCACTTGTCCGATTGGCTAAAACAAGGTCTCAAACTGTAAGTCAAAGTATATCCAATGCAACTGTATGAACAACGGGACAATAGAAGTTACGGCTTCTCCACAGCAACCGCACAAAAGGGGCACAACTTTTTGGGACACNAAAAGGTTCTAGCGTTTCATTTGAATTTTTCATGTATTTTGCAATGGGTTAATGGTGTTGTGTTATCAGTAAACAATACAATTAACCCTTTATCAACTGTAGAAAAAATTATAATATAGCTCTAGAACCCTTTCTTGCAGTATTTACTTGATTTTGGCATTTTTTGAGAACAAAGAGACAGACTGTTTTTGAAGTTTTCATTTTTTTTTTTACTTTCTTGCGCCATAAATCAGCAACCACTTGTCCGATTGGCTAAGACAAGGTCTCAAACTGTAAGTCAAAGTATATCCAATGCAACTGTATGAACAACGGGACAATAAAAGTTACGGCTTCTCCACAGCAACCGCACAAAAGGGGCACAACTTTTTGGGACACCCTGTATAAAGGAATATTGCTTTCTCTCGCGTTCCTTTCTTCCTTTACGGAATGTTTGAATTGCGGATCCGAAAACTGTACGAAAGGGATCAGTCGACAAACTACAGGAAATAGACTTGGGGCAAGTCTAATTAAAGGTTGACTGGAACCAAGATAGTGGATTGTGTTTCTGCAGAGGTGCAAGATCCTTCAGTCAAGTTGGCTACTTGGGCGATATCATTGATTTAGGCCCTTCAGACTACCATGTGCGTGAATGGTTCTATTACAAAGGCAATCAAATTAGAACTACAGCACAACTTACCGCAAGAACCAAGACATATTCTCGTTGCTAGTAGAGTTTTAAAGAATCTTCGTTTGCATTGATGATTGACCTTGCTTCAAAAGGTGGCCGCTTATAGGTCGATACGACTGTATGTCTGTCTGTAAAATTGCCTCAAAAGGTAGCCGCTTAGGGCTGTGTTTGTTTGTAAAAGAATCTTTCCTAACTTGGGTTTAAATTTGATTTGGTCTCTAACAGCATAGGCGTCGAATCTTTGCAAAACTTTGAAATTAAATATGTAAAATGTTATTGCCCTGTTCTTTCAAATAAATTGCTTGAAGGGAACCTTAGAGGTAATTTTTATTTTCAGAATTACATCATTTTATATATTTCTGCTAGTTTTGACGAAACGATCGAAGCTGCTTCAGCAAGTGCATTATCCTAGAATGCAGTCCTTGGTTATTTATCTCGATTTGTGATGGCATGAATTTGGCAATAAATTCACTAAATAGCAAAACAAATTAGTACCAAATTGTGTCAACCAACTTTTAAACACGTACGCATATCTATGATTTGCATTTCCTTGCTTTGTTACTCAGAAATTGTAAATTACAGACCATTGGACATTAGGAAAGAAACTCCTTAGACCCTGAAGTCAGCCTAAGAGGAGTTTACACTTGAAAGGTTTTTCTCGATGCTGCCCAGAAAAGGGTTGCGTTTTATGACGCATGGAACGTATGTGTGCAGACCCGAGTTTTACTTTGGCAGTCTATTCTCATCTTGCAAACGAGGCCTCTTATTTATACTTAGCAATAAAAGCCGGCATCGTGATTCAATGAAATAGTATTTTGATAAAACGAGTTAAGTTATTAAAAAGGCTCCTGTTTATTTACAAATTTTAAACTCACGCAAATCGTAAATTAATTTGAGACGACACACCTGCACCTAACTGCCGATCTCCGTTTAATCTTGTAAAACGTTCGAAAATCTGTTTGGCTTATTGCGTTTGATCTTCTGAGTTAAAAAGTGAGAGGAAATTTAGCAAATTAGATATGAATTATGCTTTTTTAATGTTCAATTCGTATGGCAATGTGCTTAGCCCAAGTATACCTGCCGAAATCGAAGTCAAAATTAGACGAGGAGAAAAGGGGATTGAGTGCCAACGATCCGGGGGTCGACAGCACTAAACTGGGAGTGGTCTTCGGTTGTATACATGTACTTTTTTATAAGAAACGCCTCATAAGAAAGTCAACTCTCAGATCGCTAAAAATTAGGAAACTCCAGGACTGGGAAAAAATTATTTGAGAAACTAATTATTTTAATCAAGAAAATCCTTAGCATATTTTTACTTTATTTTCACTTGTTTCCTGTACCATATTACTCGGAAGGTACTTGAGTAATGTCGAAACCTTGGAAAGGCTTCAATAAACTTCGTTTTGAAATGCTCACGAGGGCACAGGAAGTAAACATGAAGATTGTTATCGAACTTGTAAGAAATTCGTAAGAAACTCCGAGTACTCAAAATCTGATAATTTTAAGCATCTGTCAGTACTGGCTCAAATTATTTGTTTCTTATAAAAAGAATACGTGTAATAGGTGAATAAATTTTCTTAAAACCGTACACAGTATTAAGCTAATGTCAGTAATATAGATATATGAAAATAAAATCTTTCGTTCAAAAATTGGATTTTGTACCGGGTAAGTCCGAAAAAATGCACGCCGTTTGAAAGCCTGCTGTTCCCTTGATATTAAAGCAATTATATTGGAAAATTTCTTCTTTAATAGCCGATATGTTAAATTATATTTCAAAATTTACCTGACTTAAATGGGCTTTTCCTTTTAAGCCTCTTCAAGAAATCTCCAAAAATGGCCCAATATTGCGACCATGTTTCCTTAAAATGTCTGCTTTACAGCCATTACTTGAATACGTTTTAGAAAAAAATTAAGATGTTATCCCTGTGAGCATAAAAAAGGATAGCATTCTCCCAAGGGGATAGCACGTTTTGACGCATGTAATTGTCACTGTTGTAATGCAGCAAAACCAAAGAAATGAGATCGTCATGTTCACTCTTTTTTGGAGGTTTTTGGAAGGAGCTTTTTCCAGAAAATCTCCCATAACCCCAGTAAATTTCTAAATCTAATCAAGGGTGTCAGGACACCCATAATGTGATTAATAAATATCTTGTTTTGAGTGTTGTTGTCTTCTTTGTTTTGTCTCTCCCTGCCTTGGTTTTTTAACAACATTTCTACTGACCTTGCCTAACTGCTAAATCGAATCTAACTCCCTTGTATTCCTGTGTGTAAGTAACCTTTTCTTCTGCGAAGGCGCACTTACACACAGGAATACCAGGGAGTTAGATTCGATTTAGCAGTTAGGCCAAGGTCACTAGAAATGTTGTTAAAAATCCAAGGCAGGGAGAGACAAAACAAAGAAGACAACAACACTCAAAGCAAGGTAAATAAATATTTATTTATCACATTATAGGTGTCCTGACACCCTTGATCTAATTGAATATATCGGCGATTAAAGTAGACATTTTTCAATATTATTGATGTGATATTCAGGGAACAGTAGCCTTGCAAACGGCGTGCGCTTTTATTGACCCATATTTTGTTTGCTCTGAACTGTTATACTGAAAAACGTGAGATGCAAAATATTATTTTGAGATGAAACCGTTTCTGTGTGGGAACCAGCCAAAATGTGGTTGTTTTGCCATTCCTTTATTAACATCGCTGAACATGGTGGATCTACTGTTGAGAGAAATGTTGTGTCGTTTAGCCAGGCCCCTATATCACGCATTGAATTTCATCTTTTTGGTTTTGCGAAATAGGCCCACAGCTGTAATTGTATAAGCACATGTCATAGATTTCTATTGAGAGGTTACCACGACAGACGAACAGCTATAGCTTGTTCAGGCTTGTAATGTTGGGTGGGAATCCACGATGTCTATCATTGAAATGGAATTTTTTTATCAAAACTATCAAAAACTGTGATAAAAATTATCGTAAAAGGTGGGGTTTTTTATTGGAAATATCTTGATAAGCGAGATGCTTTTGACTAAAATTCCTTTTTTTGAACTTAGCCGTTTTTTTTATAAGAAACTTGGCTCGGGGCTTTGCAGCACGGTTTTTTGTTAAATTTTGGGTTGGTAGTACACGTTCAGTTTAAAAACACTTTGCAACATGACCAAAATTGAAAAAGTTTTTCAACTTCGAATTTTTCTCTGATCGCTTCTAGTAGAGTTTCTTAATTTTCTGGAAGCGGTTTGTTATAAAGAAGAAATGATTGTAACTTAGCAGATTAAAGCTAAGGAATATGACCTAAATTGTAAAGATATAATTATTCTTAAACCTTAAAAACTGGAATTCGTTAAATTTTGAATGCGGTTGCAAGTGTTGAGGTATTTTTTTCAAAAATCGAAAGGAATTTTTTAACTCACCTGTTAAACATTTCAAATCCCCTAGAATTGTCGATAACTCCCCCCTCCCCCCTCCCCCCGTACTACTAGTACACTGAATTGCAAAGGTTCGAAGATTTTGTATTCTGTGCGTAGACATCGCAGTATGCGTTCTCAAAATCGCACATCGACCTCTTGTTCGAAATATGATCGTATTGTTATCAGAAACATAATCCAATAAACGTTTGATTGCAAGGATTCTGCCAGATTTTGGACCCTGGACGGCAGAAACTTGCATATCGTAAAAACCAGACTGGAAGACCCTAGGACCGTTGAGATCCGAAGAACTATTAAAGGGAATCTAAGCGTATATAAGCGTTTGATAAAAATAGCCACGCAAAGACGATAGACCTTGACATGCGCCAAACCATATTTAGGTAACTCTGATCTACGTCAGCAGGAAATACTGACATCTAATAGGCTAGAATTCGACTGCAAGTGGCTTAAACCACTTTTATATGCTGAGATTTCCTTTAAGTCCTGATAGGAAAGGATATAGGACCCAACGTGTTGCTCAAATCTTTTACTGGCTGCTTAGGAGGGATCCCAAAATCATCCAATTTCACGCTAATCAGCCAATGATATCACTTTCTATCAACAAATCATCCACGTTAGAAATTGTCGGCTAGAGAATTGGACTGGAGTAAAAGTGCCCTGAAATGAATCCGAAATGCGACGGAGAAAAAGCGTCGAAATTACATTTTTACTCAATTTGAGATTTTGTCGGCGTCCGAACGCATTTGGTTGGAATCAAAGCATTGTGATTCCATTTTGAAGCCTTAACTCACTAAAATTGCGTGTAAAATTAATTTAGAAATGCGTTATTCCAATTCCATTCCGTTTTTAGTGTTCATTTTCAAGTACCCTGACGAAGATTAAATTAGATGCTTCGTTATAACAGTTATTTGAAATTGTTTTGATAAATTGATTGTAGGGATATCTTTCCACTGTTTTTGCATTTATAGGTATATAACATACTTCAGGCTAAAGTTACAAACGTTTTATGTGTCGCCTAGGAATATTGACCTTCGTTGAAACATCGACAGAAATAGCTAAAAATAGTGTATTCGCTTGCCTCATTGTGGAACCCGATAAAATGCATCCAAGGTTACGGAAGTTGCTACGAATACTTTTACTGAAATGGCTGCAGGAGGTTTAGGGCTCCTACAGCTTTAGGGTCCGGTTTTTAAGGTTTACCGAGAACCTCCATCTGGTTTCTATTCAAGGTTAATAGATCAATCGTGGACTGTCGTATCCTTCATACACAGCTGAAACATAGACGTGTTTGAATACATCACAGAATTTCTTGCGGGAATAAAATGATTTCCTCAGTAGCATGTGAAGATTGCTTTATTATTAGCAAAATCATGAAGCTTCTTTCTGATTATTTTCTCTTTCTTTCTCAACAGATTGGAACTGGTGAGTAGACGAACTTTTCTTATTAATTTCATTTACCATTTAAGGAAGAAACACACTCCGGGTTTGAAAGATTATAGCGTGGTATTCATTAATTCAATCAACTTGGTAAGTGCTTTATTTAGTAGCCTAGATCTTCAAATTTATTCAAGATTTTACCCTGGTAAAATCAGACCTTATGTTCCAAACTTATAAGTATATTTCCGAATAATGTATTGTTCACAAGCTCGCGAAATGACTTAAATCCTTGCTCAGAATTCTCTGTCTCGTTATAATGACAAGAGCAAGTTTTTATCGTATGGGGAGATTAATATGTGATGCGCTAAACGTGCAGCTCTCTAGGGATGATGATTTTGTTTGTAAAAAATTTGTGGGTCGCATGTCTCCACCAAGACGATAGCATGAGATTTGGTCGTTGCTGGAAGGAAGAACATGTGGAGAAATTTGATCGAAGTTTTCTGCCGCTTTCCATTCTTTAGAAAATCACACATAATACAAACATTCAAAACTCGGAGACTGTTTTATTAGACATCTGTTGGATTGATTAAAAGAATGTTTCTATGCAGTGATGAGAGTTTAAAGTTGAGTCGTTTTAAGTGTCTTGAGATTTGAATTTTATATTGCAGAAAATGATGGCTTGCTAGTTTATTTGAACC
Source organism: Aurelia aurita (assembly GCA_004194415.1). Lineage (NCBI taxonomy): Eukaryota > Metazoa > Cnidaria > Scyphozoa > Semaeostomeae > Ulmaridae > Aurelia > Aurelia aurita. The sequence goes on along the minus strand of REGM01000277.1, from coordinate 173,847 downwards.
GTGCCTCGTTGAGCACAAAATCCTGACCAAAAACGAGAAGCAATTGTTTGCCAAACATTTGAGATTTCCTTGCCAAGCAATATCGCAAATCATTGCATGGCAAGCAGGATTAAGCAAGATTTGTTAGACAATGTTTTTGAAAANTAATAAGAGCGTAAGGCTCAGCATAGGCCAGAAAAAATAGGTCAATTGTTTGACAGGAAAGAGAAAAAAAATCATTACTAAACTGAAAAAACAAACATTTTACTTTACTACCTCTCTTGAAATTATTATCGTATCTTCCAAATTAAGGCCGATGAAAAGCGAGCATAATTTTTGCAGAATCAATAAACTCTTCAAGTTTGAATTTAGCTTTAGTCTTGCAAGCAACCTTGGTTTGCATGCCTAAGAAATTTGGTCAAGTCTCGAGGTTTTTTAGACTTGAAAGTAAAGAGCCATTGTGTAGGAAACTGCTTGAAATATTTTGCTTCAAAGCTGATAACAGGACTAAAAAAAGAGCGTTCAATATTATGTTTATTATACCTGCTAACCAGCTTTTAAAAATATCTAAAATGCTTTTGTTACTAAAACATAACTGTTGAAAAACTAAGACAATGATCATTTGAATGGAAAGGAGATATCATTCATTATCATCTGCCATGGTTTTTATGATTATATGGCAAAATTATGATTTGAAGTACAGGTAAAATGCCGACCAGGTTTTCTCCTCCGCACCACAGTTTTAAATCTGGTGCTGCATTGCAAATGTCTTTTTGGTAGCGAAATGTAGCATAGGTTCCAAATCTTTAAATTGGCGTAAAAAGGTTAGTGAAAATTATGTGACCTATTTCTTTGAATTGAATGGCTTGAAAGAAACTTTAGCTACTTTGACTTTGCTATAATTCTACCATTGGACTTTTCAGAAATCTTGAATATATTTTCGAAATTACAGCGTATTTAATATTTCAACTCATTTGAGGATGTGACGTCATCAAATTTCTAAATCGCAAACCAGAAGGGTGAAAGACTTCTGCTTGATGCCATATTGTAGACATTCATAAACTATGTTTTTCTGGAAAATTATTCCATGGTTCCTCAAAAAAAGTTTAGAAATTACGATGGTTTTAAGCTTTTTTCAAAATTTTTCTTGAATTCTTAAAAAAGAAGAAACCACTCTAATTCTGAAAATATTGAAGATTTCTGAAAAGTCCAGCGGTAGAATTATAACAAAGTAGCTAAACTTTTTTTCAAGCCATTCCATTCAAAGAAATAGGTCACAGAATTTTACACCCACCTTTTTAAAGATTTAGAACCTATGCTGCGAAATGTTGATTTGATATGCGTAAACACTTGATACTTGATTCTACTTTGCCATCAAAAATGTATCGAAGTTTTTTATAGGAAGTGTATAGCTCTCCGACAGAAAATGTGATCGAAACCAAATTTGAGATATCGAAAAATTGCTAAAATAGTGATTTAAGGAAACTGTGCAAATTTGGAACTAATCGAATGTTGTTAAGAATCTGGCAGTAGCTACAAAATACACGTATTTTTTTATAAGAAACTGCTTATAAGAAACTCAACTTTCAGATCGCCAAAAGTTAAGAAACTCCAGTACTGGGAAAATGTAACTTAAGAAACTATTTATTGTAATAAAGGAAATTCTAAGGATATGTTTACTTTATTTTCACTTGCTGCTTGTATCATATTACTGGAAAGGTACTTGAGTAATGTCCAAACATTGGAAAGGCTTCAAAAAACTTGTTTTTGAAATGTTCACGAAGGGCAGAGGCAGTAAACATGAAGACTGCTATCAAACCTTTAAGAAACTCGTAAGAAACTCTTGAGTACTGCAAATCTGATAATTTTAAGAAACTTTCAGTACTGGCTCAAATTCTTAGTTGCTTATAAAAAAATACGTGCAGTTTTTAATCATTTTCTGCAGACCCTTTTTTGGACTCCAAGTACGTTTGACTTTAATCGATACACTCATTTTTATAAGGAATCGCTTATAAGAAACTGTGGGCTCAATTTTTCAAACATTTGGAAACCGTGCTATCTGGATGCAAAAGCTAAGAAACTTTTGTAATTTGCAGCCTTAATTTTCCCAGGTCCCTCAAGTCAAAATGGTTTGACACTGTACAGAATTCACAAATGTTTTGACATTATTTTGAGTGCGATTTATGTTAATACTTGTTCTGATATCATATTAGGTACTTTGGAAGCTCTTTTGTAAAAAATAATATTCTATATTTAAAGTATTACAAATGTAAGAATCTTGTAAGAAACTTTTGGTAGCAAAAATGTCCTAAAATATAAGAAACCTGCTACTAGCCCCGGACCTAAGCTTCTTATAAGAAAGTGAGTGTTGATGCTAATTTAAAACTAATCGAAAATCGCCAAAAACTTGGCTGTAGCTACAAATAGCGCTTTCATCACAGCATAGGGCTCAAATCTTTAAAAAGGTGAGTGTAAAATTCTATTGCATTTTTCTTGGAATTAAATGGCTTGAAAGGAACTTAGGGTAGTTTGCTGTAAATCTGCCGTGGAAATTTTTTGATATCTTGATTATTTTCAAAATGGCGGCATTTATTATATTTGAGGCTATGACGTCATCAAATATCTAAATCCTAAACGAGAAGAGCTTCAGATTTCTGCTTGACACCATATTGTAGACCTTCATAAAATATGGTTTTCTTGAAGATTGTATCATTTTCCCTCCATTGATTTAGGATTGACGATGATTTTGATTTTCTCAAAATTTTCCATGAATTCTTCAAAAAAAAAAATGAAAACGCCGCCATTTGGAAAATAATCAAGATATCACAAAATTTCGACGACAGATTTACAGCAAAGTACCCTAAGTTCCTTTCAAGCCATTCAATTTAAAGAAAAATTTAATAGAATTTTACACCCACCTTTTTAAAGATTTGAAAGATTTGAGCCCTATGCTTTTCATCACCCCTGTTGACTGTATGTTACGGAACAGATTTCTCGAAAACCCTTTTTGGACTCGAAGTTAGTTTGACTTTATTGCTGTATGAAAGCATCAACCTCAAAGTGAGTTCACTGAAGCGGCTCCTACTATGTGACCCAAAATAGCTCGATTCTTCTTAAAATCACCAAAATTTGATAGTGATACTGATCTGCACACTTGAGTCAACTCTTGAAAATTGTTTGCTTGCTTTACTGAAGAATAAACAACAAATTCGTACAATGATTAAAGCATCACACAGATTAATTTACGATTCACCATGTAATATATAATGGCCCTTTTAGTAAAATTCTGAGAAACTTTCAGTAATGAAAGATGTTGATTTTAAGAAACTTTCAGCGCTAGATGAAATTCTAAGTTTCTGATTGAAAAACCTTTTCGCTTTTCTAAGCAATTCTCAAGTTTAATACAACAAAGGACTCTTAAAACCATATTATCCGCAGATGATCCGTAGCGGTGAATTTGAAACACTTGTAAAAGGATATTATGTAACGATAAGCTATTTTCTGACTGGTTTATCTTCCAAAAATCACTGACTCCATGTCCGATTTCTTTCAAAATTTGAAACTATGACCTTAAACTCTTTTGTCTATATTTTCCTGAACTAACACAATTTAAAAAACACCCAAACAAAGGTTAAACTTTGCTAGGCATGGATCAAATAGAATTTGTGCTTTGCTTTCAAGAATTTGTTTTTCAAGAAGCATGTCAACTTCCGATAGTCTTTTGGCTGTTGAGTCGGTTTGGATGAAAGCTGTTTTCTAGGAGCAGCTGCCTGTTGTTTTGATAGCCCTCTTGGTTTCGAAATGATTTGAGTGAAGTCTGGCTGGCTGTGAGTTTGGCTTTGTGGTTGTTTATTTATTTTTTAACTGGAATTTTCTGTGATTTTATTGCTGCCAAAGTTAAGGTACGACCAGATACTGTCATAATTCATTATTTAATTATTTGAGATAAGAACCATCGGTGGTAACTTTTTATAACAATCGTGTTTCATGTTTACTGATTTTTTATTGCAGTGAAATAATTTTAAACCTTCATATAATGCACGTAGTTTCTTTTATAAGAACCTAAAGTCTCAGATCATTAGAAAATAAAACTTCAGTACTGGGAGAGCATATTTTCATTTCATTTTATTTTGTTTTGTTTTGTTTTGTTTCTTGTATTATATTACTCGGAAAATGCTTGAGTAATTTCTAGACAGTAGGACAGCTTCGTAAAACTTCGATGTAAAATGTTCACAAGGGCACAAGATGTAAACATCAAGAATTTATGAAAATCCCTTTGTATTCTTAGGTAACTTAAATAATGAGATTTTTTAAGAAACTTTCAGTATTGGGTCAAGTTCTTAGTTTCTTATCTAAAATACATGTAATAATTAGTTAAAGATTGTAAACTTTCTTTATAAATCAACTAATTTTGCCAGGATGAATATTTACTAAACGTACCAGGCCTACCAACAGGGAGAACATAATTGTATTTATGAATTCAACCCCCCCCCCCCCTCCCTTCAAAACTTGTAGAGGCTGGGGGGGAATTCATAACTACACTTCTTGTTTTATGAAGGGTCATGCCCGATACGTTTAGTGTATATTGACTATGGTAAAAATAGTTCGATTTGTAAAGAAATTTAACTTCAGACTAGACTAACTCCATTACTTTCTGACAGTGGAACAGTCTTGCAATTGAACAAATTCTACCAATAAAACAGCATTAGTCAAAGTCTGATAACTTCCAAACCTTGAAACAATTTCACTGATTTGAAGCATTTATTGAGATAGGTAATACCTCAAAATAATCTGACTTCATCTTTAATCACAGAAAAATGAATTTTAAGATAGATTTTCAAATCGAGTTTAAGTGAGTTGTCAAGCTTGGAAAGAATATTGAGAGGTCAGGTATACAGGACGAAACCGATCACTGCAGTTAAGTTTCCTGACTAAAAATTTCTATCTCTCAAAGATGCCTGCTAACTAAACATTTTAGCATAAGCAATAGGACACTATTCTGTTTGAGTGGATTCTACTGTCCGGACACTGATGTTTCTTTCTGCATCTTCTTCTCTTGCGAAGTTTATTTGATTGGCATGACCACAAATGATTACGCCAATCAGATGAAGCAACATTGAAACACTCTACGAGGAGTTTCAGAAGTTTCTGTCTGAGTGGCATAATCACTTATCGTCACGTCAATCAGGCAAGCATAGCGAGGCGTCTTCACAGGATAGGAAGAGACAGAAAGAACACAGTTATAGTTGACTCAAACAGTGTCCTGTTACTTATGGTCTTAGCTGCATTGTTGACAATATTTTCCCATGTTGAAATTCTCAACTTTGTTTTCTAGCTGCAGTTGACGAACGTTTGAAGCTTGCAAAATTTGCTTTAGAGCAGAGAAGATGGAAATCTGAAGAACCTCAGTAAGTTTATTATAGTCTGTCTCAAATTAGATGTCAGGTGAAAATGCCCGCGAATAACAAAAATACAAGTGTTTTGCATAAGTAATTTTGCGTTATGACATCTAATTAGATGTCAGGTGAAAATGCCCGCGAATAACAAAAATACCAGTGTTTTGCATAAGTAATTTTGCGTTATGACATCTAATTAGATGTCAGGTGAAAATGCCCGCAAATAACAAAAATACAAGTGTTTTGCATAAGTAATTTTGCGTTATGACATCTAATTTGAGACATACTTTAGTTACTTTCAGGGCGAAATTCGAAGAAAAATAGCGAGAGAAATACTCTTTAATTTTATGACATTTTATCAGGAACAAAAACAGCGACTGTCTGAAGAGCGGAATTTTGGCTTTGCGAGGGTTAGTTTTACTCTGTCAGAACAATGTTTGTTTTGAAGATTCTCTCTGTGTTGCTTGGCGATGCCCTTGATCTTTATTCGTCTTTGACAACAACGAAAGTTTACTTTTAGATTCAGATTGACTTATATTAACGCTATGGAAGTAACAGAAATTTATATCCAATTTGAAATCATAATTTTAATTAAAAAAAGAGATATTCTAAAATTATGTCTCACTTTTGGAACATCCGGCTGTTTACCATGTTTGGAGGTTCCTTGTATCGATGTTGGAATATTTGCAAACTCTTTAATCAGCTTTTGTCTCCACCGTGTAAAAACGCTAACGTACTCTCATCTTTTTCTTTTTTGTAGAAAATCACCGGCTACTGGAATTGACACTTTAGAAGAAGGTATGCAGACGTTCTTATTATACGAATTTATTTTTTTTATCGCAAGATCAACTAAAGTCTGTCTCAAATTAGATGTCAGTTGGTGTTTAATTGCGCGCCACTCCAATCTCCTGTGTTTAACTTCAACGAATTTGGCATCAATCGATAGCTGAGAAAATGCGCTATTCCGACAGTGTTTCAAAAGTAGAAAAATCCTTAAATTGGATTTTCTATGATTTTTTTTAATTTTGTCAACATCTTTCACACTGTTGACATCGAATTTGAGACAGACTTTAGCTGTGTATACCGGGTGAGTCATCAAAACCTACGACGTTTGAAAACATATTGTCCCCTAAACATCAAAGTAATAATGACATTGGCAAATGTCTTGTTTAATAGCTGATCTGTTCATTTTGATTTAAAATTTACCTGGCTCAAATCGGCCTCTCCTTTCAGAAATTATGGGAGACTTTCTCGAGAAGTCCCCTTCCAAAATTCTCAAACAACGGCTAGAAATGATGATTAGATTTCGTCGGTCTTCCTGCCTTACAACAATGAGAATTACATGCATTAGCACGTGTATATACTATTGACACGTCAAGTATTGTTAATGCGGCCTTTCAGTGAAAAGATCCCTGCAAATGAAAACCGTTCAGAGTTTTTAAGCCAACATATTAGTAAAAATCAAATTGACTCCCAAAAGTCTTGTACATCCTAAATTGTCATTTTTTTGTCACGATCGTTTCCCTTGGCGATCTAAAATCGTTTTTCATGATTTATTTTCGAAAAGTATGAAGTTCTATTCCAATAAAGGCAGATATCGAGTTTTTACACGTCTTTTTACAAAACATCGCATCAATTTTTAATGATACCGCGCTGTTTGATGTAAGAAAAAGTCGTACTTTCATTTTAATAATTAGTAAATTTCACGAAATCGTGATATTTCACAATGCAAAAACTCCAAAAACTCCAAAAATCGTTTCTAATGTAAGAATGAGGCTAGGTTCTTTGAAAAGATATCGTCATTTTCTTCTCTACCAGGTAAGAATGAAAACTTCCCCACCTTTGTGAGCTGAGAAATGAGAAGAATTTGGAAATTTTGTGTTGTTTTTTATCCCCCTGGGTGTGCTTAATACAGATGACATAAAATGAATCTGTTTTTCAAAACTTCATTTTTTGCCATTTTTAATATAATTTTGTCATTTTGGATCACTGTGGCAGGTGACATCCGCGATAAAACGTGCAAATAGCAAATTGTTTTTAGTAAACTGGATTGTGAAACATTCTGACGCACATGAGTGAATCATGAGTGAATCATGAAAGATCGCAATTTCCATCCATCAGATATTATGGCACCTTGCTTGGTGCTTTTCCTAAGTTTTCATCTGACACTTCAAGAATTATAAGGCACGAGAAAAGACTTTAGGACATTTTTGAAAACCTCTCTAGTAAAGAATAACGAGAATTATCGGTTTGATTACTGAAAAGAATTAAAGGATATTTCATTATAAGGGAACATGCTAATCAATTTTTTAGGTAGAAAAGTGTTTTCCTATCTATACCCCAAATGAGTGAAAAAACTTGCACCTTTTGGAAAATTCTAGAAATTAATCCATTTTACCGATCCCTAAGATTCTTGCTTTGATCTAGCGATAAGATTCAAACTTAAATNTACTGAAAAGAATTAAAGGATATTTCATTATAAGGGAACATGCTAATCAATGTTTTAGGTAGAAAAGTGTTTTCTTATCTATACCCCAAATGAGTGAAAAAACTTTTGAAAAATTCTAGAAATTAATCCATTTTACCGATCCCTAAGATTTTTGCTTTGATCTAGCGATAAGATTTAAACTTAAATTTAGAGACCAAGTTCTGGCATTGATGTCGTTATTGTTGTTGTTGTTGTTGTTGATGTTGATGTTGACAACATTTAGTTATCGAAATAGTGACCACAATATTTCTTTTTATCAAACTCCCTTTGGGCCTAAGCAACAGACCTGTGGTCTGTTTTTGCCTTATAAACGGCCTTAACGATACTTTTGTCATGGGAGATGATAATGAATGGATTGCTTTGAGGCAAAGGCTCTATTGTCTTATTTTGTAAAGAATGCATTTCTTAAAGGCAAAATATTATTACAGACCCACTTGTAGGTAAAGCACTGCCCAGCCTTTGGTATAGGCCTAACAAAACTTTGAAACCGATGATATCACATTACGATCTCCTTTATGACACCTAAATGGTTCTAAATTTGAATTTGACTTTTGTCGATAGATTGAAGCAAGAAGGAGATCGGTCCATTGAATTAATCTCTACAAAACACACTGTACTTTCATTACAGTTACGTATTATTGCTATTCTTTTAAGCAACTTTATTCTTATTTGTTGGCAGGAACACCTGAACACGACGAAAAGCAACAGTAAACATTTTTAGATTCAATGATATATATTGCCAATATTTCCTCCTGCAGGACTCCTCCAGGGCTGCTATACGATAGCTATGCTGTTATGTGTAGATGTCATATAACAGCCATGAAGAAGTTATGCATGGCAGGACGAAATATTGGCAACATATATATCATTAAATGTAAACATTTTTGCCGTTGTTTTTTGTCGTTGTGCGGTGTTCCTGTCTAAAATTATTTTAATTCTTGCTTCATCGCAATCATCTTCGTATCCGACGAGCGATGTTGATATAGTGGCTTTCCCTTTTTATATTTTCTTTAAATTCTTATTCTCCTGACAGAGGAAGAAATAAAGAAAATAAACGAAAGCATGGCACCGTCTGAGGACCCAAGACTTCGAAGCCTCAAGGTAAGAGACCATCTTTCTTTTCTCATCAAGCGGTGACAAAAACCTGTTGTTGTTTAATTCTGTCTTGCCAACTAAACAGATTCGAAATGAAAAATTGGCTGGTTTTCACACACAAATGTCACAGTTAAACTTTGGTGCTATGCCAATCGGCAACAGGCAGTTTTGCTTAGGTGGCAAGAAGCCAACTCAGGAATGAAAACAATGCCCAGGTGTGGAGCTGGCCCAAATTGGCTATGTGGAGTTTCGTCGTTCAATTTTGAAATTGAAATTTATGAAACTTATGAAAGTTCTCGAGATCTTGCCAAAAGGGCTCAAGCTTATCAAAGCTCTACCTGGGGCGTAGAAAATTTCCAGTTCAGTGCAAGCTCAACTGAACAAACCCTTATAACGCTTACTATAAATGGTCTCCTACTTGTTTTTGTGACTTCGTACTTAGATGAAACATCTGTATACAGTATAAGTCGTTATCATGGGTCGGTGAGTGGTTTGTGGTCTGTTTTGGTATCAGGTGTGGCCACTTGCGGAAGTTTTTTTCTGAAATGAAAGGATAGTTGGCTAATTGCCAATGGTGACTTCGTGTGTTTTACTTTATTTGGCTTTGGACATTAGCTGATAATTGTAAGGCTTGCGGGTTTTGTTGTTTGGGTCATTTTAAAGTGTTGGGCCTGGTGAAGGTAGGTGCCTGAATATTTTCTTGTACCGTGTGGGTCAGAAAAATGTTTGGACGTTTGAAAGCCTGTAGCTTTCAAACTATTCATTAGATTCCTGAAAACCGATAATAGTTGTGTTGCTAACATGTCAATTTAGATAAGAAAATTTAGTTTGTCAAAATCGGACTAATCTTTCTCAGGTTGCAAGCGATTTTATGAAATGTTTCGTCTCAAAATCCTTCGAAACTGGTGTAAAATTCTTGATCAAATTTGCTAGCAATCCAGCCTCATGATAACAGAAAATTGACGAAGAAGGCTGTGTAGCAGTCCCAAGTGTATGAAAATATGCAGAAGCCTCTTTATTTAACCTGTAAGATGTCTGAGTTAGAAAGTAAACAAATAGAGCCTGATCTAGAAAGCTGTGGGGTTAAATTGCTAGTAAATTCGATCAAGGATTTTAGGCCTGTTTTGCAGGATTTTGAGATGAAACATCTTTATAAAATCGCCTATATCTTGAGAATGATACGACCAATTTTGACGACTAAATTTTGTTATCTAAATTGGCATATTAGCTACACGAATATTATCAGTTTATAGGAATCTTAGACTACGTTCGCNTATGTAACGATAAGCTATTTTCTGACTGGTTTATCTTCCAAAAATCACTGACTCCATGTCCGATTTCATTCAAAATTTGAAACTATGACCTCAAACTCTTTTGTCTATATTTTCCTGAACTAACACAATTTAAAAAACACCCAAACAAAGGTTAAACTTTGCTAGGCATGGATCGAATAGAATTTGTGCTTTGCTTTCAAGAATTTGTTTTTCAAGAAGCATGTCAACTTCCGATAGGCTTTTGGCTGTTGAGTCGGTTTGGATGAAAGCTGTTTTCTAGGACCAGCTGCCTGTTGTTTGATAGCCTTCTTGGTTTCGAAATGATTTGAGTGAAGTCTGGCTGGCTGTGAGTTTGGCTTTGTGGTTTTTTATTTATTTTTTAACTGGAATTTTCTGTGATTTTATTGCTGCCAAAGTTAAGGTACGACCAGATACTGTCATTTTAATTCATTATTCAATTATTTGAGATAAGAACCATCGGTGGTAACTTTTTATAACAATCGTGTTTCATGTTTACTGATTTTTTATTTCAGTGAAATAATTTTAAACCTTCATATAATGCACGTAGTTTCTTTTATAAGAACCTAAAGTCTCAGATCATTAGAAAATAAAACTTCAGTACTGGGAGAGCATATTTTCATTTTATTTTATTTTGTTTTGTTTTGTTTCTTGTATTGCATTACTCGGAAAATGCTTGAGTCATTTCTAGACAGTAGGACAGCTTCGTAAAACTTCGATGTAAAATGTTCACAAGGGCCATAGGCGTAGGAGCCAGGGGGGCTGGGGGGGCTGCAGCTCCCCCAAAGTTGGAAAAATCTACCAAAATCAGCCTTTTTCGGGCAAAAATCCACCTTAAGTCGGGCAAAAAATTTGGTAAACAATGGAATTTTATCGGGCAGCCCCCCCCCCAGATTTTATCTTCCCCTACGCTTATGACAAGGGCACAAGATGTAAACATCAAGAATTTATGAAAATCCCTTTGTATTCTTAGGTAACTTAAATAATGAGATTTTTTAAGAAACTTTCAGTATTGGGTCAAGTTTTCTTAGTTTCTTATCTAAAATACATGTAATAATTAGTTAAAGATTGTAAACTTTCTTTATAAATCAACTAATTTTGCCAGGATGAGTATTTACTAAACGTACCAGGCCTACCAACAGGGAGAACAGAAGTGTATTTATGAATTCAACCCCCCCTCCCTTCAAAACTTGTAGAGGCTGGGGGGGGGGGGGAATTCATAACTACACTTCTTGTTTTATGAAGGGTCATGCCCGATACTTTTAGTGTATATTGACTATGGCAAAAATAGTTCGATTTGTAAAGAAATTTAACTTCAGACTAGACTAACTCCATTACTTTCTGACAGTGGAACAGTCTTGCAATTGAACAAATTCTACCAATAAAACAGCATTAGTCAAAGTCTGATAACTTCCAAACCTTGAAACAATTTCACTGATTTGAAGCATTTATTAAGATAAGTAATACCGCAAAATAATCTGACTTTATCTTTAATCACAGAAAAAAGAATTTTAAGATAGATTTTCAAATCGAGTTTAAGTGAGTTTTCAAGCTTGGAAAGAATATTGAGACGTCAGGTATACAGGACGATGCCGACTCTCAAAGATGCCTGCTAACTAAACATTTTAGCATAAGCAATAGGACACTATTCTATTTGAGTGAATTCTACTGTCCGGACACTGATGTTTCTTTCTGCATCTTCTTCTCTTGCGAAGTTTATTTGATTGGCATGACCACAAATGATTACGCCAATCAGATGAAGCAACATTGAAACACTCTACGAGGAGTTTCAGAAGTTTCTGTCTGAGTGGCATAATCACTTATCGTCACGTCAATCAGGCAAGCATAGCGAGGCGCCTTCACAGGATAGGAAGAGACAGAAAGAACACACTTATAGTTGACTCAAACAGTGTCCTGTTACTTATGGTTTTAGCTGCATTGTTGACAATATTTTCCCATGTTAAAATTCTCAACTATGTTTTCTAGCTGCAGTTGACGAACGTTTGAAGCTTGCAAAATTTGCTTTAGAGCAGAGAAGATGGAAATCTGAAGAACCACAGTAAGTTTATTATAGCCTGTCTCAAATTAGATGTCAGGTGAAAATGCCCGCGAATAACAAAAATACAAGTGTTTTGCGTAAGTAATTTTGCGTTATGACATCTAATTTGAGACATGCTTTAGTTACTTTCAGGGCGAAATTCAAAGAAAAATAGCGAGAGAAATACTCTTAAATTTTATGGCATTTTATCAGGAACAAAAAACAGCGACTGTCTGAAGAGCGGAATTTTGGCTTTGCGAGGGTTAGTTTTACTCTGTCAGAACAATGTTTGTTTTGAAGATTCTCTCTGTGCTGCTTGTTGATGCCCTTGATCTTTATTCGTTTGTGACAAAAACAAAAGTTTACTTTTAGATTCAGATTGACTTATATTAACGCTATGGAAGTAACAGAAATTTATATCCAATTTGAAATTATAATTTTAATTAAAAAAAAAGAGATATTCTAAAATTATGTCTCACTTTTGGAACATCCGGCTGTTTACCATGTTTGGAGGTTCCTTGTATCGATGTTGGAATATTTGCAAACTCTTTAATCAGCTTTTGTCTCCACCGTGTAAAAACGTACTCTCATCTTTTTCTTTTTTGTAGAAAATCACCGGCTACTGGAATTGACACTTTAGAAGAAGGTATGCAGACGTTCTTATTATACGAATTTATTTTTTTATCTCAAGATCAACTAAAGACTGTCTCAAATTAGATGTCAGTTGGCGTTTAATTGCGCGCCACTCCAATCTCCTGTGTTTAACTTCAACGAATTTGGCATCAATCGATAGCTGAGAAAATGCGCTATTCTGACATTGTTTCAAAAGTAGAAAAATCCTTAAATTGGATTTTCTATGATTTTTTTAATGTTGTCAACATCTTCCACACTGTCGACATCGAATTTGAGACAGATTTTAGCTGTGTATACCGGATGAGTCATCAAAACCTACGACGTTTGAAAACATATTGTCCCCGAAACATCAAAGTAATGATGACATTGGCAAATGTCTTGTTTAATAGCTGATCTGTTAATTTAGTTTTAAAATTTACCTGGCTTAAATCGGCCTCTCCTTTCAGAAATTATGGGAGACTCTCTCGAGAAGTCCCCTTCCAAAATTCTCAAACAACGGCTAGAAATGATGATTAGATTTCGTCGGTTTTCCTGCCTTACAACAATGAGAATTACATGCATTAGCACGTGTATATACTATTGACACGTCAAGTATTGTTAATGCGGCCTTTCAGTGAAAAGTTCCCTGCAAATGAAAACCGTTCAGAGTTATTAAGCCAACATGTTAGTAAAAATCAAATTGACTCCCAAAAGTCTTGTACATCCTAAATTGTCATTTTTTGGTCACGATCGTTTCCCTTGGCGATCTAAAATCGTTTTTCATGATTTATTTTCGAAAAGTATGAAATTCTATACCAATAAAGGCAGATATCGAGTTTTTACACGTCTTTTTACAAAACATCGCATCAATTTTTAATGATACCGCGCTGTTTGATGTAAGAAAAAGTCGTACTTTCATTTTAATAATTAGTAAATTTCACGAAATCGTGATATTTCACAATGCAAAAACTCCAAAAACTCCAAAAATCGTTTCTAATGTAAGAACGAGGTTAAGTTCTTTGAAAAGGTATCGTCATTTTCTTCTCTACCAGGTAAGAATGAAAACTTCCCCACCTTTGTAAGCTGAGAAATGAGAAGAATTTGGAAATTTTTTGTTGTTTTTTATCCCCCTGGGTGTGCTTAATACAGATGACATAAAATGAATCTGTTTTTCAAAACTTCATTTTTTGCAGTTTTTAATATAATTTTGCCATTTTGGATCACTGTGGGAGGTGACATCCGCGATAAAACGTGCAAATAGCAAATTGCTTTTAGTTTAAGCTGTGTCTCATATGGCACCTTTGTGCTTTTCCTAAGTTTTCATCTGACACTTCAAGAATTATAAGGCACGAGAAAAGACTTTAGGAAATTTTTGAAAACCTCTCTAGTAAAGAATAACGAGAATTATCGGTTTGTTTACTGAAAAGAATTAAAGGATATTTCATTATAAGGGAACATGCTAATCAATGTTTTAGGTAGAAAAGTGTTTTCTTATCTATACCCCAAATGAGTGAAAAAACTTTTGAAAAATTCTAGAAATTAATCCATTTTACCGATCCCTAAGATTTTTGCTTTGATCTAGCGATAAGATTTAAACNTACTGAAAAGAATTAAAGGATATTTCATTATAAGGGAACATGCTAATCAATGTTTTAGGTAGAAAAGTGTTTTCTTATCTATACCCCAAATGAGTGAAAAAACTTTTGAAAAATTCTAGAAATTAATCCATTTTACCGATCCCTAAGATTTTTGCTTTGATCTAGCGATAAGATTTAAACTTAAATTTAGAGACCAAGTTCTGGCATTGATGTCGTTATTGTTGTTGTTGTTGTTGTTGATGTTGATGTTGACAACATTTAGTTATCGAAATAGTGACCACAATATTTCTTTTTATCAAACTCCCTTTGGGCCTAAGCAACAGACCTGTGGTCTGTTTTTGCCTTATAAACGGCCTTAACGATACTTTTGTCATGGGAGATGATAATGAATGGATTGCTTTGAGGCAAAGGCTCTATTGTCTTATTTTGTAAAGAATGCATTTCTTAAAGGCAAAATATTATTACAGACCCACTTGTAGGTAAAGCACTGCCCAGCCTTTGGTATAGGCCTAACAAAACTTTGAAACCGATGATATCACATTACGATCTCCTTTATGACACCTAAATGGTTCTAAATTTGAATTTGACTTTTGTCGATAGATTGAAGCAAGAAGGAGATCGGTCCATTGAATTAATCTCTACAAAACACACTGTACTTTCATTACAGTTACGTATTATTGCTATTCTTTTAAGCAACTTTATTCTTATTTGTTGGCAGGAACACCTGAACACGACGAAAAGCAACAGTAAACATTTTTAGATTCAATGATATATATTGCCAATATTTCCTCCTGCAGGACTCCTCCAGGGCTGCTATACGATAGCTATGCTGTTATGTGTAGATGTCATATAACAGCCATGAAGAAGTTATGCATGGCAGGACGAAATATTGGCAACATATATATCATTAAATGTAAACATTTTTGCCGTTGTTTTTTGTCGTTGTGCGGTGTTCCTGTCTAAAATTATTTTAATTCTTGCTTCATCGCAATCATCTTCGTATCCGACGAGCGATGTTGATATAGTGGCTTTCCCTTTTTATATTTTCTTTAAATTCTTATTCTCCTGACAGAGGAAGAAATAAAGAAAATAAACGAAAGCATGGCACCGTCTGAGGACCCAAGACTTCGAAGCCTCAAGGTAAGAGACCATCTTTCTTTTCTCATCAAGCGGTGACAAAAACCTGTTGTTGTTTAATTCTGTCTTGCCAACTAAACAGATTCGAAATGAAAAATTGGCTGGTTTTCACACACAAATGTCACAGTTAAACTTTGGTGCTATGCCAATCGGCAACAGGCAGTTTTGCTTAGGTGGCAAGAAGCCAACTCAGGAATGAAAACAATGCCCAGGTGTGGAGCTGGCCCAAATTGGCTATGTGGAGTTTCGTCGTTCAATTTTGAAATTGAAATTTATGAAACTTATGAAAGTTCTCGAGATCTTGCCAAAAGGGCTCAAGCTTATCAAAGCTCTACCTGGGGCGTAGAAAATTTCCAGTTCAGTGCAAGCTCAACTGAACAAACCCTTATAACGCTTACTATAAATGGTCTCCTACTTGTTTTTGTGACTTCGTACTTAGATGAAACATCTGTATACAGTATAAGTCGTTATCATGGGTCGGTGAGTGGTTTGTGGTCTGTTTTGGTATCAGGTGTGGCCACTTGCGGAAGTTTTTTTCTGAAATGAAAGGATAGTTGGCTAATTGCCAATGGTGACTTCGTGTGTTTTACTTTATTTGGCTTTGGACATTAGCTGATAATTGTAAGGCTTGCGGGTTTTGTTGTTTGGGTCATTTTAAAGTGTTGGGCCTGGTGAAGGTAGGTGCCTGAATATTTTCTTGTACCGTGTGGGTCAGAAAAATGTTTGGACGTTTGAAAGCCTGTAGCTTTCAAACTATTCATTAGATTCCTGAAAACCGATAATAGTTGTGTTGCTAACATGTCAATTTAGATAAGAAAATTTAGTTTGTCAAAATCGGACTAATCTTTCTCAGGTTGCAAGCGATTTTATGAAATGTTTCGTCTCAAAATCCTTCGAAACTGGTGTAAAATTCTTGATCAAATTTGCTAGCAATCCAGCCTCATGATAACAGAAAATTGACGAAGAAGGCTGTGTAGCAGTCCCAAGTGTATGAAAATATGCAGAAGCCTCTTTATTTAACCTGTAAGATGTCTGAGTTAGAAAGTAAACAAATAGAGCCTGATCTAGAAAGCTGTGGGGTTAAATTGCTAGTAAATTCGATCAAGGATTTTAGGCCTGTTTTGCAGGATTTTGAGATGAAACATCTTTATAAAATCGCCTATATCTTGAGAATGATACGACCAATTTTGACGACTAAATTTTGTTATCTAAATTGGCATATTAGCTACACGAATATTATCAGTTTATAGGAATCTTAGACTACGTTCGCNCAGAAGGTTCAGAAGGCCTTCCAGACCTACCAAACCTACCGTGTGGATAATTTCGGAGTCAACCAAACAGAAATTCCGAGTCTAACAAGTCTACCGTTTTCAGAATTAGTACCAATCAAACACACTCTTGGAGAGCAGGGGCAGCAAAATTCATGTTGAAGCTTCTATTTTGCATAACAAATAATTTGATATTTTTTGAAAAATTCGCCTGTTCCGCACTGAGCGTTAAAACGCTTATGTTCTTTTTTCGAACACCTTTATTTTTATAAATAAATTGAAAAGGAGCAGCGACAGGCAACTACCTTGTTTTAAAGTAATTTCAGAAGGAATAAGATCGATGAGGGAATTCCCGAGGCATACCTTGATTTTATTAATCTAAGAAAGTTGCCAGCAAGCCCAAAGGCCAAAGAGTTGAGAGACTAGTCACCATTTCAAAAGCCTTCTTGCAGTCAAAAAGGAATGCGCTCCTTCGCAGCGTCTTTTTATTTTATTCTATTCATATTTTTTATATTATTTTAATTTTCAAAAAAGATTATTTTTGCGTATGTTCTTCAACTAATAAATGTATGAACCTCTTTTACGAGTTACGAGAGTGATAGCTTCGTAGGAGGTTTCCGCAATTGCCTTCTTCTCTCCTCCTTCTCCTTCTCCTTCGCATTTCATTTTCCTTCGCTGAAATAGAAAGACGCTGCGGAGGAGCGTGTAGTAATGACCATGAAAAAAGATGATGTGATGTCAACTTTTGTTGTCGCCGTTTTTCGTATTTTGGAACAGTTTCTCAACGCAATGAAACAGTCTACTTTTATTTTTCATACGAAACTTTATAACGCGATTTCCTCGTAAAGGGACAGTTTCTTTAGATCATCTCATTCGCAGAAATTATGAGCCCTGGTTGACTTTTGTATTCTACAACTGCGAGTCAAACTCTCGAGGATTATGCCTCATTTGTAAACAGATTTAATTTATTCTCGGTTTCCTGTTTGGGATTTCGTGATTTAGTGTTATTTTGTGTAAGGTTTTGAGATTTTTGCAGCCAAAACATATGCCTACATGCTGGGTTAAGTTCGTGTTCTCAGTAAAAATCAAATTGTGGTCAAACTGCGGAGAAAAGGGATTGAAAAAACACTCCTTTTGGATTTAAAGATTTGTTATTTGAGGCAGAAATTACGTTAAAACGTCACAGATTTGAGAAGTTGCTTTTTATATGTACAGCTAATTTGAGTTTACTAATTTGGGGAGAAATTCGCTACACGCTTTGTCATTTGGTCCTGTCTCTCTGTGTGTTCGAGAGATGTTTCAAACGAACGAAGAGCTCGTCGAGAGGTAAGAATTCACGACGTCTAAATGAAGGAAAGATGGCGTGATAACGCTTCATGTTAACCAGTAGTTGTTAAATCGGCAGAATATTCTAGCATAACTGATTGCGTAGGAATAATTTCTAATTTCAAGTTATTTGATTTTGAAAAAGGAATCCTACTGTCGAGTAGCCGGTCCGTATGGAATCGTGTTTTACAATTTCGAACTAAGAGAAGTCGTCCGATTTTGACGAAATCAGAAGCCTGGTCGAGAAAAGTCGCCCTTTTCAGGAAGGGATCAGAAAGTACTCTTCATTGCTAGCAGTTTATGTTATTTGAGTTAGAGAACTCTCTACATTATCGAAAGTTTGGTATTGGACCTTATTTGTAATAGTTTCACAAATTTGGTAGGAATGTGCAACATGTTCAATCATTCGGATTAGAGAGTTTTGGTCTTAAATCGTCGGACACCTAAATTCGGAGCAGACAGCCAGCTACAACGTCACATGTTATGAGCAGTAGCTCTTGCGTTTTTTCTCTAGTGTTACGTTTGCCTTACTAACTGGGCAGAAAAATCAATTGATTTTGATGAAGATGTGGAAATTAGCAAGAAATTTTACACGCTCGACTTGTTGTAAGAAGTTCAAATATATATTTTGGGGCAGAGAAGACGTAGCCTCTGCACTGTCTACGACGCTGCAACCGTACACCATNGTTTCACAAATTTGGTAGGAATGTGCAACATGTTCAATCATTCGGATTAGAGAGTTTTGGTCTTAAATCGTCGGACACCTAAATTCGGAGCAGACAGCCAGCTACAACGTCACATGTTATGAGCAGTAGCTCTTGCGTTTTTTCTCTAGTGTTACGTTTGCCTTACTAACTGGGCAGAAAAATCAATTGATTTTGATGAAGATGTGGAAATTAGCAAGAAATTTTACACGCTCGACTTGTTGTAAGAAGTTCAAATATATATTTTGGGGCAGAGAAGACGTAGCCTCTGCACTGTCTACGACGCTGCAACCGTACACCATAGCAGGGAGCGCCTAGCTATTTATGGAGATACAAAACTTATTTTGATTTCTTGGATATTTACCGTTGATCAATTTATTGATTGAAGTCTGTTCCACATTTGATGTCCAAGCCAAGTTAATGATAAAGAAAAGTCACTGGTACGGAAACCTCTCTTGGGACAACCTCGTCCCCAGGACCTTTTGTCATGTTGCTCTTGGGAGTCTTTTAATTTTGTATTTAGGCAGTTTCATACCTATATTTAAGTTTCAAAAACCATAATTTTTAAACACACTTACACTATAATAGTTTTGTTCTCAGAATTTTTGTGTTTAAAAATTATGGTTTTTGAAACTTAAATATAGGTATGAAACCGCCTAAATACAATTTGTCATATAGCACACGGGTCTCATCAAATCATTGGCTCAAAACACCAGTGACCGAAAACATGATTGATGATTCGTTTGTTTGTTTGTTTGTTTGTTTGTTTGTTTGTTTGTTTGATCGAGAGATTGATTGATTCATTGATCATTGACTGGGTGAATTACCTTTTCCTTTTATTTATTGATCAATCAAAAAGTTGATTGATTGGTTGATTGATTGGTTGATTCATTGATTCATACATTAACTTGTTCATTCATTCTTTCGTTTATATATGCATTTATTCATTCATTAAATGATAAATGTGCTACTTTTGTAGCTGTTATATCCTCAGCAGATAACTACTCATTACTATGAGGTGACACTTGTTGCCAAAGTTACCTGAAGCTCGTTTCCAAATATGCCCAGATAAATATTTCGATATCATCATCATCATAAATGCTAAAATGCGCTACATATCAAAATGCATGGCAGCAAAAATAAAATAAAATAAAACTAATCAACCAACTAAAATAGAACAAGAACAGAAAATAGGACTAAATTTGAAAGGTAAATTAAAGGTGCGTGTACATCCAGGCACAGATCATAGAAATATCTGGCTAGTGTCATCAGCTTGCACAAGGTACGATGCTAGGGTGGCTATGGTGTCACTAGCATTAGAGCTCATCATCTCCTGGAATTGTAAGTTCGTTGTAAGGGGCACGACCGCAGTATGCATACAAAGAGAAAATGTCCCGATAAATATTGATAAAGCTTTCACTGGACAAATTCGTACATTGCTTTTACTTTCACAACTGAATGTCATTCATTCACGTCGTAGTTACTTCGCATTGGACTTAGCGTCGCACTTGTCCTAACCAATCATGCTTTGCATTGCAAAGGCCAAAACACGGAAGTACTGACAATGTTTGTTTTACTTTACGTCATTTCATGTGATGTAATGTTAGGTATGCAGTATTGTATTGTGTTTAACGAGATTACTGCCTATGAATGCAACGTTTACTCAGCAGCACAGAAACATTGTTTCGCAATTAAAGTTTCTTTTTACAAGATTACTACAGTCAATGCAAATTTATTCGATTTGGCAGCAAAAAATTCATGTAATTTTTTGTTGATTTTATCTGCCTTTGGAAAAAGAGGCAGTGGCTTGCAAAGATCTTTGAAATCTGAAATTTTTAGTGTTGAGCTTTGCACAAATAAGAGAGAAGGGAGTCTGTTTTCAATTACATGCTGTGTTTGCAGGCAAGTAAAACTTTTGAATCTACCAACGAAACATCAGGAATTTATTTTGTATTTACTTTGAGAAAGGATGCATTATTTCTAGAGATCGTGTAGCAATTATTTTAATCAGAAAATTTTATAACGTTTTAGCTTCTTCAAAAGTTGCCTGTTTTTGTGAGTCGACAAAGACAGACTAAATCCTTACACTGTTTCCGCATTTTGGTGAGCCTTTGAGCAGACAGTGGTATTTAGGAACTTTGGAACACAGGCCTTGCGGAAGAAGGAAGAGGTGGATTTGTTTACTTTCTGTTTTGTAAACAACTAATTTTTTGCAGGAACGACTGAGAGAAAAAGTTAGCCTGTTGAATCAACTGGTTGAGCAAGAAAGACAGTTTCTTGGTGGTGATACAGAGCAAGGTATGTAAATGATAGTATTTCTTATTTCTACTACAGTTTATTAATTTTCAACGTACAGGGTGACCTCAAAAGTTATACCAGATTATGTTACTGATCTTGAAATTGCATTTTGACCAACTTCAGCGACATTGTCAGTTTCGTTTCATCCACGTAGGTAAAAGATGATGGAGTGACAGCTTGAAAATTTAATTAAGAGCAAAATCGTTTCATCAATTTTGCCAAAACAGATAGTCTACGATTTCATATCAAAGTTCTACACGTATTCTTTATAAGAAACCAAGAAATTTACCAAGTGCTAAAAGTTTCTTAGAATTATCAGATTTTGCAAAATGAAAGTTTCCTGACAGTTTCTTAGAAGGTTCCTCAAATTCTCGTTGGTTTTTCATTGGTGATTGATAATGATAATAAATTTATTTAAAGTTGGTCTATTTACAATAGTAATATAATTATTAAGTCATACCAACTATTTACAAAAACAACTTTAACAGAAAATATACAAATTTACAATTCTGGCTATTTACAAATCCGGCAATTACACTTCTCGCCAGGCCAGTGCTTGATCGCTCTTTTGAAAGCTGCAATTTTTGGAAGTGCTTTTAGCTGGTCACTAAAGGTGTTCCAAAGGAGGCTTTCCAAATTTCATTGTTTGTGTTTTTGGTAATCGACATCAATTTTTTGTTCGTAGGTCGTATTTCACAACCTTTTCTTCGTGAAATTCCCAAATATATGAGGGGTTCAATTTGTTCTTTGTTTTGTATATTTCAATCATTAGTTTCTGGAGATTTTGAACATGTATTTTCACGCTCCCACTTTTCTCCAGTAACTCATCAAAGGAAGAGTCATGTCCTTGAAGAGGATCCTTAGTGCACTCTTAGAAAAGGATGAGGCAACTCTTAGAGAATATTATAGGCCCCTAAGTGTTCTTNTTTGTAATAGTTTCACAAATTTGGTAGGAATGTGCAACATGTTCAATCATTCGGATTAGAGAGTTTTGGTCTTAAATCGTCGGACACCTAAATTCGGAGCAGACAGCCAGCTACAACGTCACATGTTATGAGCAGTAGCTCTTGCGTTTTTTCTCTAGTGTTACGTTTGCCTTACTAACTGGGCAGAAAAATCAATTGATTTTGATGAAGATGTGGAAATTAGCAAGAAATTTTACACGCTCGACTTGTTGTAAGAAGTTCAAATATATATTTTGGGGCAGAGAAGACGTAGCCTCTGCACTGTCTACGACGCTGCAACCGTACACCATGGCAGGGAGCGCCTAGCTATTTATGGAGATGCAAAACTTATTTTGATTTCTTGGATATTTACCGTTGATCAATTTATTGATTGAAGTCTGTTCCACATTTGATGTCCAAGCCAAGTTAATGATAAAGAAAAGTCACTGGTACGGAAACCTCTCTTGGGACAACCTCGTTCCCAGGACCTTTTGTCCTGTTGCTCTTGGGAGTCTTTTAATTTTGTATTTAGGCAGTTTCATACCTATATTTAAGTTTCAAAAACCATAATTCTTAAACACGCTTACACTATAATAGTTTTGTGTTCAGAATTTTTGTGTTTAAACATTATGGTTTTTGAAACTTAAATATAGGCATGAAACTGCCTAAATACAATTTGTCATATAGCACACGGGATCTCATCAAATCATTGGCTCAAAACACCAGTGACCGAAAACATGATTGATGATTCGTTTGTTTGTTTGTTTGTTTGTTTGTTTGATCGAGAGATTGATTGATTCATTGAATCATTGACTGGGTGAATTACTTTTTCCTTTTATTTATTGATCAATCAAGCAGTTGATTGACTGGTTGATTGGTTGATTGATTGATTGATTCATCAACTTATTAATTCATTCTTTCGTTTATATATGCATTTATTCATTCATTAAATGATAAATGTGCACTTTTGTAGCTGTTATATCCTCAGCAGATAACTACTCATTACTATGAGGTGACACTTGTTGCCAAAGTTACCTGAAGCTCGTTTCCAAATATGCCCAGATAAATATTTCGATATCATCATCATCATAAATGCTAAAATGCGCTACATATCAATATGCATGGCAGCAAAAATAAAATAAAATTAAACTAATCAACCAACTAAAATAGAACAAGAACAGAAAATAGGACTAAATTTGAAAGGTAAATTAAAGGTGCGTGTACATCCAGGCACAGATCATAGAAATATCTGGCTAGTGTCATCAGCTTGCACAAGGTACGATGCTAGGGTGGCTATGGTGTCACTAGCATTAGAGCTCATCATCTCCTGGAATTGTAAGTTCGTTGTAAGGGGCACGACCGCAGTATGTAATGACAGGTTCGCTCTTGGGGTACTATAGGCCGGGCACACAATGAGAAAATGTCCCGATAAATATTGATAAAGTTTTTACTGGACAAATTCATACATTGCTTTTACTTTCACAACTGAATGTCATTCATTCAATCATATACATAAATGGCACAATGGAAGGTAGCTTATGTTGCGAAATTTGTTATTGTACATTGGACTGTTAAATAAGCGTAAACGTAAATGACGTCGTAGTTACTTCGCATTGGACTTAGCGTCGCATTTGTCCCAAGCAACCAATCATGCTTTGCATTGCAAAGGCCAAAACACGGAAGTACTGACAATGTTTGTTTTGCTTTACGTCATTTCATGTTAGGTATGCAGTGTTGTATTGTGTTTAACGAGATTACTGCCTATGAATGCAACGTTTACTCAGCAGCACAGAAACATTGTTTCGCAATTAAATTTTTCTTTTTACAAGATTACTACAGTCAATGCAAATTTATTCGATTTGGCAGCAAAAAAATCACTGAAATTTTTTGTTGATTTTATCTGCCTTGGGAAAAGAGGCAATGGCTTGCAAAGATCTTTGAAATCTGAAATTTTTAATGTTGAGCTTTGCACAAATAAGAGAGAAGGGAGTCTGTTTTCAATTACATGCTGTGTTTGCAGGCAAGTAAAACTTTTGAAGCTACCAGCGAAACATCAGGAATTTACTTTGTATTTACTTTGAGAAAGGATGCATTATTTCTAGAGATCGTGTAGGAATTATTTTAATCAGAAAGTTTCTTAGCGTTTTAGCTTCTTCAAAAGTTGCCTGTTTTTGTGAGTCGACAAAGACAGACTAAATCCTTACACTGTTTCCGTATTTTGGTGAGCCTTTGAGCAGACAGTGGCATTTAGGAACTTTGGAACACAGGCCTTGCGGAAGAAGGAAGAGGTGGATTTGTTTACTTTCTGTTTTGAAAACAAATAACTTTTTTGCAGGAACGACTGAGAGAAAAAGTTAGCCTATTCAATCAACTGGTTGAGCAAGAAAGACAGTTTCTTGGTGGTGATACAGAGCAAGGTATGTAAATGATAGCATTTCTTATTTCTACTACAGTTTATTAATCTTTATTGTACAGGATAACCTCAGAAATTATAATTTTTTTAGAATCATGAAACTTGATTATGTTACTGATCTCGAAATTGCCTTTTGACCAACTTCAGCGACATTATTAGTTTCGTTTCATTCATCCACGTGGGTAAAAGATGATGGAGTGACAGCTTAAAAATTTAATTAAGAGCAAAAGCATTTCACAAATTTTTGCCAAAACTGGTAGTCTACGATTTCATACCAAAGTTCTACACGTATTCTTTATAAAAAACCAAGAAAATGACCAAATGCTAAAAGTTTCTTAGAATTATCAGATTTTGGAAAATGAAAGTTTCTTGAAAGTTTCTTAGAAGGTTCTTCAAATTCTCGTTGTTTTTTCATTGGTGATGGATCTCCTATGCCTTTGCGAACATTTCACTGCCAATTTTATAAAACTATGCATTTATCTAGACATTACTCAAGTGATACAGAGCAATAAAATACAACAAACAAAGCCGAAGTATGCTTCGCATTCGCAGACAAAATAAAAAAGTTTCTTAAGTAACGTTTTTTCTTGTACTAAAGTTTCTTAATTTTTTTGGTGATCTGAAAGTTGCGTTTCTTATTAAGAAGTTTTCATAAAAAATACGTATATTCTTACGTGATAACAGAGCCTTGATAACGTGGTGGGTAGGACCACGATACAACTTGAATTTGATGGTTGTATTATCATTTCTCAATATATTCACCCTAATTTAATGCTATTTCAATTATATGTGATAGCTTTAGCTCAGTTTTGTCCATGGCACAAATGCACAAAAACATATTAAAATGCTACCGGGTGTCCCAAAAAAGTATACGGATTTGGTTGGCTCCAGCGATGTGAATTTAGCTTTAATCGATGGCTAATTACTCTTAAAATGTTCTTCGATAGTTAACTTGAACATGGATACCTCGTTTGTTGGTATTGGTGCTTTGAAAGCAGACATATTAACCCCGAAAGCTAAAATTTACATCCACGTGCAAACCAGAGCTTTGGCCTTTTGGCCTAAACAAATTCTTGATGCACAGCGAATAAATCAGCGATAGCCTTGATAAGATTTGAATAACGTTAGGTCTTATTATATTCTGTTTGCCCAGAAGTCATCCCCCAATCACCCATTGGGCAATTTCTTGATTTTTCTTTGATTTCAGTTTTTAATTTTGATGTGCTTTAAGAATTTGCTTAGGCCAAAAGGCCAAAGCTCTGGTTTGCACGTGGGTACAAATTTGAGCTTTCAAGATTGATACGTCTGCTCTCAAAGCACCAATACCAACAAACGAGGTATCAATGTTCAAGTTAACTACAGAGGAACATTTTGAGAGTCATTAGCCATTGATTAAAGCTAAATTCACATCGCTGGACCTAACCAAATCTGTATACTTTTTTTTGGGACACCCGGTAGTAAGATTGTCAGATAGTGATGACTGGGTTAAAAGTTGTAAATTTTGTACCATTTTGTGGTTGTAAATTGCAGGGTACCAAGAACCTTAGCATTTAGATTTACTAATCTGGTGTGTGCTTTGTGCAAGTACTGCATTTGCTGTGGTGATGTCCAAAAAAATTATAAAAATCAAGCCCGACTCAAAATTCTATTTAGAGGTCTGGCAAAGAACGGATTCAATGCCCGAAGACCAAGAAAAGGACATTGCATTTAAAATTGTTTGAAAGCAAATTCATTCAACTTGTTTTTGACACTCGTTCAAATCATGCACAAGAATTGCGTGCATGCGATATCTAAGCATCTTTTGATCTGGTTTCCGCACCCCATAGCCTTTCTTAGAGGTTTGAGCCTGAAGCTTCCGTTAACGAAGCCACTAATCTGCTTATCGCAATCAGATGTAATAGAGAAATATACTTTAATGCCAAAGAACAGCTTGGATGATGCGTAATAGCTTGATGCATCGTGAAGGAATATCGGAGTAAGGTATTGTGTTTCAGAAGAGATCGTCCGAATTGATCGGTTGTTTTTTAGCTGAATTTTACCTAAAATAAATTTTGTCTACAGTTAAAATATTTGGATATTGTAATTTTGGAAATCGGCTGTTTAGCAGCTGAATAACGGCTAAAAAGATCCGATTTTGGTGGATATTTAATCGAAACATTCGGCACTTCATATTTTCGGCATGAAGTCAGGAAAGTATTTTGTCATCCAAGTGTCGGTACTTCAGCGGTTTTATCGGCTGTTTTTCCACAACATGCGGCTATTTAAGAGATTTTACTGTGCCGAAAGTTAACCGATCAATTCGGACGGTCCCTGAGAAGTTGTTGGAAGAAAAGACCGTTCAAAATCTCTGAGAATCAGATCGGCAGCTGTCTCTCACTTAAATTAACCTTACACACCGGACAAGTCAAATCTTGCCCGTTTTATGGGTTAAAAATTTGCAGGCAGTCATCCTCTTAACCATGGACATGCTTTGCTGAGTAATCAAGATACAAATATGCATTCGAATTTTCAGCTCGTCGAAATCTAACAATTTATTTTCTCCAAAATTATGAGTGATTTTTGAAGGAAGGTCGTCTCGAGAACTTTTAACTATAGACGAAAACTGCTATTAAATTTCTGAAGGTTTTGACAACAGAAATGACACTAGCGCTTGTTATCTTTCTTCTACGACAAAATGGAAGGAAAGCAAATTGACCGAACAATTTCATGCTCAGAGAATTACACTTCTAGTGGTGCACATCAAGACAATAGACAATAACGTTAAACATTGCGGCCGCGCAAAGGATGCTGGTAAAAAGCTCCCTGACGACCACCTAACGACATGAAAATTTTGTCTACCGTTTCGACTAGCTAGCCGTTGTAAAGTTCGGAACAAGTAATCAATGTAAACAAACAAGAAAATTTTGTAATTCGATCGAACGCGAATCTTAAATTAAAACTTCAATTCGAATCAAAACTTTATTTTTCTGGAAAGGTTTCCTTTCGAACCATGTTGCTTTCGAATTCATGGTCTATTCGAATTCAAGCTAGCTAGTCGAAACGGCAAACCGAAATTTATGCTTTGTAGCGAAACACAAGAGAGTATGTGGAGCCGCCATCTTTGGCGTTACTGTTTATTACTGCACTACTTTTGACTTGCATGTCATATGGAAAGTAAAGCATCCACGCTTAAATTGAAAGATTTTCAATCCTGGTGCAGATTTTCAGCGTTTTAGATNTTTTGTAATTCGATCGAACGCGAATCTTAAATTAAAACTTCAATTCGAATCAAAACTTTATTTTTCTGGAAAGGTTTCCTTTCGAACCATGTTGCTTTCGAATTCATGGTCTATTCGAATTCAAGCTAGCTAGTCGAAACGGCAAACCGAAATTTATGCTTTGTAGCGAAACACAAGAGAGTATGTGGAGCCGCCATCTTTGGCGTTACTGTTTATTACTGCACTACTTTTGACTTGCATGTCATATGGAAAGTAAAGCATCCACGCTTAAATTGAAAGATTTTCAATCCTGGTGCAGATTTTCAGCGTTTTAGATACACGTTGTTGTACAAGTTTTACGTTGTGCGCTACTCTGTACTCACATGCAATATTAAAAGTAAAGCGTCCACTCCCTGTCAAGCTTATTGCACTGTTTTTCGGTACAGATCCACATGTTTAAATTCCCAATCCGCGCAGTTAATCACGGATTGAAAAACCACGAAATCAAAATGAACTGTGAGACCTAAACTAAAGTGTGAACAAAGCCATACCCTGATTTTCTTAATACTGTAACAAAAATGCTATGTTTTCGACGGTCAAATGTTTGTAAACGGATCAGCATATGCAAATGTTTTCAATGTTTATGTAAATTCTTTGACGAAATTCTGTCCTGCAATAGGTTTAGTTAATCTCCAAAAGCCAGGCAAATTCCTCGATCTTATCAAAAATGCAAAGCCTGTTTCAGGGTCAGGTCGTTTTGACGTATGAATGCTTTATTTATCTCTTGGCACTTGTAAGAGGTCGTCAGTTTGTTGTCTTGCTGTCTTGGTAAGCATAGTATCGTAGTACATCAGCTTCATATATATTTGGCGTTGTGTTTTTTGTTATGATTTACTGTAGCTTAGAGCTTATCAATTGTGCAAAGTGGTGTCAGGGTATTTTAGCTGCTGTGTTAAATGGATAGTTGAGTTTGCAAGCC
The DNA here is from genome assembly GCA_004194415.1 of Aurelia aurita. NCBI lineage: Eukaryota > Metazoa > Cnidaria > Scyphozoa > Semaeostomeae > Ulmaridae > Aurelia > Aurelia aurita. The sequence goes on along the minus strand of REGM01000277.1, from coordinate 145,083 downwards.
AAAGAGAACTTGTTTAGGGCCTGCTTAGATGATAAAGTGGAGCTAGAATCTAGAAAACTATGATGTAACATGATTAATTTGGTATTCTATTTCTTGAAGACATACCTAATTGGCTTAAATGGTTTTCTTTGATCTTTCTGACATCGTTCAAAATCTACTGATCTCAAGGTGTCTATAGTTGGTTCCACGTATTGAAGGTAGAGTATAGTTCCATTGTAACAATGGCTGTATGTATTACTTTCCCGTCAAAAACTGTCCAATACAAAATATTTGAATCAAAATGGATCGCTCGTGTAGACACGTTTCGTCATGGCTTCGGAAAACAATATTCAAGTTTTTCTTTAGTTGATGGAAAATTCCGCACCAAAATTACGGCAAAATTCTGAAAATTAAGTTGAATGCTTCTCTAGACAATGAAGTTTAAATTGTTCAGTTCGGTTGTTAGGTTTTTCAGTAGTATTTTCCAGTGTTTGTAATTTGTCTTTGCAAACTGTACTCAGTAAGGTATTATTAATATCTTCGTGTACTCGGGAGGGTCTTTAATTCATATTTATGAGTCTTGTTTCTTTTCTTTGCAGAAGTAATAGGGACAGAAATTTCTGGAACAAGTCTACGTGATTATTACATAGTACCCGGGAGAAGGGACACCTTTATCGGCAAAGGCATCAAGATGACTTTATTTGGACAACTGCCAGATAATCGATGGAGATGCTGGATAGAAATAGATGATTTGGTTAAATCTATGAACAGCCTGATTGCAGAATGCGAAGAAAACAATAATAATAGTAAAGAAAACAATGGAGACACGAGGACTTCCTTGTTTGATCAAAACAAACAAATTCTTGGAAAAGTTACAAAACAGGAAGTTATTGATAGAAATTACCCGTTGATTGGATCTGTTCCTTCTAGTCTGGTTGAAGAACTTGAGAAATTTACCAAGACAAAAACTATGAAATTGACTGAGAATGAAGCGCAGGAAGAAAATGATATTGATTTCGTAAATGGAACTCCGCCGACTTCCCCGACCAGCGAACTAGAAGTAGATAAGGCGAGCGAAGAATTACCAGCGACACCGTATTCATCGCATGCCCGAAGAACGCCTCGTAAAACGAATTCCCAGTTAAGCTTTGATTCGTTCTTTTTTAATGGCGAAACACCACCGAGTGCAGGTTTAACGGAAAGAAATAATTCGACATCAAGCCAACGAAGCGTGTCGGGAAATTTCGGTAGCTTTCACTCGTCATTATTTTATGAAGATGCAAAGAAGGAGAGTGGAATATTGAAGAATAAGAGCCCGAAATTCGACGTTACTGTTAGCCCGTCCCCAAGAAGTGGTTTGCCATTGACGATAAAATTTTCGACACCCATATCGAGAGAGGAATCGCCAGTGTCATCCGCGAACAGTAGCCCAGTTATGCCTGTAAAAATGAGAGAAGGTGGATTTATAATCAAGAAGCGACTGAGACAGAAGGGAATCAGTATTATTGTTGGATCTTCAAGTTCTGAAGGTTTGTATTGATCTTACATTATTGACTTTATGATTTGCTTGGACAGCATAGGCTGCAAATCTATGCAAATCTTGAAAAATAGTCGTGTAAAATTTTATTGCCCTTTTCTATCAAATAAATTGCTGGAAGGGAACTTTATGTCATTTGACATAATTCAAGACAGAGCATTTTTGAAATCATCATTATTGTCAGAATTATAGGGTTTTTGTATTGCTACTAGTTGTGACTTGTGAATTGACATATTTTGATTCATAAAAGCTACAGATATTTGCTTGCTGCCCTATTGTAGACCTTCACAAACCGAGGTTTTCTTGATGATTACATCGATTTTCCTCAGTCAGTTTATTATTTGTGATGTTTTTAATGTTTGTCAAAGCTTTAGATAGTCCCTTTTTTCATAAAACTTAAAAACTCTGTGATTCTGACAATAATGATTGTATCAAAAATGCTCTCTCTGGAATTATGGCAAATTATCTGAGTTCCCTTCCAGCAATTTATTTGAAAGAAAAGAGAACTACTATTTTATATGATCGAACTTAAAGTTCTGCTAAGATTTGCCTGCCTATGCTCTGCTTGGACGGGTCTTCGTCGTGAATCTTCTGACTTGTAGTATTCTCGCATATCATGTTTTCATAGTTTCTACCACCGGATGATTCACAAAAATGTATCCACTGTTTGAAAAATTGTACAGGAAAAGTAATGGAACCAGTTTGTAAAATTTTAGATCTATCATCTTACCGAGGCTTCAATTTAACTTTCTAGAATTTTCTGATGTTTTTAGGTGCATTATTTCCTTCTGAAATCAGGAATTAGCCAAATGTCTCATTTCTCGATATGGCCGAAAACAGCCAAAAATAGGCTGTTCACTATCATGTAGATTTCGACTTTTTGATGCTCAGAGTTAATAGGAGAGTATAATTACATTTCAACAGTTTCTGTATCATTAAGAGGCAATGCCTGAGCTAAGAGAAAAACTATTTTACTATTTAAATGGCTGAAATATGGATGGATTAAATTGAGCCAAAGCCTATGGACGCTAGTGTTCTTGAATTCTTCATTTGAGATTAAGATTGTCCATTGTAAATTGTGAATTAATTCTCAAAATTAAATTGAACCCTCAGTCATGCAATGGAGTTTTTATTTTCAAATCGGCCATGTAGTTCTTCTGGTACGATTTTTCAAACAATGGACCCATTTTTTTTACTCACCCGGTAAATGTACATTAACGGCAAAAAATGTGGATGTGATTTATTTTCGTTGAAAAATTGTAACCGACATTTAAAGTATATTTCATCGCCGAAGATTTAAAGCATCGAGCATCTATAACATTACAAATCTATATAAACCTACGCAACTATGATACGTGGAATGTTTAAAATGGTGGGCATCAATAAGGGTGTCATCTTTTTCAGCTTGAGGCAGAGTACCCATTCGAGGGCCTGTTGTTCATACTTTTTTTAAAGTCTAGGCAATATTTATCATANATTGTAACCGACATTTAAAGTATATTTCATCGCCGAAGATTTAAAGCATCGAGCATCTATAACATTACAAATCTATATAAACCTACGCAACTATGATACGTGGAATGTTTAAAATGGTGGGCATCAATAAGGGTGTCATCTTTTTCAGCTTGAGGCAGAGTACCCATTCGAGGGCCTGTTGTTCATACTTTTTTTAAAGTCTAGGCAATATTTATCATAATATTATTCAAGAGGAAGTTAGAATATTTTCTGCATATATTCGCTAATGGCGTGGTCTACAAATAGAACGAAGAAAAACCTACCCACACCATTGTTTCTTTGGCTTTGCTTTGCTCATGCACCTGCCGAGATTAGCAAATACAAAAGCTAATTTTTGACCTGTGCAATTGCATCTTTTAACTCGGGTCATTCACATCTGTGAAACAGCTATCTATTTTCCACCGAAAATCTTCTCATAATGTTCACCGACATTTCGGAAGTTCCAACCAAAATTAAATTTACTGAAATTAGAATCAGCGATATATACAGCAAACACCCACGTATAAGAACCTACAATTTTGCAAGTCAGCCTGGGTTCTTATACAATGAATTATACATTGGTTCTTATAAAATTGGAGTCTAATTCGAAAATTTCAGCCTGTAGGTTCTTAATCCACTAGGTTCTTATGCGCGAGTATTTACTGTATCGCACCGAACTTATTTGCAGTTGAATTTTCAAAATGAATGCGTCATTTCATTATTATTCCTCGCGTTTCACGGTGAAACAAACAAGAAATTTACTTTGTAGGACTACTGGGATATAAAGTCTCATATTTCTAAAAGTAATTTCACTCTCGTGGCTCAATCAAGCCAAGACGTCAAATTAAATTTAGTTGCCAATCTATCTTTACAAATTTGGAAAACCATGGATGAGACCGAGCTTCGAACTCAGGACCTCTATAGCGTCGTGAAATAGCTCAGTCGGTTGAGCAACTGTCTTGAAAATGGGAGGTCCCGCCCGAGTTTGAAGCTCGGTCTCCCCGTGGTTTTCCTAAATTGTTACATTTTTCAAAAAATTTGGAATCAAAATTTTAAATTCTGTTGGTATCAGAATATATCTTTAAACAATGCCGATTACGGGGGTTTGCCTCTTTCAAATCTATGCACGAATCCTGTCTTATTTTAGCTTTTGGTGGTATTTTATGATGGAAAAGCAATGCTCTGTAGTTGCATAATCTATCATTACATCTCTCGTCTTTCCATGTGTTTTGAGAGTCATTACCACTGCGAAGGCGATAGTCCTCCCTGCTGTCTTCTGGTGCAGGTGTTGAAGTGTGAAATTTCTTTAACCTTCCATCCAGCATCGAGCAACTGTTTTTTGCAAACGGAACTATCATTCCAAAACTACTTGTTGAATTCAAAATGCAGCGATTTTTATTTACATCATTTTTGGATTTTATTGTCGAGAAATTTACAGCTGTATTTTGCTTTGATTTGGCAGGTGAAAGCAGTGACAATGAAACAGATAAAGACGCGAAAGAGACAAGTAAGAATATAATTTTGATGCTTTAATTTGCATGTATTTCGAGATTTTTTTTCGTGAAAACTTGCTTACAATGTGTGTCGTTCGAGACAGGTTTAGATGGACAGTCTGGTTTCACTTATGTTTTGCCAGTGCCCCGGATCGTATGCAGTGTGGAATCGATGCAGCCTACGCCAAAGATCTCCACCGTGGATTATGATTTTCTTTTGTTCTTCTATTGTTTGGCAAAAATCTCCGGTGTGGACTTCACATAATTTCCACCAGGGCGATCGAGTGTTTCTGGTTGATATTTTGGGCAGTATTGACTAGACTTATTACTTGGGCCCCTTTTCCCTTGTGTTCTTCTACTTGAAGGATATGACTGCGTTCAACGAAGACTCACAAAATTACACTGAGAAATTTTGCCTTTTTTAGGCCTGCAATACGACATTTTGTAGACATTTTGTTTGTAGGAGCTTTCTTCTTCATATTTATCATAATAAGTTTTGTTTATTAATTGCATGCTTAGCGTGATTTTCACTGCAGTGCATCGCTGTGAGTTGATGGTGTTGAAAACAGGCCTAGACAATGATTCGATTGATTAATTCACAAAAAAAATATTGCCAGCTTTTTCACATTTGGCATACAAGTCTCTGTTGTGCAAGGTTTATTGCATGGATACAAGGGATAAGGGTAATCAGTTTAATGAACAACCTCGTGAATTGAGAACTTAGTTTTGGGAACAGGGCCAAGTTTTTGCCATAGAGTTGGGAAAAGATACCATTTTCCAACAAATATTCCTTGGGTCAATTATCTCTGACCGAGTTTGGCTGGTTCTTGCGAATAGTTTTAAAAAAAGTGGCCGATTTCATTGTGTAGAATTCAGAAATCATGATAATGACGTCATCAGCTGAAAATTTAGAATTTGAATATCTTGAGAATGGAATGGGATATTGAAATTTTAACCATTAGCATTTCTCTCTTCGAAAGGACTTTCGAAATAGGTAATAATTTTGAGGTCAGAAATTTCACTGCATAACCCTTTCAATCTGTAGTCATTTTGGACAGTCATTATCTCTAGAACTTGCCTTTTTTGCCATGTCATTTTCGCCAGGTATTTTAGACAGTAGGAAAACGAAAAGCCCCAAAAAGTAATTTTTTGGCTAATAACTGTTCATCAACTCCAGATTTGGAATCTACATGATTGATCTAGTAAAATTCGACGAAAACATTTGAACTGAATTGCTTCTAAGAAAATTTCAATTTGGTCGTTATAGGACTGAAGATGTCATGTATTTGTGTAATTTCACCAAAATGCAAAAAATTATGCATCATTCCAAAGGTTTAATCAATCTAAATTCAACTATTAGACATACCCATGAAATGATATGATCATATTAGTTTTCCAAAGTGTCAATTATTGATTGACGTTATAAAATTGACTTTCCGGTCAAAATCCAAAAAGGTACAAGGTGAATCCTGAATCCCCATGGTCGATGTTGAATAGTTGAAGTACAAAATCACAGGTTATGATGACTGTTTGACTGTCAGACAAATTCCCTGTCTAACTGAGCTAAAACATTTCCTTCCCGATAGTCAGGGCTTCTTAATGCCGGATTGCTTCATTGTAACTTGAACAGAAACCCTATCCGCTGGCGTAAAAATCTGGTATAAACATTAGAACTTGATTGTGGCTTTCCTTGCATAAATTTCTTCTTTATTGGCACAGTCTTCGGCGTAGAGTTTACATGGAATGCACCCTGGCCTTATCCAAAATATAAATCAAGACCCGACGAAAGCTATCCAGTATATTGTGAACAGGGACTTAAGATAGCTGTCACCTGCTTTGATTCAGATTGCACTGGCAAGTTACGCCCCCATAAACTGATTACAAAGAAGAAAGCCCATCTACCCTCTGAATTGGTGCTGCAAGACCTTGTAACGCGGGCCTATATTTCACTGATTTGCAATATTGCAATATGTCATCCATGCTACCGGGTGTCCCAAAAAAGTACTCCTGTTTGAAAAATTACCAAAATTTGATTTCATGACCGAACTTTAAATTTCTTTTTAGGCAAGTAGATCTAACTAAGACCAAATTATTTTCCCAGGTATAGCTAATCTTGGGATTGGTTTTAAAATTATAAAAAATAGCTCTTTTCGGGGATGCCTGGTTTTGAAGCATACTGCAAAAAGCACTGATGATTACCAGATTAATTTCTTTTTGTACATTAAGCTTCTAGTTTGGTCATAAATGTCACAGAGAGAAACGCAAACTATCATTGTAGACTTGAAGGACAATGAAACATCTAAAAAATGGCTCTTAAGCAAGATTTACGATGTTGCTTAAAGAGTATAGCTCAGAATAAGGTTTTTCAGCCAGTCATTTTATACCCTTTAAGTATTGAAAAGAAACATTTTATTAGCTTTACATATATTTGGATAATTAACATAAGAGATCAAACAGAAAATTTTACAATAGGTTAGATAATCGATTTTTGGTGATTTTTTAAACAGGAGTACTTTTTATTGGGACACCCGGTATGTAAACAGAAGTGCAGGGTGGCAAAGAAAAAAAAAACTAACTCAGTGATAAATGAAGATTGTGCAAAAATGATAAGATATGAATGTATGTAATGCATACCTCTGAAAGTACAATCTATCTTCTTTCCAATTATATATGATATGCAGGCTGGATACATTAATAGAATTATTTATCATTTAATTGACATTTTAGTAAGTATGGCCTATTTTGGATGCAGGATGCTGTATGATCAAAATCAAGACATTTTTTTACCATAAAAAGGTGCAAAACAGATTTTAGGAAAACGTACACATTTATTCCCATGACAAGCATTGATTAAAAATTATAAAGTAAGCTCTCGGAAAATAGCTACATTTTGTTAATTTTTCGAATATGAACAATACTGATAGAAGCTCTAATGCAACTCAATGGAATATTTCATGTAAAAATGTATAAAGATGTCTCTCGATCCAGACTCTTTTGTAGATCGAAGGAAGATAGATTGCGCTTCCAAGTGGCATGCATCAAATCAATTCAAATGTTATTATTCCTCTAAGAATTTCGAATACAGCAAAAACTCTCATATAAGAAACGTCCTCAAATAAGAACCTACAGCCTGAAATCTTCAATATTAACTCCTTTACGAAAGAATCTTTTCACCCTGGTGTTTGTATAGGTTCTTATTTTGAGCAAAAATGCATTGATATAGTTTTCAGAGGTGACAATCCAGAACATTAATTTGATTGTAGGGTAAATTAAAACATTAAATATGCTCCTCAATCATCCAAGAGGCCTAAACAAGTTTGATTCTACCATATTGCTAATGGACTAATGTTCCATCCTCAATCACAGTATTTTTATGTTCTTCTTCTCATGTGCCGTCTACTCGTAGGTAGGCTGCTATGAATTGTCTCCATTTTTCTCGATCTTGAGCCTTCCTCACAAGCCATTTTTATTTTAAGCCGATACATTTTAAAGACTGCAAAAAAAGAAACATTCTTGTAAAACACTTTTTTGAGAAGATTTAAGAACCTAACTTAAGAACCCACAGCCTCATTTCATGAATGTTATCTAAGAACCAAACAGCTTGGTGTGAAAAAGGTCAGATATGCGGGTTTTTACTGTAACAATAGGTAGCGCTTTTTTGGGACACCCTGCTGTAGTTCTATTTAAATAGCGTTGATGTAATGTTGCAAATCAGTGAACCCCCTCAGTTTCTAAAACAATGTATTGCAAATAATTGTTTTACTTCCATTCAAAGATCTTCAGGCCGGATATAAAGTTCTAACCAACGTTTGCGTGATTATTTGAGGACCGTGCTGTAAAGTTAGGCTATATACAACATAACGGAATTATCCGGATATATAAAANATTTCATGAATGTTATCTAAGAACCAAAACAGCTTGGTGTGAAAAAGGTCGGATATGCGGGTTTTTACTGTAACAATAGGTAGCGCTTTTTTGGGACACCCTACTGTAGTTCTATTTAAATAGCGTTGATGTAATGTTGCAAATCAGTGAACCCCCTCAGTTTCTAAAACAATGTATTGCAAATAATTGTTTTACTTCCATTCAAAGATCTTCAGGCCGGATATAAAGTTCTAACCAACGTTTGCGTGATTATTTGAGGACCGTGCTGTAAAGTTAGGCTATATATATACAACATAACGGAATTATCCGGATATATAAAAATAACTATAGTTGACAGACCCGCTGATATGCTGGTGTGAAGACTAGACTAAATTAATTGTTATTGTTTCTTAAATCTAATTGTCACGAAAGGATTTCGCAAGAAATTCTTTATGTCTAGCATAGTCGAAGAGTATATCAGGGGCTATCTTTAGTACCTGGAATGTGATGTTACTGAATGAAATGATAGAATTGAATCATGGATGATGGAATTTGGAATATGGATTGGAATGATAGAAACCACAGGACCCTTGTTTCTTTGGGAGCTTTGGCCCTGAGGATATCCCAGCCACGAAATTGTTCTTAGCACAGCTAAGATAGTTGTCTGTCCCCGTTGTAAAGTTAGGCACATTTGAGCAGACGTTAAAATTTGATGTGTCTCGTTTTCATTTAGTCTAGGCCACAGAATGGTCTAACATATCCATAGTACTTTTTCGGTGTCTTGTCGGTACAGCGTTTCTCGACATTGATGATGTGCAGACAAAGGCATGGTTTCATAAACTTCCCTGTGAAATGTGTGCACGAAGACACGTAAGGAAAGAACATTTGAGGAGAGTTCTATGAGACCCTGAATGAAAAAGCTTTTGTTACTCAGAAATTGTCAGACTCTCACTTTCTTACAAGAGACACGTGTATTTATGATTGATTGTGTTGTCTGTTTCTCGACATGCCTAAGTTGTTCCTCGAAAGAGAAGCTTAGCCGTTCCAAGAACCTGTTATTCCGTAATTCGGAAAAAGTTTCGGTGGGTGCACAATGTCGCATCTGTCAGAGCGCATACCCAGTTTCTTCAAAACCGTACTTAACCCTTTCAACAACGTCATTTAGAAGTCGTGTGAAAAGTTATTCATTTAGGTGTGGGTGTGTTGAATTGTTCTTCGAAAAGAAGCAAAGTCGTTCCAGGAACCTGTTATTCCGTAATTCAAAATAATTGTTCCGTGGGTGCACCATGATGCATCCGTCAGAGCGCGTACCTGCTTTCTTGAAAACCGGACTTAACCCTTTCAACACTGCGAAAACACCATAACTTGCTTCGAAACTTAGGAAATAACCTTACAACTCCTCCCTTGACCAATTTTTTTGAAGAATTTTCAAAGACCCTAGGGAGTTTTGAGACCGACCTTTAGAGAAGTAGGGTTTCACAATTGTGACTTTAGGCTCTACGATTAAGCGTCCAAAAATTCTCCTGACTTAAGATGCTTACAACTACAATGATACCTTTGTTCCTTTTATTTCAATTTCCTTATCAACAACGTTCCTTGAAATATGAGTTAGACAATCACTCCACGTGTGTGAAAATATATGCACTGTTTAGCCAGAGTAAGCAAGCCAGTTCCTTTTATTGTCTTTTCTTTCGTTTTCTAACATGATGTGAATATGAAACAGAAACGTCACAACGCCCACCAGGAAATGCTTATTGAAAATGCAGACCGCTTTGTTTACATGAAGTAGCTCATCCAGTGTTCTTGTCTCTATCACACAGTTGTTTTGCTGTTCTTGAAGGCAGGCTTGACCTATTCCGCTCTTTGCTTGAAATAAAAGGATTTAACTGCTCAACNCCTGACTTAAGATGCTTACAACTACAATGATACCTTTGTTCCTTTTATTTCAATTTCCTTATCAACAACGTTCCTTGAAATATGAGTTAGACAATCACTCCACGTGTGTGAAAATATATGCACTGTTTAGCCAGAGTAAGCAAGCCAGTTCCTTTTATTGTCTTTTCTTTCGTTTTCTAACATGATGTGAATATGAAACAGAAACGTCACAACGCCCACCAGGAAATGCTTATTGAAAATGCAGACCGCTTTGTTTACATGAAGTAGCTCATCCAGTGTTCTTGTCTCTATCACACAGTTGTTTTGCTGTTCTTGAAGGCAGGCTTGACCTATTCCGCTCTTTGCTTGAAATAAAAGGATTTAACTGCTCAACTAAAGTGATTAATGTAAAGATCAACATTCCATGGCCTAACCAAAGATATTACTATGAAGACGCTGGATTCATTTTTCACGACGCTGAAATTATTTGCCGGTAGGCCTAACGATAAGAGTACGAAAAGTAACGTTAGAAGGAGGCCCAAGAGAAGTTCGTCGTTGAGATATAGCTTTAGAGGCTGGAGTGCATATTATGGTAATCGTTGTTGCTTTTATTTGTTAAGTTATTTATTTTCAAGCAGTAAGCTGCCTACATAGGCGATCGTTGAATTTTTGGTTTCGTTACAGAAAATTGACAAATGTTTTGTTAATGTTATGTAGACTTTTTAGCTGATTTCATGCCCGATTTCATGTGTTACATTTGCGTTGAATTTCACAGTTTGTGTAATATAACAGTGAATTAAATATGACATGGCAAATCGTGTTATATGCAGTTGCAGTCTGCGGAGGATTCCACGTTGCATTGCTCGTTGTATTTCATTGTTTTTTTTGCCTATGCGTGCCAATAAAAATAGAAAGATGTACCGCGAGTGAATCTGAAAAATATTTGGTGTTCATGGAGTTATTAGATCATGGATTATCAGTAAATTTTAATGAATTAGACATTTTGCTACGGAAGAAATGCTTATTTGGATGTGAATATTGATTTGATTGAAACCTTTTGGGGCTTTTGAGAGGTACACTTATTGTTTTTATAAAAAACTAAGGTCCAGGGTTGGTAGGCAGTTTCTTAAATTTTAGGGCCATTTTGCTACCAAAAGTTCCTTTGTGTTTCTTATATTGTTAATGCCCTAATTGTAGAGCCAATGTAGTTTTGCTAGAAGGGCTTCCATATTACTTAGTNTAAAAATAGAAAGACAAATATTTGGTGTTCATGGAGTTATTAGATCATGGATTATCAGTCAATTTTAATTAATTAGACATTTTGCTACGGAAGAAATGCTTATTTGGATGTGAATATTTATTTGATTGAAACCTTTTGGGGCTTTTGAGAGGTACACTTATTGTTTTTATAAGAAACTAAGGTCCAGGGTTGGTAGGCAGTTTCTTAAATTTTAGGGCCATTTTGCTACCAAAAGTTCCTTTGTGTTTCTTATATTGTTAATGCCCTAAGTGTAGAGCCAATGTAGTTTTGCTAGAAGGGCTTCCATATTACTTAGCAAGACCTCAAAACATGTTATAACATAATTCACCATCAAAACAATTTAAAGCATTTACTATTACCAATCTTGCTATTACTGTACTGTGTCAAAACATTCTCGAGTGACTTGGGGAAACTAAATCTACAAATCACTAAAGTGTCTTAGCCTTTTTAATTCAGGTAGGGTAGTTTAAAAAATTGAGCCTACCGTTTCTTATAAGCCGTTTCTTATAAAAGAAATGAGTGTATTATCTTGGAAAGTGTTTGCACCGGGTGTCCCGAAGTGATATGTCATCGTTTGTCGAGACGTACAATCATCCATTATGTACTCATGTATTGAATCACCAATCATTTTGTAGTAAAAATGCTAACTTGGATGTAGAAAGTTATTTCAATAAAATTGGTCATGCTGTTCTGAAGTTCTGAACATTTACCCGGAGGCTGTTTTTTGAAAGTCTTGAACAAAGTTGTAATTACGATTAAATTTGTCGGTTTTAGAATAATGATGATTGTATATTTACCTTCTGAGGAACTGAAATATGCAACCGATATACCTTGAGATGTAATGGGAAACATAATTGCAATTTTTGGCATACTAGAGGATGATCATGCTCGTTGTTATTGTTTTCAAACGGAAACGTAGGCACAATGTTAGCGAAATCTCCACACATCCTCTTTAAAGAATGTCTAGTCATAACTCTAAAGCAAATTAACATGTAACTGTAAAACGGTATAGTCTACGTCTGAGTAGCCTTTCTGCTACAAAAGTGGTAATTCATTCAAATCGCTCCATAAATCATGATTTTACTTTTCGGCAAACACCGATACATCACTTCGGGACACTCAGTATAACGCTTGAAGGAACTAGAAATTTCGGACTAATTCCTGCCAGTTTGCAGCTCTACAATGTAAATTTGGGCTAGAGTGCAGTTTAGCGGGCGGCATTCGAATGTTGTGTTGTTGTATGTCATATGGCAAGGGTTAGGGTTAGTTTCAGAAAAGTATTTTTGGGGTAAGTTAGGGTTAATTAGGATAAGGTAGGGCTAGTTAGGGTAAGTTAGGGTTAGCTAGGGAAAGTTAGGGTTAGTTTAGGGTGAGTTAGGGTAAGGGTGCTTGTTTAGTTCAATGTCTGCAAAGGAATATGACATTTAGCGCCGCCCGCTAAACTGCACTCGTCCCCCGAAGTCCTTTATTCAAGCCTCGACGCCGTCAACCTTAGAATTGCATGACCTGTTCCATTGAAATAATTTGCCACCCAGGTTATCCTTTCCACAATAATGTAATCAATTCTTGGACATTGATTGATACTTCATAATCGCAAGTCTCAACAGACACAGAAACTCTTTTTAGACTCACCCGGTAGATAATTTGATCCTCAAGAAAAACAAAATAATAATTGTCTTTATTTTCTCTCTTAGATGGCGAGCAGAAAATTGAACCAGAGAAACGCCCAAAAAGGTTTGGATTATTTCAAATATATCTTTAACTTTTTGATTCGTGAAATGGCAAGGCACCTTGAAACCGGAGAAGGGGGTGTGACCCACCTTTGTACAGGGAGGTGTCCCGAGATTTTGATGACCCAACCACCCTTATGATGACGTCATACCCTTGTTAAACAATAGACGTTCAAGAAATTTCGCGTTCAGACCCCTTTTAAGGGACTTCTTACCGAAATACACCCTGCTTTATAGAATGTTCCCATGCAAAACCCAACGTTATAAGGGGCACATACCTGTCAGTGAATATTAGTAAGTGACCCCCTCCCTGAACTTGATAACCAGCATTTTTGTATGCTTAGTGGAGACCCACACAGAGAATTAAAATGAAATGAAATATGAATGAGAAATAGGCCCTTTTCATACGACTTTTCCTGTATTTATTTTTATACTTGGAAAACGGATCTCGTGTCAGGTTAAATTCCCCTTTTACCTATCCCAAGCAATAAAGGTAGAAATGTGACTCTTGGGATGGATAAAGCAACATGAAGCTTATACCTCGGCTTGACAATTTGAGCAGGCTTTTCCTTTCCTGCACCGTTACTAATAGACATTTTAGCTATTCTAAAAGAGAGTCTGAATGGAACGATATTTTTATACATTTTGTAGAATTTTCTTCAAATGTGCGCAAAAGTGATGGAAGTTCTAACGTCACTCAATCGAACCTTCCGTATAATAATGTATAAAAATATCGCTCGATCCAGACTCTTTTTTAGAATAGCTAAAAGGGCTGTTGATACCATGCGAATAACACATTGCTTCAATTGTCATTTTTCCTCGATCTTTGTAACCTCCTGGAGCACATTGGCTTCCTTGTTGATAAGAAGGAGCAAGGCATTGCACACTGACGCCCAGTCGTGCAAACGTGGGTACAATTTCGGTTCCTCGATCTTTTTAACTTCCGACTAAACGGAAAAATTGCCTTTCATGTTCGTAGAAGTGTCGAAAGTTCAAAGTTGATTCGGGTTTTGCTCTGATTACTCAACACTAAATGCAAGAGGGTGTGCGGTTGAATATTATGTTGCTTTATTTTCAAACAAGAAAAGTTTGAAAGAATCTGATAAATAGCTAGCAAACTACAGGCTTACAAATATTTGAACTTTTTTTTACTCACCCTGTATGAAGTCGCCCCCCCCCCCCCAGCTAATGCCAAAAACTTTTTTTTCAAAATTGAAACAAATTTAAAGTCCATAGATTATACGATTTTTTTCACTATATCTCTGATTTTGCCATTTGAGTATGGGAATTCTTACTCCAACTGCATACTTTCTATTGTAGGAATTCGACAAGTGATTTCACAGCGTCACAAAAAGGTAAACAACATTTGAATGCGTTCTCGCGCTCTTCGATAACTTCAGTTATGCATATTCCAACTCGAGAACAGTTGGTCACAGGGTTATATGTGGGCTGAGTGAGTTCCTGTAAAGGGAATTCTACCATTGTCATTGTTTAGGACTAAATACCAATCTAACTTTGTTCCTCTGACCTGCTACTTTTATGGCAGAAACAAAGATCCAAGAATAATACTACGTGACGCAAAAATCTTTTTCTAATGGCCGATTGTGTTTTCAAATGACTCTGAACGAGATCGTTTTGCATCTAAAGCCCTGTTGTATATTATGGGAAAAAATTATGCAATTGAAAGCAAAAGTTTTAACATCAAATCGGAAATTGATACAGGCAGCATAGATAGGAGCAAAAATTGATGCATGTACTGGGTGTCGCAGAAAAAGTGTAAACATTTGAACTGTTACTGTAGAGGAACCTCCTTTTTGATAGTATTTATTTCAACTTGATCATAGAGATGAGATTTCAGCTTGCAATTTGAGACCTTGGATGTCCTACTCGGTTGGGATTTTGCTGGGCTGTTCACTTAAAGGTTCATGGGCAACCGGCTTGCATTGCAGCCCTATTTTTGAATATGTGGCCTAATTTCATGCTGCATGGTAATAATTTTGTGATGTCGCTTAAGTCAGCAACACGTCGTGGACGGCTCCAAATACGACCATATTTTCCTTACGTGCTTTAAACATTGATCTTGAATTGAATTAAATCTATGAAATCCACACAAAAAACAAAACAAACGATCGCTTTGCATGCCNTTTCTAATGGCCGATTGTGTTTTCAAATGACTCTGAACGAGATCGTTTTGCATCTAAAGCCCTGTTGTATATTATGGGAAAAAATTATGCAATTGAAAGCAAAAGTTTTAACATCAAATCGGAAATTGATACAGGCAGCATAGATAGGAGCAAAAATTGATGCATGTACTGGGTGTCGCAGAAAAAGTGTAAACATTTGAACTGTTACTGTAGAGGAACCTCCTTTTTGATAGTATTTATTTCAACTTGATCATAGAGATGAGATTTCAGCTTGCAATTTGAGACCTTGGATGTCCTACTCGGTTGGGATTTTGCTGGGCTGTTCACTTAAAGGTTCATGGGCAACCGGCTTGCATTGCAGCCCTATTTTTGAATATGTGGCCTAATTTCATGCTGCATGGTAATAATTTTGTGATGTCGCTTAAGTCAGCAACACGTCGTGGACGGCTCCAAATACGACCATATTTTCCTTACGTGCTTTAAACATTGATCTTGAATTGAATTAAATCTATGAAATCCACACAAAAAACAAAACAAACGATCGCTTTGCATGCCGGTTGCCCAAGAGCCTTTAAACACACCAGATTTCTTGAAGAGCCTAAGATAGAGCAAGCATTTATTTCAACTATTCCTATCAATAATAAGAGGTAATTTGCGATCGCGCAGTCAAAGAAATTATCAATGATTTTTTATCAGTTAGTATGTAATCAAGGCTTCTAGTCGTCAAAGGGGCGTCAAAACAGTCATGAGACTCGTGACATGCCTTCATACAATACAAAGATTTCCGAAGGACATTTTAATTTTTTTATCTGCTGTTGCAAATTCACCTGACTGTTCCAGCTTTTCGAATGCAAGAAAAATCACTCAAGTTTATTTAATGATCAGTGCAAAATTGGTGCAACTGAATTCTTTTTTATATGAAACGCTCAAAACCGTATTGGTAAGGACGGGATGATAATTGTAGTAATCAAATTCCTAGTATGGCTCAAAATTCATCAGAATCTCTTTTTCAAAATAGTCCTTCTTTCGGAATCTACATTACCAGAAGATCTTTTATTTTGCAGATGAAAAATCAAACATTGCGAAGGAAACCAAGATAGGAAGGTAATTGAAGAAATCTTATTATTAAGAATTAAAAGAAACCAAATTGTTTCTCGGAATGCTGCATATTCTGGCAAAAGTGCCAAATTAGAGAAATTTGGTGTCTTCATTTAAGCAACCTACCTTTAAGGCATACTCTTACTATTAAGTTGCAAGAAATTATTTTGAAATCAGGTTAGAAACGAATGCTCATTTGAAATCACAGAAATAAAGCACATGCATTAAAAATGGATATTATTATCATTGTACCATGTGAGCAAAAAAAAACGCATGACATTTGATAAAATACGGTTCCCTGAATCACAAAGCAA
>REGM01000277.1:82917-128274 GCA_004194415.1 Aurelia aurita | reverse complement strand
GGGGGGGGGGGTGGGTTCACTTCCATATATACTGGTAAGGGATGTGCCATTTTTTGGGATGCCTTTTTCAAGCAGAAAATAAATTTTAGGGTGTTATTTTTGGTAACATCATAAGAAACCATAAATGTTGGGGTATCATGTATAAAAATATTTCTTTGGGGTAAACTTTTGGGATTTTGACCCATAATATTAAATTTTAGGGTATGCATTTTGCATATCCTGTAAATTTTGGGGTATTGTTTTTGAAAAATCTATAAATTTTAGGGTGTGATTTCACATGTCAAAATGGCACACCCCCGTCATCTCCCTATTGAAATTAACCCCCCCCCCGGAAAATTGCTTGTTTAATAGCTGATATTTTTAATCAGATATGAAAATTTACTTGGCTTATATCGGCCTTTCCTTTCTAGAGTTATCAGAATTGTTTTGAGAAGGCTCCTGCAAAAATTCTCTTAAGTATCAATATTTTTATGATATTAGGGAACAGTAGCCTCAAAAACGGCGTGTGTTTTTTCTGACTCATCCGGAAACCCAAATAAGGGTTTCTCGAGCTTTAGATCTTGTTATCTTTAGCCAACAAGAATTACATAATTGTAAATTTGGAATTATTTTCTACCTTGACACAACTGTACAAAAGAAACTTTTCAGATCAATTACATTTCTCTACTTGATCGTTAATTCGATTACATATTGCAGCCATTGGTCTGCTTTTGTGAAAAACTAAGTTTAGAAAGCAGCTTGATCTTAGGGTGTGTTTGATTGGTAATTCCAAACCTACCAAATTCTGAAAACAGTAGACTTCGCAGAGACGGAAGTATATTTCCCAATCAAACACAAAAGTCTCCGGTAGGTTTCGAATTCGCCATGATGGATCGCTAATGAAAACGAGAATCTCTCCAAAGTCTGCCAAACCTTCTGCCTTTTGGAGCAGAAGGTTCAGAAGGCCTTCCAAACCTACCAAACCTACCGTTTTAAGAATTTCGGAGTCAATCAGACACACATTCCTAGTCTACCAAGTCTACCGTTTTCAGAATTGGTACCAATCAAACACACCCTTAATTTCATAGATCGTCCCATGCAAAGATTTACCCTGTGAAATACAAGCATCACAAGATTTACCCTTAAACATTACAAGCAAATATTTTGAAATCATTGCAGAAAATAACATTTTACACAAGTTTACGGGACATAAAGTAGAGCAGTTTTGAAAGAAATACAAGTTACTTTCGATTAAATAGAATTTTAAAAGCATGCAATTTTGCAATAATTGTAGGCATAATTTGATTTTTTTACAAGGTCTGATGAGAATAGAACCGTTATACAACATCTGATTTGGAGACTTTTTTACTTCTAGATCAATGACAGTGTTGCCAGAAAAACCCACTGCCAATATGGACTTAATGGATCAATTTGGTCTGCGTTCAGCAAGTGTTAGTGGCACCCCCGAAGCTTCAAGACTTTTTCCAAAATATGTTGGGTAAGTAAAATAGCGATTCTTCTTTGTCTAAAAAGATTCCAAGTGGATTCACCGGGTGAATAGAAAAATAATTCCGTGCATTCGACTACTTACGACTTGCCACCATGAATACACCGGTTTTCATTTGGTCGCCGAAGTTAATCTTGGTTGTGTCAGATCATTACCAGGATCGGTACCTCCTAGAAACACCTGGTATTGTAGGTACAACACCTCACCAAGGTCTAAAATTGGTACCTCAGTGATGAAGGTAATAAAAACATCAAAAGCGTCATATGTAATGCTGCACGCTGTGTCAATGATACTCCCCAAGGGAGAAAAAAATGCCTGAGCTGAGGGGGTAATGGAATTGCAAAGCGTCTTTGAATATTGAATTATAGTAAAGGCGCTATATGATAACAAAAACTTTACTTTACTTTTTACTTTACTTTTGATAAATCAAAACCCGTGATTCGATTGCGTTAATTAAACCTGTGTGTTTAGCTGAAAGAATAGCTTAAACATACATATCCTTGGTTATATTTTTGCTCCAATAAATTTCCGTTTCAAAGAAACGCAAAATCGTGAAAAAACCCTTGATAAAAAAACAGCTGTTTTACTCATTGAGAGGAATTGAATTATAGATAAAGGAACAAATCTCGTTGGTATAAATATCAAGAGAGCTTCTTTCGTGAATCAAGACAATAAGACACCTTTTAATTCTCAAGGCACTATCCAAAAGTTCTGATTTTCTTATCGATGAACAAGACCGCTGTTATTCGATCAAGGGTTTTTGGGCGAAATTACATTATTTTAGAGATAAACTTGTAGATTTGAGAGATTTTTAAAGGGTCTGTTTCAATTAGCATGAGTTGCACGTGTCATCTCTTGGTTGGCCTTTGTTGTCGCCATTTTCATGCCCCATGAACATAGCGACAACAATNATTGAGAGGAATTGAATTATAGATAAAGGAACAAATCTCGTTGGTATAAATATCAAGAGAGCTTCTTTCGTGAATCAAGACAATAAGACACCTTTTAATTCTCAAGGCACTATCCAAAAGTTCTGATTTTCTTATCGATGAACAAGACCGCTGTTATTCGATCAAGGGTTTTTGGGCGAAATTACATTATTTTAGAGATAAACTTGTAGATTTGAGAGATTTTTAAAGGGTCTGTTTCAATTAGCATGAGTTGCACGTGTCATCTCTTGGTTGGCCTTTGTTGTCGCCATTTTCATGCCCCATGAACATAGCGACAACAATGGCCGACCAAGAGATGCTGGTTGAAACATGCTGGATCAACATCAAACATGTTGAGGCATGCTGGTTGAAACAGACCCTTTAAGGAAATATTTTATTGCAAGTACAGTAATTTGAGCAAAAGCATTGACCAAAATGTGTATGTTTAATCTACTATTTCAGCTAAGCGTAAAAACTTCAATAATCACTATAGAACCACAGGTTATTCATTTATTCCCAATCGACAGACGGAACTCTATTTGACTTACTCGGTCTAAAAAGCTCAGTCATGTACCAGGTGAGTCAAAAATTTATCAAGAATTTCAAAAACCATACAACCAAAACCATGTTTTATTTTGTGATTTTATTTCATTGAGGCTGAGGCTATGTCACTGTTATTTTGGGACTTTAAGTCACTGAGGCTTCCACTTAATTTTCTGTTTTAGACAATTATTTGCTATTGAATCCGTACTTCGTAGACTGCAACCTAATTTGTTAGGTAAATGATCTGTTGGGAAAGCTGATAACAGAAGTTAAAACGCCCTCGTGGCACTGCTGTAAGGCATAAAATTGCAGAAATTTGAGTCGCAGTTTATTGAGGCTTACACCCGTTTTGCACGCTTTGAGATTAATTCTCTCCTGCAGTCATCTTTATTTAGGTACGAATGGTACAGTTTCAGCAAAGAAGTTACTGGATTAATTAGCTGGCCTACTACGGAATTATAGCCCTTAAAACAGGGTTGGGGTTCGGTTTGAACGGTATATATGTGCAAAAATGGTCCAATTGGTAAATCGGCTAAGGTTGCAATGATGAAATAGCTCGTAGGTTTGGCTTCTATGAGCAATGATTGACCTCAAGCTTTCAAAACACGTTGGAATATTTACTTGATATTGTCGTGCTAAACAAAACTCTATTCAAAGTAAAATTAATTATACTGTGTTTGTTTCTTTTTACCAGGGTATAAAACTGAAAGTCAAAACATATAATCGCTTGTAGATTATTTTTTAGATCATTTTCAAAATCCTTAACTCTAGAAGGTTTCGTTAGGAATTTGTCTCCTTTTCTAATTGAATTTTGTAGTTTTCAGACACACCTGATAGCCAGACCCCATTAATGTGCATGAGCTCGCAAGCGCCGCACGCAGGCACAAAATATCTTGATACACATTACCAGCACTAGTTGCAGGCGAATTTACCTTACCCATAGCAATTTTGTTGCAGGCACAATTTTCCCAATTATCCATGCCCTCAGGCGCTGAATGTTTTTAATGAGGCCTGCCGGTTAATATTAGACTGTTAATTAAAATTAGGAGCGAAAGATGTATCGCTACCTCGTTTTAATTGCTAAAGAAGATAGCAGGTCGACATTTTGCGTATTGACGGAGATAAGACCTACTAAATCTACTAAGCATACATCAAAGAAGTAGCTCTTTATTAATCGCGGAATATCAAATTTGGTAATCCTCTGAATCGCCCACTGACTAATACAATATTCATATTAATTTTGCGCAAGAAAAGGACAGGTAGTTTAACCATTGCTGTTCAGCTGACTTCATGCACGACGCGTTTTGGTCGCCGCTTACCAAATAAGGCTGCTCATATTTGTGACTCATGATGGCGTAAAGGCTGCCTCTAACGCGTTTTTGGCAATGAGAAAAAGATGGATAAATCCAAGTTTTTCTAGCCTGAATTCAGGCTCGAGAAAGAAATGGAAAATTTGAAAAATTCGTTTTTGGCCTGTTTACAGGCAAAAAATTTACTGTGTCAAAAGACTTGACACCAACTGTGGAGAATACATTACTAGAAACTTAATGTAAAAACAAGTCCAAAGTGAAGAAAGATTTTGGCTCTTCTGCCTCAGCATGTCGCCGTCAGTTCGACTTCAGATTTACTTCGTTACTTTTACTTCTTTACGCCTTTAGCCTTGACTTCAGCTTTAGGTAGAATGGTTGCCGATTTTTGCAAGGTTTTTTAAGCCACCTACCCCATAAAATCGCTCATAACTTTAAAGCGAAAAGTCACCTTGGAATTAGTGAACTCGCGCAGTTTGAATTAAAATCTTAGCAATGCAGCTAGGCATTTGCCACCGCTTAGAGGCTGAACAGTAGGCATTGCAATTCTTGAATATTTTAGGTATCGATTGAGCACTTAATACCCAGCTAATTAGATTTAATTCATTTCATTTTATATTATTCAACCACGGTAGCCCCGTCAGTCTTGTGGAGACTGCTTTGCAGGGGGCCGTGCAAAAAGACTACAAAGTAAAAACCTAATTTACAAATGTTGCTAAATTAAGTTAAATAGCAATAAAAAAACTAAAAATGTCCATAACAAAATTAAACGAAACAAAATCAAAAGAGAAGTGAAATCAAACTCTCTGCAATGGCTCGCTCGTTTAACCATTTTTTAAGGTTGGAAGAGAGGGTGCATGTTTGAAATCCAAGCTTAATTTGTTCCAAAGCTTAGGTCCACGAAATGAAATAGACTTCTGCCCATTTGACGTTTAATTTAGATACATGAAATAGCGGCGACAGATGTATGGTTCTATCCTCCTTCTTTCGATATATACTCATGTCTGCTCTTAACGACTCCTTTTTGCGTGCACAACGAGACAGTTAGCCATACTGCTTTCGGAGTATCTTTTACAGCCTTATTAGTTTTAATTTGTTGCTTGAGAGAATTTGTTTTGTCTTCGATCGCTAATTGCGTTGAAATGGCGTGTCAATCAAAAGCGGTAGATGCTATTATTACATAATCTGCCCTTTTTATAACTTGACCATATAGATACCTAAACATAGTCACTAACTCCCCTCTTGACAGTCGTCGATAGATTATCGTAAATATCTCTGAAATCGGCTAATTAGATTACCTTCTACAATCATCTAATGGGTGCAACTTTTGTGACTCACCCCACACAACGTCTATTTATATTTAGCAAAGGGCTGTAAAAGAAGTTATCATCACACACAGCCAACTGCGAGTTAATTATGCTCGATTGATAATAATTTGGCAATAGTATAAAACATGTCTTTTTCTGTTTAAAGAAGGGATCGTAATTCAAAGCAATCAGACATCACAATAAACTGTGAGTTAAGAATAAAAAAGACGTGCTGTTCTAACTTTGAAACAATAATATTGACTCAGGGATGGTTACATAGTCACCTGTTAAGACTCGTGCTTCTTAGAGGTCACGTCAGATCTCAATTAAGACGCTCTTCCCATTTCAAAGGCTATAACTTCGTCATCATTCAGCAAATGAACATGAAAATGCTTTGCTGAAAAGCTAGTACCGTGAAATATATTCTGGAGCATAGCCCATCTAAATCAGAACTTTCGTTCCAAATAATGAGCGATTTTCTAAACAGAAGTCTTTTTTCAAAAAGTCTCAAAAAGAGCTGCAAACCTCGATCAAATCTCTGCAACTTGTTTGGCCTAGGCCAAGCAATGACAAGGTGAACATTTTACTTTCATGCTTTGAAGTTTTGAACGTAACTTTTTAACTGTGAAGCTACAGTTGCAAAATGTGATGAGGGGGGTTTACTCACTCAGAACCATGTGTCTCGAAGGGATGGCCCCGTGTTTGTTCAGGTCTGTTGCATAATACTAATAGAAAGAGACGTGAAATGTTTATGTTCCCTTGTTTCAAAATGTAGCTTAGCTTTTGGCACCTTGTTCATTGCTTATTTCATATTTCATATTTAATTCTTTTAAAGAGAGTTGCCCTTCAGCAAAAGCTGGTTTTCAAGGGGCCCGCCGATAAAAACATCTAATTACAATCTAAAGAAAGAAATTAAGAGACTATTAGTTAAATCAAACTATAAAACCCTATTTACAATAATTAAAACCTATATGCAATAATGTTCATAATTTACATTAAAAAAAGAAAAGAAAAGAATCCTCATCTCTAAATAGTTTTCTTGAAACTATGCAGGGAGGATGCCTGCTTAGACTCGGCTGAGAGGCTATTCCACAGTTTTGCACCTCTATAAGAAAAACATCGCTGACCATTTGTTGACCTTTTCATGCTATTGGCTAAAGAATCGATGAGATGTGGGCGTAACATTGTTATTCGTTAGAAAGGCCCCAACAGGACCTGAATGCGGTAAATAAGCAAACCATGGATTCTAGAAATTGATTTATTCAAATTGCCAGTTCCGCTACTGGATGACTCAAAAAATGTATTAGCGTTTGAAAGCATGTTGCTCTCAAACCGTTTTTCAGTTTCCTATCAACTGATAGTAACTGTGTAGCTAACATATCAAATTAGATAAGAAAATTTTGGTTTGTCAAAATCGGTCGTATCTTTCTCGAATTACAAGCGATTTCATAAAAATGCTTAGGCCTAAAATCCGGGATCAAATTTCTTAGCAATCCAGCTTCATGATAGCAAATAGACAAAAAAAAGGCTGAATGACAGCCCAAGTGCATACGATTAAGCAGCAGCCTGTTTATATACCTAGTAAATGTTTGAGCAATAAGATAGGTAGATGGAATTTGATTATGATAACTGTGGGACTAAATTGCTAGCACATTTGATCAAGGATTTTGGGCCTGTTTCGAAGGATTTGAGATGACGCATTTTTATAACATCGCTTATAATATGAGAACGATAAGACTGATTTTGACAAACTAAATTTTCTTATCTGAGTTCTTATGTTAGCCACACAAAAATTATCACTTTATGGTAATCTAATGAATGGTTTGAGAGCTACATTTATTTGACTCACCCGGTATATTTCAGAGAATTCTTTAAGACAAAGAGACCTTGTTCAGGTTGATTTCGACAGACAAATGTCGGGACCTGATCTTCTGTAACGTTTAATAGTATTTCAGTAGAATTAGTGCATTGAATCTATTTCCAAATCTAAAGTTGTTTCCAAACTCATTTCCAAAACAATTTCTTTCAATCATGTTCAAGATTACGATTTCAAGTAGACATTGCGGACACCTTTGGGAATTAACTTCTCCTAAAAGTTGCAGTGAGAGTTTTAATGTTCTGCAAGGTCAAAGAGATTTTCGGATTGATCATACCAGCAAAATAAGCCAGTAAGATATTTGCAATACAAGATTAGGAATTAGTCGACAAAGATTTTCCACGTCGCAATCAACGTGTAAACAGAAATATAAATTCAATTGCAGAAAATCCAGCGTGGTTTTTGCCGAAAAGTTCGATCATGAATCATGTACCAATTTATGTGAACCCGGTTTATCTGTAATGGAAAGCTAACTTCGATGTAGAAAGCAGTGGCGGACACTAGGGGGAGCGAGGGGGTGCGGTGGCCCCCCCAAATCTTGGGTATAACAAAGATCTTTTGTTTGAAAACAATAGAGATAAACAATGATTTTCAACTGAAACAATAGCTATGCCCCCCTCCCAATATTCGGTAAAGTGTCCGCCACTGGTAGAAAGTTATTCCACTAAGATTGTCCATGCCATTAAAGAATTATTGGGTAACGTTGCTAGCAAGCTGTTTTTGAACAGAATAGAAATTATGGTTTTTTGCTTTAGATTGATGACCATTCCGTCATGTCTCAAAGGAACTTAGATAAGCCAATCAAATGTGTCCTTTGTCTTTCCTCCCTAGAGGACTGACGCTGAAAATTTGAGAACTATTCGTAAAATTGTCTTTGGATTGCTTTCAGGCAAATAATTTCACGAGTTCGGTAAGCAAAAAAATGATGAAATCTCGCTGCTTTCGCAATCAAAGATTCAACTGCATTCATAACATCAGCTTTGCTGGTTTCTCTGAGGTAATTCATTTCACAGTTCATGCCCGCAACAATAAAGAAAGCTCGTTACTTTTGCAACCAAAGTTAGAAACCTCACTTCTCTCGCAAACAAACAAAAATATAGCCTATTTGTCCTAAAGTCGTGAAATTTTGCAGTCAAATTAGGTAAGTTTTATTAGAAAACCACTATCAGGTCGCTGATAAGGATTTGTAATTTTAACATCTAAATTTCACATTACTTGCAAGGAAAAATAGGTCATTTCATTTCACTCGTAAGCAACGATAAAAAAATTTACTTCCATGCCCTTAAGTCGTGAAATTTTATAATCAAATTAAAGTAGTTTCAATCAGGTCGCCGATAAGGAATTTTAATATCAATTTTTACATTTCACACTACTTGCAAGCAGAAATAGTAATTTCGCTTCCTCGCAAGTACAGATAATTTCAGCTTCCATGCCCTAAAGTCGTGAAATTTCACTATCAAGTTAAAATAGTTTCAATCAGGTCGCCGGTCGCCGATAGGAGTTTTGATATTAATTTTTACACTTCACACTACTTGCAAGCATAAATAGATTATTTGTCTGCCTCGCAAATGCAGCTAATTTCAGCTTCCATGCCCTTCAGTCGTGAAATTTCACGATCAAGTTAGCTAAGTTGCATTAGAAACCGCTATCAGCTCGCCGACCAAGAGTTAACATTTACCCATAAATTCCACAATACTTGCAAGTAAAAATAGATCATTTTCATTGCACGATAAAAAATTTACCTTACTTGCCCGAAAGTCGTAAAATTTCACAATTGAATTAATAATCTTCATTAGAAAACCGCTATCAGGTCGCCGACAAGGAGTTGTAATCTTAACTTATAAAGCTCTTGGAAGCAGGTGTTTCGGGGGAAAGAATTTTTGTTTTACTTGTACTGTGATGGAGTCCTGCCGTTAAGACTGACTTGAATTCATTCTAATTTGAACTACCAACTGGGTTCTTGCATTGTTGTTAAAAGATTGCTGCAAAACAGAGATATGATCACACACAATTCAAATTATGTGTTGTAGAACACGCATTCTCAGAGTCATTCGCAACTCAAAACATTTCTTATGGAGCTAGTCATGAATATGTTAGGCCGTTGCGTAAAAATTCACTCAAGTTTGGTATAGGCCTGCACAAATGTCGTGTTATTGTAGTGTGCAAATTGAAGACGAGATCATTGATTTTGAGTTCCGTGTCTCGAAAGGAAAGATGTTTTTTGTCGGGTTTTGGAGGTAAGTGAACCTTGTTTTAGTACAGCGACGGAGCAAAGTGCTGGAATCTTCGTTGCTAACAATTATTCATATTGAGAGATTTGTTATCCGTTTCGCCTCCGGGAAAACGTTCTTTTAAATTGATGTTATTCTTTACAAAGTGTCTACATTTTTAGGTGTTTAGACGTTGGTGTACCATGTCCTTAATTCAGCATATTGGAAGAGAAGTGTTGGGATTTTCGTTGAAATTTTCGTTGCTAACAAATATTCATTTCAGATTTGTTTATCCGTTTTGCCTCAGGGAGAATATCTTTTTAACTTGTTGTTATATTTCAGAAGGCATATAAATATTTATTGGTTCTTCGATGTAGATGCACCCTGTTTTAGGTTCAGTGATGGAGAAAGGTGGTGGAATTTTCGTTCCTAATAAATATTTATGTGGAGATATATATATCCGTTTCGCCTCGGGGCAAACAATCTTTTAAATTGGTGTACATTTTAGAAAGTATCAACATTTTTTGTGATTGGACGTTGGCGTACCATGTCTTTAATTCAGGATGTTGGAAGAGAAGTGTTGGAATTTTCATTGGAATTTTCGTTGCTAACAAATATTCATTTGAGATTTGTTTATCCGCTTTGCGTCAGGGGAAGCGATCTTTTAACTTGTGATACTGTAGAAGGCATATAGATTTTCCAGGTTTGGGAGTAGGTGCAGCTTAATTGAGTTTGGAGGTAGTGCTTGAAATTTCGTCGAGAAAAGTGCTTGAAATTTCGTTGCCAATATATATTCATATGGTGATTTGTTTATCCGTTTTGCGTCAGGGGAGTCGATCCTCTTAGCTTGCTGTAATACGATAGAAAATATACAAATCCTTTTTATCACATCAAGGAAAGTCAGGCTTAAAATGCTATGATGCATTTTAATTGTTGTAGTAGATGATTAGGAAATAATTTATACCGGGTGTCTCAAAAAAAGTACTCCTGTTTAAAAATTCACTAAAACTCGATTATCAAACCTATGATTAAATTTTATTGTAGATTTATTTTGTTAAAGACCCAAAAATATTTAAAGATGATAAAATGTTTGTTTTCAACACTTAGAGGTTGAAAAACCTTATTTTGAGGTATACTTTTTAAGCAACATAGTCAATCTTGCCTAAGAGCCGAAATTTTCAGATTTTTATCATCTTTGAAGTCTCTTTGAAGACTTTGAAGAATTTCTAAACCAATTACAAGATTAGCTATACCTGGGAAAATAATTTGGTCCTTGATCTACTTACCAAAAGAAGGAATTTGAAGATCGGCGTTGTAATCAGATTTTGGTGATTTTTCAAACAGCAGTACTTTTTTGGAACACCCGGTAGAATAAAAAAATTGTTACATTTATTCCTTTTACATTGTTGTGAAAGTATTTCATATNTTTTCAACACTTAGAGGTTGAAAAATTACACGTTGAAAAACCTTATTTTGAGGTATACTTTTTAAGCAACATAGTCAATCTTGCCTAAGAGCCGAAATTTTCAGATTTTTATCATTTTTGAAGTCTCTTTGAAGACTTTGAAGAATTTCTAAACCAATTACAAGATTAGCTATACCTGGGAAAATAATTTGGTCCTTGATCTACTTACCAAAAGAAGGAATTTGAAGATCGGCGTTGTAATCAGATTTTGGTGATTTTTCAAACAGCAGTACTTTTTTGGAACACCCGGTAGAATAAAAAAATTGTTACATTTATTCCTTTTACATTGTTGTGAAAGTATTTCATATTCGAATTAGATTGATCAGGAAAAGGGGGAGCCCGCGTACTTTAGAAATGCTTAGGAATACAAGTGAAAATTGAACAATATTGAAAAGTTCATAGTAGTTTATAAGTGTATAACGTTGGGCCTTAGATGTATCGAAATAGACTTCAAGAGTTCAAGCCTTAGATGTATCGAAACAGGCCCAACCAGAATCCATTTTCACTAGATTAAAACTTGAACATGCTTGAGTTCACCGATAAAACAATAGTTAATACAAACAGTGACGAAAATTAGAGAAGAACACAGATTGAAATGTCTACCTCCTGAGATCCAGCAATACTCATAAGACTCAGAATTAAGTAATAGGGCAATAAAAAACAATGGCAGTGAGTGGATAAAAGTTGTCTTTTATCAAGGCAGTTAGGGGCCGTCGACATTCGATTTTCATATTTTTAGCGGCATTTGGCCGTTAAGTGGGGGAGGGGGGGAGGTGTTGGGCTGGTAAGAAAGGAGGAAAATCTCAGAAGCGAAATTTTTAATTTAGAATTTATAGCGAGTTTTGTTTATCATAATACTGAAATATTTAAAGGTTATACCTTTGTCATTCTTGTGATTCATGAAGCAGCATCCTCCTCACTTTCAATGCATATTTAGGCGACCTAGCGAGACTTAGCGGGCTCCCAGTAGCCCAGGCCTAAGTGTTCTAGACCGTACTTTCTGCTAAGACTTAGGATATGGCCGCTAAGGGGTGGGGGAGGGAGGGAGTCTCAAGTTAACTGCCAAATTCCTCTAAAAATATGAAGATCGAATGTCAACTGCCCCTTAGATGAAAATATGGCCTAAAATATATTTGGAATTTGCAATTGTTTTTATTTTGCAATGATCTAAAATACTTGCTTCTTTTCAAGGCTGTCAAACCAGGATTTGGACTGAAATATCTTAGGCCCAACGCCAAGACGTTTTGCTGTTTTGCTTCTGTTTCAAGGTCACTAGGTCACGCTCTTATTCTATCTTTGTGTTTTGTTTTCATTTAGATGATTTATTAATGACTTACAAGAAACAAAATCGTACACAAAATTTACCGTACAGAATCGTCAAAAGTGATGAGAATTTTGAAATGTGTGCAACAAAATTCAAACACATGTTGTGTTGCATTATTTATTTCTAGGCGTAAATTTTGTTCAAAGCTTTCCTGGTTGATAGGTTTAGCTCTTTGGTTGAGCCGCCTGATCTAAAGAGATTGTTAATATGTCAAAAGAAAGACGGACAAACGTTGTGTAGAAAGCTTAATATTTGTTGACAGTATAAGGCTCTTAATATTGAGTTTTATGAAGGTCGATTCATGAATCTTCTGTTGTATGTCTTCCTTATTGGAATTAAAGCTTTTAAAGTCTAGTCATAACTTCGAAGATAGGTAAATGACTGTTTGATACCTCTTTTTTCAGACAAATCCTTAGAAAGTCTAGACGCATATCCCTCCCACCTTGGGACCAAAAACTATAACATTTACCTTCAAGGACACTCCTTCATTTTGTATTACAGCTACTTAATTTCACATAAATCATGCCATTAAAAACAGGTTGGATAGAAGGACCCTAAGACAGACCCTTGTGGCGCACCAAGACGTGTTTTCTGCTAACATGATAGCATTTGCTCGTAGCATTATCTTTTAACTTTGTAACACTCTTACTTACAAAAGCACCTCATCGCTCCTTGCCTTCATATCTTAAGTTAAGTAGAAGGGGCCCCATAACAGACCTTTGTGGACCACCAAAGCTTGCTTCCATCCACATTGACTCAAAAACATAACATTTCTTCCCAGCATGATTTCTTAATATTGTACCATGTTTAATTAATTTCAATCGCTTTAAAACCACTTTATCTAATCTTTCCTTCATGTCTGCGTAACTCCTTATCAACAAACATAGGAGAATGGTCTTCCAATCATTTAGTCGCAGTAGTTTAGTGGCCAAAGAAAGAATTTTTTGATAAGATGAATAATTTAGGTTAAGCTGTTATATCATGAGTGGCTTCATTGCAGTGAGGCTATGCCTTGAGAGATTAACTGATGATTTGGAACGTAGGATATGATATTTTGTGTTGCCTTCTTTTTATTATTAGTTTCTAGATTGTGCCTCAGTCACACATCTTGCTGACAAACCGCCATTTCATTCGGCATCTTAGCATTGCTCTGAGAAATGTTTAGTTTGAAGCCCTGACCAAAGGAGCAAACATTATCTGCCAAACTTTTGAGATTTGCTTGCCAAGTAATGTTTTCCCAACAATAATTAAGATCTATGGATGATTCACAGTTCATTATAAACACTGCTGTGTTTGCCAGTTGCAGAGGTCAGAAACTTTCCATCCACCCTGTATTACTTAAATATTTAATGCCTTTTAAGTGCTTTAAATTTTTTTTTCTCGCATGAAACTCATATAGATACACATTTCTGTTTCTGTATGCGTTGGTATTTCATTTAGCTCGCTTTTCTTGCCCTGTCAGCTGTCAGAACTAAACTGGAAATTTTTCAAAGACAGCGTGAAATGAAATGTATCTGCTCTTTCCAGGAACTGTGAATGGTTCACTTTAAGAAATGACGTTTCTTTTGCAAGAATTTAAATTGATAGGTGCATTTGGGTGGGGGGATGTTATTTCAGACGTTCACTCCCTAATGATATAAAGATCTCTTAAGAGTATTGAAGACGAGCTCTAGGAACTTTGGAATAATAATTTTTCTATGTATTATAGTTTGAAACATCAGGCTTTTTAAGCAACGTGTTTGAGGGAATCTGAACAGATTCAATGGTAACGTCATCAGACCATATGCATTGATAACGGTCGTTAACCCGAGCAAGGCGTAAACAGGATGTTTTTGCCAGGTTCGGCAAACAACTGCTCGATGTATGAATTGGATTTCTTGGGCGCGGCACGGCAGGGCGAATGACGGTAACTGGTGCGAATCGGCACATCACAGCGGTTCGACGTATGAATCATGCCTAATTTGCTTTAGTTATTAGACAAATAGATCACATTCTTCTTTCTCCTTTTAGCCCTGATGTCAAGCCACCAAGGAACGAGAGAAGAACACTCAAATTGTCAAAACATCCCGATAAAGGATATGGCTTCTATTTACAGGTATGTTAAAATCTTTTTGAAACTCTTACTGATTGTTTTCAACTACACCAACAAATGGTCGGTGCAATTTAAAAGAGAAGAAACTCAAATATGAACAGTGAACATTGAAAATAGAGCGATCAAAATTAACCAATCAAATGCCTCGCCAGGTTTTGAAACGGCCGTTCAGACCCTTTAAAGATAAATAAAAGGCAAAGAATAACTTTGTATATTTTACTTATTTATTATCTACAGAACAAGGACAGATTTCGTAACACAATAGCATCAGTTGCTTTGGATTGACACCTCAATTCAAAGCGATTAGCGATTGCAGACAAAAGAAATTCTCTCGACCAGTAACTCAAAACAAACAAAGCCGCAAAAGTTGCACTGAAACCAGTAGGGCAAACTGTTACCTTGTGCACGCGAAAGGTGGTTTTTAAGCGAAGTCAGGAACATATATCGAAAGAAGAAGGATATATCTAAACATCTGCCGCGGGCATTTTATTTGTTTGGTTCAGAACCCGATTGGCAGGCGATTCAATTCTCGTATTTTTTGGGTATAATTAAAACACTTACTGCTTAGCTTCTGCGCCAAATAAAAAGAATGCCCGAGGCAGATGTTTAGATATATCCTTCTTCTTTCGATATATGCCCATGTCTTCTCTTAAAAACCATTTCTGGAATGCACAACGAGCAAGCTAGCTGCCGGGGTTTCACAGCAACTTTTGCGGCTTGCTTTGTTTTGAATTACTGGTCGAGGGAATTTCTTTTGTCTGCAATCGCTAATCGCTTTGAATTGCGGTGTCAATCCAAAGCAACTGATGCTATTGTGTTACAAAATTTGTCCTTGTTTCTACCAAGTAAGTTACTGAGCTTACTTAGTCAGTTTAGGCCTGTTTCAAACGTCGAACTTCTCATTTGCAGAACTTAACTCGTGAATTAAATACATAAGAAGCGCGACGTTTGAATCAGTTCGGTATGGCAGATTTAATTAGGAGTGGCAACCTACTTCGGATCGGCAGATCTTGCCGAGCTGCACGACTCAAGCACGGCTCGGTTTCAAACGTCGAACTTCTCATTTGCAGAACTTAACTCGTGAATTAAATACATAAGAAGCGCGACGTTTGAATCAGTTCGGTATGGCAGATTTAATTAGGAGTGGCAACCTACTTCGGATCGGCAGATCTTGCCGAGCTGCACGACTCAAGCACGGCTCGGTTTCAAACGTCGAACTTCTCATTTGCAGAACTTAACTCGTGAATTAAATACATAAGAAGCGCGACGTTTGAATCAGTTCGGTATGGCAGATTTAATTAGGAGTGGCAACCTACTTCGGATCGGCAGATCTTGCCGAGCTGCACGACTCAAGCACGGCTCGGTTTCAAACGTCGAACTTCTCATTTGCAGAACTTAACTCGTGAATTAAATACATAAGAAGCGCG
Organism: Aurelia aurita; assembly: GCA_004194415.1. Classification (NCBI taxonomy): domain Eukaryota; kingdom Metazoa; phylum Cnidaria; class Scyphozoa; order Semaeostomeae; family Ulmaridae; genus Aurelia; species Aurelia aurita. Next base: position 112,308 of record REGM01000277.1, on the reverse strand, counting down.
ACGTTTGAATCAGTTCGGTATGGCAGATTTAATTAGGAGTGGCAACCTACTTCGGATCGGCAGATCTTGCCGAGCTGCACGACTCAAGCACGGCTCGGTTTCAAACGTCGAACTTCTCATTTGCAGAACTTAACTCGTGAATTAAATACATAAGAAGCGCGACGTTTGAATCAGTTCGGTATGGCAGATTTAATTAGGAGTGGCAACCTACTTCGGATCGGCAGATCTTGCCGAGCTGCACGACTCAAGCACGGCTCGGTTTCAAACGTCGAACTTCTCATGTGCCGAACTCAATGCATAATTTATTTTCTATCCCATAGTTCTCTTCTGTAGTACGGAGCGCATGCATAAAATATAACTTTGGCGCGAACGCTAATCTTATGATCAGAAAGTACAAAAGCAACATGGAGTCTGCATAGCCTGAAGTACTTCATGTTACAATTTCATTTGAAGTTATGTCTCGTTCAATTCCTACCCTCAATTCCTCCCCCCCCCCGGGACACCCCCGGGCATTTACACAAGAAATATTCCCGGCCCCCGGGCATTTGACTGTCAATTTTTCCTCCGCCCCAGGGCATTAGACAACACCAGCAGCTTTCACATTATACAGTTACTGGGAATATGTTATTTAGTCAGTGTTATTTACTCAGTTATTTAAACTTTACTGAATGTATTTAACCCTGTTAAAATAAATGAAAATGAAAATGGCATGTTCTCAGTGCCCGGCCCCGGGCATTCGCCAAAAAAATTTCCCCCGCCCCCGGGCATTTGCGCAATCAATATTCATCGACCCCCGGGCTGCCCGGGGGGGTGGTCAGGGTAGGAATTGAACGAGACATTAGCAGTGACAAAATTAGGTTCGACGGTTGAAATGGGCTCATTTGTTGCACCAAATTGACTTAAGTTCGGTACATGAGAAGTTCGACGTTTGAAGCGTTTGATAACAAGTACTGGGTGGGTAAAAACACTTGCACCTTTTCAGAAATTGTAGAAATTTAATCTAATAGACTGGTCTCAAAGATTCTTGCTTTAATCTGGTTTTGCTGCATGCTCTCAAACTGCAGAAGTTAGTCATAAAATTGCATTTTTGATCCATCCAACCACTCAGTTTGTTCGCCTACGTCTGTTATTAAGCTCTTTTATCATCTAGGACTCAACATTTCATATGAAATCACACAAAATAGATTTTTTCATGAAAATTTACGATTTTTGTACAATACTATAGCTGAAGAGACGGTTTTTGAAGCAACGATTTCGTGGTCTTGTTTCTTTAGGAATAGAATCAAGATAATTCCATAAACGAATTCGATCTTTTATACAAAAGCGCAAAAAATGTTTCATGATTGATAACATCATCAATTTTCGGTGATTTTTGGAAAATTTTCACTTTTTATTGGGTCACCCGGTTGAAGGCCAAAAACCGACCATGTTCTTTTCCATAGGTATAAAGAAAGCCTATCAATAGTGTGATATTGTGATCGCTATTTCCACAATTAAATACTACACTTGGTCTCTAAGGGCCTGCTTGCATGAGAATGTTCAACCCCGGGGTTGAGTTCCAACTCACCGAACCGTGTTGGAATACATTTGCTATTACATGCGTATTTTCAACCCCGGGTATGAAAAAGCGTGCCATGATGCGTAAACGTTTTTCATACAAATAACAAAGATAACAAAGCAATTCGACCCCGGGGTTGAAACAAGATTGCGACTATATGGACATTTATTTGTGAAAACAATGGGGTTTAACGCATTGAAAGTTTCACCTCGGCTAGCTCAAAAGTGGGATGAGATTTCATTCCCGGGTACGATTTCATCCCCGGGTTGAGATTTATCCATGTAATTGAAAATTGAAATTAATAAAGGAAGAAGTGGAGAGGTGGATGGAATTTCAACCCAGTCATCCGAGGTGAACCTCAATCCCGGGGTTGAAAATTCTAATGTAATCAGGCCCTAAATTTAGGTTATACTTTTATCGATTGATTAAAGGCGAGAATCTTTGAGAGCAGTCTTTTCAGATGCATCTCTACAATTTTTCAAAAGATGCACGTTTTTTTTACTCACCCGGTAAATGCTGAAATGTTTCTTTCGTCAAATTGCTATTTTATTAAAGGCCTTACGCAATGAAAATTTTGATCCACTTTTTTAGAATTGTTCATAAAATTCAGTCTTTCTTCGTTCCAATGATATATAATTTTCCTAAATTTCTTGAGGTTAACAGGTTTTTTTTTCGCCGATCAAAATTGGGTATGTCCTGTCGATTCATATTAATGGTACAACACCTAACTTCTGTTTTAATTGATATTCATTTCATAGACATTCCTATTCCTTCTTCTTCTTAGCAACATATAATTCCACTTCAAAGACCATAATGCTAATATAATTCCATATGATTCCAAAAATATTATTCCATTCGTTGCACAAATGTGTCGCCTACTGTCGGAAGCGACTGCTGTGTTTTACTTTTAGAGGAACTTGGCGTCTATGAATTAAATTTGGAAGGAGTTTCTGGAAATTGCATCTGTGAGGAGGAAATTGAATGATTTTCGCTACCAGAATGAATGGTTCAGGAGGAAATTAATGCCATTCTTCATTTCAGAATTGTTTATTTTTCTGCTCCTTTTACAAATATAGATAACTAAATCAGAAGGAAGATATTATTGAAAGGAAATGTTACGTCTGAGTGGTTCTATTGCATGTGATAGGATTAAAACGGGTTAGGAAAGTTTGGTAATAAAAGAATTGATCCGATAAAACATAACGCCCAAAGATTACTCAATTTTGCACATAAAAACAACGCAGATGATGAAGGCTTACCTACTACCGATCTTAACCAATGATCAGGGCTCTATGCAAAACGCTGGTAAAAGTAATCCCAGGAAAAGAAGTTTTGGTTTACCAAAGAGATCCTATTGTAAGCAGTAGGGCAGACTAGGGACAATTGTAGCACCTTTTAAAAATTCGCGCGTATCGTTGAAATCGTAATTAATTGCTTGCTTGATAGTAAATAATGTGGTGTTTGCACGTATTAGGATTTATCGTGGTTTCAATCATGTGAAACCAGTTGTCGTGTGGTTGTGATAGTTTCAAAATCATTCCCATCTTAAAAGTTTTAAAACAGAAACTATCCTACATAAAGGTAGACGTGAACATAGCATCGGTAGCTCAAGAATTTTTTCTTCCACACTAAAATTCATATGAGAACCACCTTTTTACTTTCGTGCTCGAAAACATGTTCTTTCGCTGTAGAATCTTCCCATACTTGCTAAAGTTCTTTTAGGAAAGGCTAAATTAGACTTTCTACTATTAAATTAAGAAATGATTGCATCTTTTAGGCCTCTTGTTTTCATTTACAGCCTTTCAGAAAATGTTCATATATGAAACTGTTCATTCGTATATTTAATACATCCAGTCATTCTTGTCATACCTGTTCCTTGCGAAAATCTGTTCGAGGGGTCCACAATGTCCCGTGGCATTTGCTTGCAAACAAATAGATGGCCGTTTCTTCTTTGCCCACAAGAGTTGTTGATATATTGCATCCTAACGCTCTGTCCTACCTTGTTGATTAATGGTCATATTCCATCTCTTTTAGACTTTTGTCTTCACTGCAAAGACTGGAGAAAAAGATGAAAAGACGTTTGTCCGTTATGTTGAAGAGGAAGGCCCTGCATACATGGCTGGTCTTCGAGAAGGTATCTTTCTTGTTTTATTCATATACTTAATAGCTTAAAGAACCGTTTGAGTCGAAACGGTTGCTAAAGGATGGTAGAAACCGATCCGACCGATTTTGAAAGATTCTTACTACCAGGTGTCCTGATGAAAAGTGCAAATTTTTAAGAAATCAGTAAATGTTTGTTATTTCATTATTTTTGAAGGGAGACCACGTAATTACGGCATGAAAAGCTATATTTTGAGCAATAGTATTTTGATAAATATCGTACTTTTAACCAAAAAGCTACATTTTGCGATTTCATATGAAAGTTTTATTTTTATTTTATTTCTATTTCAAATTTTTAAGGAGGGTAGCCCTTCAGCAATACTGATTTTCAAGGGGCCCTCCACTGCAAAAACTTGCAAAATTAAAATACTATTAGAAAACCAAACTAACCTAATTACAATTTTTCAATTCATAAAATGCTAATAACTCTAAAAAAACCCTATAATCTAAAGTGAATATTTACAGTAAAAGAAAGTCCAAATATAAAAACACCAATTATACAGTTAATCAGCACATTTTTTAAAGATATTAATGGAGGATGCCATCTTACACTCGGCTGAGAGGCCATCCCAAGACTTGGCACCTCTAAACGAGAAACATTTCTGTCCATTTGTGGAGTTTTTCTTTGGTAGCCTTAGGTCCGTTGCTGTATTCCTAAGATTCCTTGAGCTCAGCTGGGATGTTTTTGTAAAAAGATTACACATGTATTGTGGAGCCAGCTCATGTAGAGATTTGAAGACCATAATATTAGACTCACTAGCAATTAGCTCATCTATTGTCTTCCAGCCAAGTTTTTTATAAGTGGCAAGCCCGGAGTATCAAAGTAGCTGCTAGTTACAATACGAGCAGTACGGATGTTCGATATGTTCATGATATGAATCCCATTTTCCAAGACCAAAGCAACCAATTTGAGTGCTGGTGCGGAATAAAAGTTAAATTTCATAATTGTTTCTTGTAATTTTAGAGTATACATCAAAACCAGGTAGCTTGTAAAGGCAAAAATTCCCACAAATTCAAAGTGATTTCAAGACTTCATTTTTGAAATATATTTGGTCCTTGACACTGCTGATAAAGAACTTTTTATGATCGGTAATTTAAATCGAATGTTTTTCGGTTACCCGGTACATTGTACAGGGTGTCCAAAAAAGCGCAACTCACATTTATTCAAAATTCTTCAGAAAAAAATGGATATTTGAATTAATTTGGTCTGAAAGCACAATCTATCTTCTTGCCAATGATATGCATTTTGGGTACATTAATTGAATTATTTATCGTTTGAGTGATGTTTTAGTTATGGCCTACAGTAAAGTCCCGCCTTTAAGAAACCACTTTACAAGAAACCCAGACCCTGAATTTTTGCAGAACAATAGAAGAACAATAGACTAATTAAGGAAGAAAACTAGGCTGATGTCAAAAGTGGTTAAAAGCAGGACTTTACTGTATTTCAGATGCATGAAAGTGCTAGGGCATTTACATAGGCGAAAATGCCTTTTTGTGAGATCTTATTTTATCACCTTTGATAAATGCATCTTATGGGTGTGAATTTGTACGTTTTTTTCCTAAGGGTATCACCTCAAGTGCTTCTACCTGGTGAATAAGAAAACTTGCACCTATTGAAAAATCATCAAAATTTGATTATATCACCAGTCATGAAATTTTCTTTATGTGCATTTGTGTCAATGACCAACTTAATTTAGAAATATTGCAAAGCCCGGAAATGGCTTTGAATTTTGGGAATTTGTGCTTTTACAAGCTATCTGGTTTTGAAGTATGAGTAATGATAATCAAATTGAATTTTTATCGCTCAGTACACGTTAATTGGTTTCTTATATGATCGTGAAAGCTCTTATATCATATAGGACTTGAACTTCCATATAAAATCGCTATTGGCCAAAAAATCATCCTATTTTGTAAATTCTATTGCTCAAAATATAGTTTTTCGTGTCGCAATTTCGTCGTCTCTCTTCCAGAATAATTAAATAACGATTAACTATTAAAGCTATTTTTTCTTTGACACATACACAAAAAGAAAATTTAAAGATCGCTAACAAAATCAAATTTTGATGAATTTTGGTGAATTTTCAAAAAGTTTCACTTGTTTTCGGGTCACCCGGTAGACTGATTACATGAGTCTCCGTTTTCCGCATTGAATTGAATGATATTATGCCTTCAAACTGAGACTCATGACAATACAGCTTTAAAACAGAGACTAACATGGCCTAATGCGCTGCATTTAGGGCGCATCCAATCAAATCTCGACTTTCTTAATAAGCTTAGACCACGTACCTATTCTTAGCGTTTGATTGGCTGATTAGATCAAAGTTCGACTTTTCGAAGCTAAGCGACGTTCGAAGCTACGTTCGAAGCGACGTTCGACTTTTCTTTCGACGTTCGAAGGATAGAAGGCATTCGATTTTTTCTTCAGATTTTAGACTACGTTCACACGATGCCGGCACATTTTGAAAACGGTGAAAAATGTGACGGATAGGCCTCCCGTTCACACGAAAACGGCACATTTTTTGCCGGCAGATTTTGAAAACGGTAGATTTTGAATACGGAACTCTAACCGGCACATTTTGAAAACGGCATCGTGTGAACACTCGAAAACGATGAAAACGGAACATTTTTCGACGCTTTCGAAACGAGGCTGATTATTTCCCAANGATTTCAATCCAGCTTCTATCCCAATTGCCTGTCTGAATGGAGTGAACTAGGTTCCGAGATTAGACTTGCAACATCCATTACTATTTTTAAGAAAAAACTGCTATCCGTAGTCCGCCTCCCTGAAAAATCTGTCTTTGGGATTCATGAACCAATAGGATTATCTTACCTTACACAACTTAGGGTTGGTCTTAGCAAATTAAACTTTCATAAATTTCAGCATAATTTTAGGGATACCATCAATCCAATGTGCCCTACGAACGACGGTATTGAGAATACGGAGCACTTTTTGTTGCTCTGCCCTTCCTTTGATGTTCAGTGCCGAAATTAGACTGACGACGTGATTCCTTGTATTCGTTCAATGCTTTCAATCTGATGTTTTTATTTTCTCTCGTACAAGGACTCACGACCAAACAGATTCTAAACAGAGACTACGTTCACACGATGCCGGCACATTTTGAAAACGGTGAAAAATGTGACGGATAGGCCTCCCGTTCACACGAAAACGGCACATTTTTTGCCGGCAGATTTTGAAAACGGTAGATTTTGAAAACGGAACTCTAACCGGCACATTTTGAAAACGGCATCGTGTGAACACTCGAAAACGATGAAAACGGAACATTTTTCGACGCTTTCGAAACGAGGCTGATTATTTCCCAAAAGCGCGGCAAAGTTGAATCACCGATTGTGGATTGTATACGTGATATTTAAAATGGCTGCTCACAACAAAATATTACTATCGCATATGTTTAACTTTGCAATTGCTATACTTGCCAATATCACGTTATTACTTAATCACATTTCTTCATACTCAAGAAGGCTGCAAGAAATTACTGTATTATTAATGAATCGCTTCCAAGGTCTTCAGAATCGTAAGATTAAATCGAGACAACAGCGAAGGTACTGGCTTCGTCCAGGAAGAACATCGCAGTGGTGGCAAAATGTCAGGAATGGTGTTTGTGCTAACGAAGAATGGAGGGAAAACTTCAGGATGTGTAAAGAAACATTTATGAGTATTTGCGATGAACTAAGACAAGAACTTCAGAGAGAAGATACCAACATGAGAAGAGCCATTGATGTCGAAACGCAGGTTGCAATGACTCTTTACTATTTAGCTGACGAAGGCAGGTACAGAAAAACTGCAAATACTTTTGGCGTTGGGAGAAGTACGGTGTCCATGATAATACGAAGAGTGACAACTGCAATATCCACTATACTTGGTCCCAAATATATCAAACTCCCTTTTTCTCGTGATGAAGTTGATGAATGTACATCAATGTATTTCAACCACCATGGCTTTCCTCAGTGTCTAGGAGCTATAGATGGTACGCACATAGATATTAAGCAGCCACGAGATAATCATACAGATTATTTAAACAGGAAGGGAAGATACTCCATAAACGTACAGGCTCTTTGTGATTATAAGTATTGTTTCACAGATGTCGTCATAAAATGGCCTGGATCAGTCCATGATGCCAGGATGTTTACAAATTCAAACCTCAATACTTATTTAAAAACTGGGAAAATACAACAGCTCCCAAAAGTGATAGTTGAAAGTGAGCCTGCTGTTCCTGTATGTATCATAGGTGATCCTGCCTATCCTCTTCTACCCTATGTCATGAAAGAATTTCCCTCTGGTGGTTCAACTCAATCTGAACAGTTTTTCAGTTATAGACTTTCCTCTGCACGTATGCCAATAGAATGTGCCTTTGGACGTTTGAAAGGAAGATTTGGTGCTTTGAGGAGACCCATGGATGTTAATTTATCTGATTTGCCAAAGGTAATTCATTCGTGCTTTGTGCTTCACAACATTTGTGAATTGAACAGAGAATCAGTCTCTGAGAAACAGGTCCAGATGGCAAATAGCCAAGACAAAGAACACCAACCTCTAACTTTGCTACAAAGAAACAGCAACAGTACCATTGAAGAACAAGCAAAACAAATTAGAAGAACCTTCGTGAAGTACTTTGATTAAACACAATATAATGTTATACAAATAGTTGACTGCAAGAATCTGGAAGCATTTGACCCAGCAATGAGGGTTCATTAAAACATTTCTTATTTGAGTCCTAAAAACTTTCTTAGAAGTTTCTTATAAGAGCCTCATGTTCAGCTTGAAATCTGCAGGGGTATCACCTGTGTCACTAGGAATTGTTAAACTTTCTAGTAGGGCAAGGTTGAACAAAATGGGTAATGATGGAACAAAATGCGGCCATTGACAAATTCATGGATTCACTGTTACTTTGCTTTTGTTGAAGAAAATCAGCTTCTATTGGAAATCAAAACGATCTTAGCCATTGAAAAGCTACAATTTTTCACAACAATGACTCTTTGCCTCAATTTTAGAAGCAACCAAATTAAGTGACCCATTTTGCCCCACTCCACCCTCACGTTTTCTTATTTAATCTGGGAGTTTCATTTCTCATACAGAGGTTCTTTTAAGAAGGTTTGAGTGATGCGAGAATTTTACAATAAATCTTTGATTGTGTGTAACATTCGATTTACATTAAAGTGAATGACCAGGTCTTAATGGTGTGGTCTATAAATAGGNACCGTCACATTTTTCACCGTTTTCAAAATGTGCCGGCATCGTGTGAACGTAGTCTTAGTCTCTGTTTCTGTTTAGAATCAGTTTGGTCGTGAGTCCTTGTATGAGAGAAAATGAAAACATCAGATTAAAAAAATTGAACGAATACAAGGAATCACGTCGTCAGTCTAGTCACCCGGTACAGTTTCTTCAATGTTCCAAAGGGTTCAACATGTTTATCGCAAGTACTGTACAATGGAACTATGGAACAAACTAGGATCTGAAGCCAAAACTACAAGTAGCTTCTCTGCTTTTAAGAAAGCTTTTACGTGATCCACGATAATATTTCGACTTTACGTTTGTTTACTCTATTTATGAAACATTGTAACTAGTTAGTTTAGGTTTTCTTTTGGTTTAGTTAACAGGGCAAGCTGTAAAGCAGTATTTATATATATATTGATGTTTTTACCCTGTCTAAAGAATTAAAAATGAAAAAAATGAAATGAATAAAGTCTGTTATATAAAACAACTATTGATAAAAATAAATAAAATTTGGTGTCATAAAATAAGTTTATAGAATAACCAATAATTTTATAATTATCAATTTTTTTGGTCATCCACCAGTTTTGGCTTTACGTTTTAGCTTGTATAATGCTTTCAGCCAACTGTGAAGAGATTGTTGATGTTGATAGTAATAATGATAACTTTATCGAACAGGTGACGTCATCGTAGACATAGAAGGTGAAGATGCGGAAAAGAAAAGTCATGCAGATTTAGTCAACATCATCAAGAAATCAAATAAAGAATTGCTGTAAGTAAATCAAACAATATTTTGTCTTAAGAATTAATTCTATCATTATAAAATGGAAAATTTAAAAATTAAGAACGCTATTTGGGTGCTGGATATGAACTCATAAAGAGTGGAGCTGTCATCGAATAATATTTCGGTAGATAAACTTTTATCAAAAACCCTTTGAGCCAAAATCTTGTAATTTCGGTGGATGAATTTTCGGCCTAATTGATCAAGGCAAGAAATTCAGTAACACTGACGAACACTCATAGAAATACACCGTTCAATGCTGAGCGCTTGAACGTGCCCGAACGAAAACAATTTCAAGTAAATTTCGAGTGAAATTAGGTAGCATTTCTATGGCCAGCCTCGTTTTGGCAAGGATTTGACAGTTGTGCTATAAAGTTATGTTATCGCTTTTATTTTTTAATGCACAACGTATATCGCATCTTCGATAGCATACGAACTTTTAAAGACCCATTGTCAACCATAATCCTTTGTGCGCCGAATGGAAAGCAAGACAAAGAGAACCTGGGCCAGAAACGACTTCCAGATGATACGAAAGTCGATTTTGGCGCCACAAAGGATCATGATTAGCAGTGGGTCCTTAATGTAAAAGGAATTTGTGGCTCTTTAAAGCATATAGGTTTTTATCTCTGAAGTCCCCCGTTTCAGTGGTAAAATTGTGGTGTTTTACTATTTTTGAAACTTACTTTTTAGAAAATTTTAAAGCATTTGTGACTTAATGATTTGTCATCCGGTTTTTACCAAAATATCTTATTGTTGATTTATCTTTGTCCACATATACAATAATTGTGAAGTTCTTTGACTGAATCAGTATTTAATACAAGGATCCTTGCCAATTAACATTTTGTTCACATGCAGAATGGTTGTGAAGTTCTTTGATGCTGTTCGACGCGCTGAATTATCAATCAAATTGAAAAAGAGGAAAGCAAAGCTGCGATCGAGGCTTAAGGAACTAGAAGAACTAGTTGCCAAGGAGAATGACATATCCAGAATCCGTAAGTTTCCTTCCATATTTTATCTGAGAGGTTTCATCTCAAACAAAATTTAGGTTGGCAGGTTTTCCTCTCAGCAACATTATAGCGATATTAAAAAGTTTACTTTGTTTGTTGAAAGGTAAGATATGGTAACTTGTCGACCGATTTTGATGAAGCAAAGGAAATTTTATAGTGGAAAGGCTATCTCTGATGAGATTATTTCATTAAAATCAGTCACACTGTTGCAGAGTTACATTTGACATTTCTTTGAAACAGTTTTTGAAAATGATCAAAATTACCAGAAATTGCGATCAGTTTGTTCCGGTTTTTAGCTTTAGAAGGATGTCAGTTGCTGCCCAACGCCAACCGCCGCTAATTCCTTAGCTGTTGAACTTAAAGGGTCTGTTTCAACCAGCATTCCTTGCACGTGTCACACCTTGGTTAGCCTTTGTTCGCCGCCATTTTCATGGGCCATGAAAATGGCTGAAACAAAGACCAACCAAAAGATGACACGTGCAAGGCATGCTGGTTGAAACAGACCCTTTAAATGTTACCAAAATTTGATCCAGACGTTTAGGCCTGTTTTGAAGGATTCCAAGATTTGACACTTTTATAAACACACTTGTGACGTGAGAACAATATGACCGATTTTAATCAACTGAATTTTATTATCTAAGTTGACATGTTAGTTACACAATAAGAATCAGTTTGAAGGAATTTGATGACTAATTAGCAAGCCTCGCCCGGTTACACAATCTAGAAGACTGTAGATTTCATATTTGAGATCAGGAGGAATTGCAATATCAGCTAACTTAAAAATGATTTCGGGAATAAAATATTTTCAAAATTCCCTGGAAGCAATTCTTTGTTCTCGACGTTGAAATTTCAAAATTTCTACGATACGAGATTAGATTTTGCTTCACCAGATCTTTCAATTTTGCTCTCGCCGAAGAGAATGAAACAAATGCACAAAATCAAAGGAATGGCAGCATAAGCATCAAATCTTTAAAAAGCATTGCACGATTGGTTAATGCATCCTTCTTTTGATTTAATGGCTTGAAAGGAACTTCAGGTACTTTGTTATAAGTTTTCATTGGCAATCTTTGATATCTTGATTATTTTTAGAATTACAGCGTATTCTATGTTTCAAACAGTTTTCCGGTTGTGATGTCATCAAATTGTTAAATCGTGAACCAAAAAAAGCTATGGATTTCTGCTTACCGCCATATTATAGATCTTCATTAACTATGGTTTTCTTGAAGATTGTACCATTTTTCCTCATCGATTCAGGTTTTGTGATGATTTTAATTATCTTCAAAGTTTTTCGTGAATTCTTTCAACAAAAAGAAAAACGCAATAATTCTGAAAATAATCAAGATATCAAAGATTGCCAATGAAAGTTTATAACGAAGTACCTGAGGTTCCTTTCAAGCCATTAAATCAAACGAAAGATGGATCAACCAATCGTGCAATGTTTTTTAAAGATTTGATTCCTATGCTAGGAATGGCAAGACAGTTTAGACAGAATAGCATTACACGCATTTTTTTATAAGAAACCGCCTATAAGAAATTAAGCTCAATTTTAAGGAAATTAGGCTCCATTTTAAGGAAATTAAGAAACCGTGCTACCTGGATTAAAAAAGCTAAAAAACGTTTGTAATTTGCAGTTTCACTTTTCCCAGTTCACGCAAAAATGTTCTGGCATTCTGTACAGTATTGACGACTGTTTTGACATTGTTTTGAAATTCTGTTTCAAATTCTGTTAATAATTGTTTTGAGATCTTACTAAGTACTTTTGAAGCCCTTTTAACAAAAGTAGATAAAGTCTGCATTTTGATCATTAGCAATTTAAGAAACTCATAATACACTTTTGTTAGCAAAATTTGTCTTAAGATTTAAGAAAGTTACTACTGCCCCCGACCTACGTTTCTTGTTAAAAAAATGCGTGTGAAGTCAAGAACAGCACTGCTAGTTGCGTCACAGAATCGATTGATTGCTACTGGGTGTTCCAGAATTGTTCCTGTTATGCCCCCATGTATGGGTATATCAGATATACGCGCATGCTCTACTTTAAAGGCACACACGGATGGGTCGGGTCACGTGATTAAATTCAAACGTATTTTCCCGCTATTTTTTGCGTACGTTCATAATGGTCCTAGCCGCTTAGCCAAAGCTACGAGCAGTGCAGCAAACTGTCGAGGATTGCCTTACCTGCCTTAAGGACATTTGGTGTGTTACTCGGCTAGATAGCAGAAGATTTGAATAAAGTTTATATGGTGGCTGGTGGTTTTTTGTCTCTGTTGCGTCTTGTTCACTGCCATCTTGATCACCGTTCCACCAAAGCTTGCTTCGGTTTCCTTTACCTAATTTAATTGAATTTCTACACAACATGTAAATTCAGATTTGACATGTGACCCATCCGTGTTCGCATTTAATGTCAATATGTTTCAGCAAAGACGCTCAATGACGAAAGCAGCAATTGAAGTTAAGCCGAAAATTCTTATTCAGACCTCTGCCTAATTACTGACACTCTAGAAACAGATTTTGCCTTGTCAAGCATTTAGCCGCTGTGTTAACATAATTCAAAATGACGAAATTCAAACGTGATTTTTCTACAAAACTCGCTGCTTCTACTCAAACATGTGTCGAAATCTCAAGGAGTGGTAAATAATTAACGACCTTAACTTGGTTAATTAGTCAACAGAGTTGTGACTTCTTTGAAAAATCATTGCCCACTAGCACGGGTGAATTTTGTTAAAAGAAAATATTCAGCTCTCCGACATCACAAAGCCATTTGTCTTTCCGAAGAACAGATTTCACACCTTCAGCGCAGCCAACTATAAGGTTTTACTCTCACTGCTTCCATGTAAAATCAAATTGGGCGAAATAAAATTTTTAAATTTTCGGTTGAAACAAGGGCCTTAGGAAGAGCCGTCGTCGGTCCTTCCTAAGGCCCTTGCTGTAATGGTAATCTAGAATAGCAAAAATACCAGGATTATTTTGTGTTGTGACTTTGTTGATTCTTCGGTTTTGCTTTGCTTTGCTTTTCGAACGACATAAATCCATCGTTTTTGCCAGTTGACGTTCAACCAAACCGTTGGCTGTGGCAGCCGTTTTTGCATACTTTGAACAAAGCGAAAGCGAGGCGGATGGGAATTTTATTCTAGATTACACGTTGTAGCAAGGGCTTTAGGAAGAATCGATTGGGCCTACTAAAGGCTCTTGGTTGAAAAGCAAATTTTGCTGATTATTCAATCGCCGATTTAGTTCGTACACACGCTGTATATTGTTAAAAGATTGACGAGCTACCACATCTAGCAGGCATTTTCTCAACTTTATCCCTTATCTGTTCCACTTTAAAAATTTGTTTCGTCAATTTCAAATCTTTAGGAATGTATGTATCAATTTGCCACAAAATTAAAATTAAAAATATTTACAAGTTTTATAATATAAAAATAGATACAATACAATATATAAGGTTAAAAACGTAAAGAAAAACACCCCTAATTACAGTGGCAGGGATAGCATTAAAAGGTCAAGCTGACCTTATTTCCATAATGGTCCCCTTAGAGGTGTCGGTATAACGGAAAAAACGTACGTTAAAGGTTTTCGATGCAAAACGTGGTTTATAAGACCAAACATGATCGGGAGCGATAATGAAGGGTGTTAATAGAAGACATATATGTCATCTTGCCCAATTTTAAATCTCGTTATTTATGATTTATTACTTTATTGACGTCATAAAATAGATGGATCTATGTTGGATCGGAGGTTGGGCATGGGGGTGGAGGTTGGGCAGGTTGCTCGATGGTTGGAGAAGATTCCCAGTCTATAGGTTGTTATTCATTTTCTTTTATTGTTTACAGTTAGCATTGATTTTTAGTTGTATATATTTATTATAAGTAATTCTTAGATGTTTTTAACCCGTATATTTTGTAAGTTTTTATGTGAAAGGCCCCTTGAAAATCAGCCATGAGGTTAAAGGGTCACCCACCTTAATAAATTGAAATATGAAAATATAAAATATGAAATATCTAATAGAATGCCATAATTAATGGCGAATACCCATGATTTATGATGATGATATGATGATATGATTTATGACAGCGAAAAGTGATTTTGGCTGGGCGAAAATTCTTTGCTGTTCTTTTTCCTAATATTAGTTTGCTTCCTCCTGGAATGTCTTGCCATCAGGTGTCCCGCAATAGATCTGCCATGTGTCCCAAATAGATTTCCCGCAATCTATAGTGTTAATTAGCATTTAATTGTTCGACTTTTGTTTTAGAACCCTGTTCCCTTTTGCCTTAGGTAAAGAGCTTGCTTAGTTACTAATTCAGAACGATCAGATTTAGGGTGTGTTTGATTGGTAATTCCAAACCTACCAAATTCTGAAAACAGTAGACTTCGCAGAGACGGAAATATATTTCCCAATCAAACACAAAAATCTTGAAACGGCAGGTTTCGGATTCACCACCAGGGTTTGCTAATGAAAAACGAGGATCTCTCCAAAGTCTGCCAAACCTTCTGGCTTTTGGAGCAAAAGGTTCGGAAGGCCTTCCAAACCTACCAAGTCTACCGTTTTCAGAATTTGTACCAATCAAACACACCCTTAGAAAGGCCTGAACAGTGGGCAAAAATGCTAGCAAGACAGAGATTTCTATTTTGCAGCGCTTCCAAATTGCATTATTTTGTAAAGGCTAGTTTCCAGTCAGTGGAATTTTCCGAGCCGGTGGAATTTTACACAATTAAAAAGGCATTCGGCCCTAAATTTCTATTCAATTACAAAGCGACATTTTCGTTCGTGAACAATAGAATTTCCAACCGCTCGGAAAATTTCACTGACTGGAAAGTAAGGCTTTCAAAACAAAGAGATAGCGTGCGTTAAGGTTGTTCTGCAAAGACAAATTTAAAAAGAAGAAAAAAAGAGGAATATTGAAGCTCTTCGTATATCAAATTAACGTAGACAAGCTTCTCCATTACATCAGGAATTTACAATTTATTTCTTTTTTCTAGCCATCAACAACCCGTCAGCCATGAAGCGGTCAGATTCAGCGACAAGCTCAGGTATTGGTCTTTCCGATGACTCCTCTGAAAATCTCACATCTTCAAACGAACAAGTCATTATTCAAACAAGTCGGTTTGAGGAACGATGCTCCACCGTTTTCGATTCTGTTAAAGCAATTCGTTATAACGACATTGGTACCCCTAATAACAACAACGCTCGTACTCATATGACGACGTCTTCCGATTTACTCAGTGCGTTTTCGACAGACGCGAACGTTTCCGAAAAACCAACGAAGTCGAAACCGGTTCACCGAAGCCGAAGTTTCTCTGGGAGCGAAAAGACGCCAGATCCTGAATTAAAGAAACCGCGCGGTCGGCTTAATTCAAAAGACGATGGATTTATTACCGCAGCACCGTCGTTAACGAAGTCTATGCCGCCTGCGAGGGTTATTTCAAATCGTACAACCCCTCCGGAGCAATCTCAGAAAGAAACTCTGCAAAAGAAACCTTTGAAAGTGTTAAGTAATTCGCAAATTAAAGATCAAATGTTTTACGACCCACCGAAAGAACGATTGGGCCTACCGATAAAATCGCGTACTATTTCACAGCATACCAAAAAACAAGCACCCAAAGATGGAACATTGTCGCATCCGGTAAAATCAGGAACATTGTCGAACCCTTCAAGAGACCGAGTACTGTCTCGTAATTCTAGGCCTAAATCGTATAAAATTGCTGTCCTCAGCGGAGCAGAGGGAAATCGGAAAAAAGTTGCCGAAAGAGTGTTGTCGTATGATCAGCTTAAGTCTCGTGGGACCCCTGAAACTGACTTGTGAGTTGTGAAATTGTAAAGAATTGAATTGTAATTGATAATCGAATGAAAATCGTGTAAATTAGATTGCTTAATTGTAGATCAATTAGAGATAACCAGTGTTGCGTACTCGATCTGCCGAAAAATATTTCTAGTGTTTAAGAGCTACAACTTTTTAGAACTTATGTCCTACAGAATGCATAAGAAAAAGTTTTAGACGTTTGAATGCCTGTAGCTCTCACTCAAAACCATTTCTCAGATAATTCCTATCAACTGATAATTCTTGTGTAGCTAGCATACCAACTTAGATAAGATAATTTAGTTTGTCAAAATCGGTCGTATCGTGCTCAAATTACGAGCGATTTCATAAAGATGCTTCATCTCAAAATCCGTCAAAACAGGCCCGAAATCCGCGATCAAATTTGCTAGCAATTTTGCCCACAGCTATCATAATCAAATTCTATTCGTCTATCTTGTTGGTCAAACATTTACAAGGCATATGAAGAGGCTGCTGCATAATTGTCTACACTTGGGACTGTCGTTCAGCCTTTATTATCTATTTTCTATTATCATGAGGCTGGATTGCTAGCAAAGTTGATCAAGGATATCAGGCCTGTTTTGACGGATTTTAAGATAAAGCATTTTTATAAAATCGCTTGATTTTAGAAAGATACGACGGGTTTTGACAAACTAAATTTTCTTATCTTAGTTGATATGTTAGCTACGCAGGTATTATCAGTTTATAGGAATCTGATAAATGGTTCGAAAGCTACAGGCTTTCAAACATCGAAATTTCCTTCGTGGTACCTACTTCCCGACCTACTTTTGATCAGAGGGCATATTTCCATTTTAAATTTTGACATCTACAGATGCATGATAAACAAGAGTGGACCGAGGCAGGATCCTTGTGGAATTCACATGTTTTGTCAAGAGTTTTGCTTGTATGTCTCATACCGTGTTATTATCCTTCTGTCTGAGGGTGTGTTTGATTGGTAATTCCAAACCTACCAAATTCTAAAAATAGTAGACTTCGCGAAGACGGAAATCTATTTCCTAATCAAACACAAAAATCTTTAAAACAGCAGGTTTTGGATTCACCATTGCGATTCGCTAATGAAATCAAGAATCTCTCCAAATTCTGCCAAACCTTCTGACTTTTGGAGCAGAAGGTTCAGAAGGCCTTCCAAACCTACCAAACCTACCGTTCTGAGAATTTCGGAGTGAATCAAACGCGAATTCCGAGTCTACCAAGTCTACCGCTTTCAGAATTGGTACCAATCAAACACACCCTTAATTGTAAACGTTTGACCTATGTGTGTACATTTATTAGATATTAACGAGTGCAGGTACTCTGATGTTGACGGCGTGAAGTTTGTTTTAGGCCTCCCTTCTCAATATCCATTTTCTTTTTCCCCTCTAAATTATGAGAACATTTCCAGAATATAGAAATTACAAAAATTCCTTGTCAACTCTCCTCATAACTCGCAACTATTGTTTCTTAAATTTAGAGGAACCGACCAAGTTCTGCATGTTGCTCTGCTCTCCATAAGATAATTTATGTCTTGCTTCTATGCATTAGATAATTCTGGGTTTCCATGGGTATTAGAAAATAGCCATATATTACCTTGCTTAAAGGAAATCGACACTGATAAGACATGCGAGTTAAAAATAGAATAGATCAAACAATCATCTCGCTTTAAAAAACACCATCGTATTGGACCGATAAATATAGATGTGGCGTGTCGATTTAAGACCAATTTAACAGTGTCGATTCCTTTTAATAATCAAAGAACCGATAGTTTTCCATGCCTCTGTATGCTGCCATTTGATACTCTGTGTCCTGCTGGCCAATGTTCAACTCTTGGTATTCCTGAAAATTAGAAATACAACCAATTTCCGATATTCTCTTTTCACTTTCTTTCTGTGCTCATCCTGCGTGTTCTAGAAAGAAAATTTGAAGCAAAATTGACTGCCCGCTGCGTGGGGAAGCTAGAGAAGTAATTCTTGTTTTGCAAAATGAAAGTGGAATATTTTCATTCAGATATTAATGCTTCAAATCTAATTTGATATTTCAAATATATCAGAAGTGAAAAATAATTTTGTTTGAAATTTGGAATTAATGTATGGCTTCTTGTACTATATTTAATATTGAGTTAGCGGAAAAGATGGAACTGTCATTTTTAACCACATGTGAGATAGAAAATAGTTCTCAGGGGAAGATGGATTTTTTAATGCCACCAGGGTATTAAAGAAGGAAAACGACTTGTTACGCAGCCATGGCTATGTACCAAAAGTGGGGGATTTCGGCAGAGGAACAATTCACACCCAAAAACAAGAAAATATTCTCAAAAAATGCCAGAAACTGGCCCGCCTCGAGTGCCTGTCCCCATGCTTTTGTACCACCATGGCTGGGCTTACACGTTTGCCAAGCGAAATGCAAAAATCCGCAAATATGAGTCGTTTTAAGAATGATATCTTCCAGCAAAATATTTGCTGACATTTGGTTAAAGCCAATTGTTCGGGTTCAAAAATACTTAAAGCAAGGAGTAAACTTCTAGGTAGGCAAAGATGTTTGTTTATGCCAGGCAAGGAAATATTCATCTCTTCAGCATAAAGTTATAAAACAATTACTGTTTCTAAGAAGGTTCACAGTAGACCTAATTTTAGTTTGTTGCAAGAAAACTCGGATTTACTTTACATCTATTCTTTTCCTGCCGCTGTTAAATTTATTCATACTCGTTTTAAAGGGCCATTGTCACCCAGGGTCCTTTGCGGGCGCGCTGCAATTTCAAATTTTACCCACGCGGAAAATATCGATCCACACTGCGCTAGTTCAACTGATAGAAAATTTTGACTTCAGCTGATTGTTGTATCAGTTCAACTACTGCAGTGTGGATCCATATTTTCCGCTCAGGCCAAATTTGATTTTCATACGGTCTGAAATTGCAGCGTGCATGCGAAGGACACTGGGTGATAATGGCTCTTTAAGACTATTTTCTAGGTCGAATATTCCTTGAGGCCTGTTTGAAAATAATTCATTTGTTAAATTCAGAAAATCTTCTTGTCAGTTCTTAATGTAGAAATTTTTGTATAAGTTTTGTAAATATATCTTCTCAGTGTTTTCTTAGTCAAGAATGAAATGGTCTCAGCTAAATGAATGTCTTTCTGTGTTTTTAAAAACCATTCTGTTTGCGCTTGCTTTAAGAAGGAAGCGGGGTTCTTGCATGTGGGATTTATGGTCAAAACCTGATCAAAACTAAATTCTAAACGACTGTCCAAAAAGACTTGTTTCCGCCACCGACAACTTTTGTTTGACCCAAAAATAAATTTACTGGAGAGATCCCTTTAATAAAACGAAGTAAACTCATGACATTTTGCTACATTAAGACCCCTTTTACACTGTACGGGTACAAGTTTCGATCCATAAAAAGAGTAACGGACAAGCGTCCCGTTTACACTGTTCCTGCTAATCCGTAACACTTTTGTTCCTTCTATATATGGGATAATTTTGTTTTGGAGCAGTGTAAACGCTCTTGAACGGTGACAACTTTGTAACAGGTCAAAACTGTACCAGTACAGTGTAAGCGTAGTCTAACTCTACCGTTCAATCGACATGTAAAATTCAATTCGTTCTCGTTTGCACGTAGTTTTTATAAAAAAAACTCTTCGTAAGAAATTCAACTCTCAAATAGCTAAAAAAAACTTTAGAAACTTCAATGCTGGGACAAAATTAATTAAGAAGCTTTTTGTTTTAGTCAAGAAAACTGGTCCATAGCATGTTTTCACTTTATTTTCAATTGTTTCTTGTATTGTATTAATCGGAATGTACGTGAGTGACGTCTAGATAGTGGAACCGTTTCGTAAAACTGTGTTGTGAAATGTTCAGGAGGGCACAAGATGTAACATCTAGGATCTGCTGAAACTCCAAATACTGTACACGCTTGAGAAACTCTGAGTACTCAAATAGTGAGGATTTCAAGAAACTTTCAAAACTGGTGCAAATTCCTAGTGTAGTGCACATTTTTTTACCCTAAGAGTAACATTTTTGGTCAAAATGTCAGAATTTCCCGAAAATTCTCTCTAAATCTCGATAAGTACCTTGTTAAAAAAATATCGCCAGATTCTTCAGACAGTTGATTACTTTTATCGAATCCGCCGGTTAGCGTTTCAACAAAAATTCTATCTAGTATTCATTTGAAATTACTAGATAATTCGTTATCGTGCATCGTACATTACGGAAAGGGGTGACACATTTTTTACTGAAAAAGGAGAGTCGCAGGTATGTTTTTCTAAAATTATCTCAACTTTGGTTTCCCGAAGTGCTATGTTTCGCTATGATATGATAAGATAAACGTTGACCTACCGTATAGATGCGGATATCAGGGTATGCCCTTATAACCAAAAATGTTAAGAAATGTCGTTTACTATCGGGTGAGTCAGAAAAATGTTTAGACGTTTGAAAACCTGTAGCTCTCAAATCATTTATCAGATTCCTACAACTGATAATATCCGTGTAGCTAATCTATCAACTACCAGCTACTATCATAATCAAACTCCGTCTGTCCATCTTTACGCTTAATCATTTACTAGGTATAAAAAAATTCTGCTATATAATTGTATACACTTGGAACTGTCATTCAGCCTTTTTTAGTCTATTCTCACGAGGCTGGATTGCTAGCAAATTGATCAATCATTTTAGGCCTGTTTTGAAGGATTTTGCGATGAAGCATTTTATAAAATTGCTTGTCATTTAAGAATGATATGATCGATTTCGGCAAAATAAATTTTCTTATCTTAGTTGATATGTTAGCTACACAAGCATTATTAGTTTATAGGAATCTGATCAAAGGTTTGAGAGCAAAAGGCTTTCAAACGTTTGCACATTTTTTTTACTCATCTTGTATCTTTCCAATCGACTCACATATCAGGGGAATGCCCGTACAATATTTTCGTCCCTGTCCAGCAAGGAGAACAGTTTCTTCAAGACCAAGAATTAATCAAGAATTAATGATAATCAGTATCAAAAAGGCATCGTCTAGTATTTTTAACTTTTCTCAAGACCTCTCACATATAAGGCCACTGCTGACTGCTTTTATATTCTGGTACATTAGAATTTAACTTCAAAATGATTCATGCAATCAACTTGCAAGAAATGCTAGAAGTCTTGATAAAATTCTGACATTATTTTGTTTCACTGAAATGACCAGAGATGTTTTATCGCCTGATATCAGATGTAGAGGAATGTGAATCAAAAAATAATTATCCCTAGAGAACTACGATTTTACTTCGTTGCACATTCATCATTCTTCCATGAATATTTTGTTCGGGTTTTCAGCCTTTGGTGCAAGTTGGTTAAAGGCGACAATTCCCACAGAAGATAACCCGAAATTTCGGAACGGAGGGTCAGATGTCAACGGAGAGAACTCTCGAATAAACACTAAGATCTTGGCTGTTCAACAACAGTAACCACCAATTTAACAAAGTAATGACCTTTCAATTACAGTTTTTTAGACCTAAAAGGCACTTGCACAACCGGCATGCATTGGGATCGTTTTCTTGTGGCAATCGATAATTTTCATGCAGAATGAAAATAGGCCACCTTTAGAAATAGGGCTGCAATGCATGCCGGTTGACCAAGAGCCTTTAACCTGTTTTACTCATCGAATTGAATGAAACTGTTTGCTTTTACAGTGAAATGTTTTCAGATAGTCAGCAAAGTGCAGGTATGCCTCTATGCCCAAAACTTTAATTTCCTCAAAAGCCCACTGAAAACAGTTCTCGTTTTTATTTGGTTTACATAATATTCCCCGTATAGTTTCCTGTTTCTTCCAATCAACAATTTGAGCATGAATTGGGAAGTAAATTGCCAACAAAATAAAATTTGAGTTGATTGAAGAAAATGAGAAAATTCTACATTTAGAAATAGGCCTTTTAGCTAGCCTGCAAAAGCATCTAGAACGAACTGGAACGAACACACTTTTCCACCAAATGGCAATCTTAGAATGAAACGAAAAACATAGATGCTTGTTCGACGATCTTTCGAGAACAGACGTATTTTTAATAAGAAACTGTTGAGAAGAAACTCAATTTTCAGATCACCAAACAATTAGGAAACTCTAGTATTGGAAAAAGAAAACTTAAGAAACGTGTTAAAGTTTCTATGATGGCTTGTGGTTTTTCGCCTCTGCTGCGCCTTGTTCTCTGCCATCTTGATCACCGCCCATTACAAACATCTCATACCAGAGTGTCATTTTAGGCAAGTCCCAGATGCCATTTTACCCCTTCGGGAAAATGACCGTCTACTTTTGCAGAAGTCATGGGGTTAAATGTATGGCCTTTCTCCCGGGGGGGGGGTACTTAGTATATTTGTCCGACGGGGACGTGCCGTTTTTCAGGGTATCGTTTCGCCTCTTTTTTCTAGCGCCGGGTATCGAAAGAAGGCAATTTTTCTAGAGCCGGTTGTCAAAAGGGTGTATTTTCTTAAAACAGGTTGTTGCTTGGCCAGATTTTTACGTTTTGGAGTGTACTTTTCGACGATTTTTTCTAGAATCGGCTATCGTTCGGAGGGAAAAATTCTGGAGCCGGGTAAAAATGTTTGTCTTTGGTGGGCACACCCCCGTACAATTGAAAGTCAAGTACCCCCCCCCCCCCGGGGCCTTTCTGAAAGAAAATTGATCGCAAAAAGGTATAGCAATTCATATAATAAATCGAGAAAGCTCTCAGTATGTTCTAAAAGGTTTCGTTTCTCAAAGAAACTGCTTATTATCATAGTAGTTTGCTTTAGCAACAGTTCGGAAAGTTTTTGAAAATTTGGGGAGTTCCCCCTGCTGCATTTACTCCCCCTATTATTGGCTCCATAATTGGATTTGCCCAAATTTGCACAAAAATTAACCAACAACGCCAGGTGACAGAAATTCGTCTACTGCGCAGCACCAATGTTAAGCTCCAAGCAGACACTTCGACGCCAAGTTAAGTAAGGCCTAAATGTCATGTATGACGACCCTATTTATCAATCAACACTACAAGTTTGCATCCCTCCAAAGTCGAATAGAGGTTTTTCTTGCTTTTTTGCACGAAACTGTTGGAATTAGGGGACTTGGAAGTTTGGGCATCACCCAGAATTGTGAGAGCAAAATTAGTACATCTCAATGAAAGATTAAATTAAATTTTCTCTATTTCTCTAATAACAAAAACTGCATAAGGAACCAGCTGCTTCTTGGCAAGGGCTAAAGTCTTCTGGAGGAAATTTTTAGGAGGTCTTTCAATCATGAATGAGGAAAAGCGCAAGTGATTTTGAGATAGGACCTTACAAACTATAGGACATTTTGGAATTGCACTGCTCACACGCTGAATTTTGTCAAATGTACGGATAAAAAATGTCCTTGGCGTATACATTATTTTGCTGCCATATCGAAATAGGAGAGAATATTTGTAGCTATTTGGAAGGATTAACACTTTCCATTTACAAATCATTTTGTGAGAATAATAAGACAAACTCAAATGCTGCACAAAAATTGTTCGAAACTGTTACACAAATAGTTCGAAAGGTGAAACTGAGAAAATGCGGAAATTGCTCTTTGATTGACATAAAATTAAATAAATTAAAATTACTATTCTGCAATTTAATACGGGCTAAAGAATTTCGAACCTTGTTCATTTTTGTTCATTTCGCTACCTGAAAACTATGACACAGATGATCTCCATCTTAGACATGACATGCAATGAATAACATAAAACTAATTGAATGCGGTTGCAAGAGAAGGTTGAAGACCAAGCCATGAAGTTTATCGATTTAGTATCAGAATTATCATTTATTCACTTGGCATTTTTCGTTTCTACTTCTACAGTTGGTAAGTCTATTACTTTACCTCCATTTCAACTAACTATTATGTCTATATCGTTGTTAGAATGGCGGTAAAGTTTACAGAAGTCACTGTCATATGCGGCCTAACACTTGTTCGGGATGTAAAGACTCAAGAGTCTACAGAATTTGCAGTCAACCCCCTTGAAGTATCATTAACGCATGCGCAGTATTGTTATTTTAACAGCTTAAGCAGTACTGCGCATGCGTTTTTGATGCATCCGGGGGTTCCTTTAATATCTACAAATTGTAATGTCTTCATATGTTAAACAACTTCGCTGTTATATCAATGGCCTTCCACCTTGGCTCCTACTGTTTACGCTGTAAATATTGTTCTGCTTAGTTATTCATTGGAATTCTGGTTGCAATGGAAGCAGCACGGGTTGTTGAGTTGTTTGGGTTTGTTATGGCGTTCCCAAAATGGCTCTAAACTGGTAGCTGATTGAGTTTTTAGGCCACTATAGTGAGGCCATTTGTGGCGAGAGGAGACCTCTCCTTTCCACTGTTGCCCTTGTTGGGATCACCGTACATAAACTAACAAATATTGATGTTAGCTCAAGTAGGATGCCGTCATAACCTTACTCAAATATTTCCTGAGTTGAAGACGGTTTCTTTGCCAAAATGAGCTCGAAAGTGTTATTTTAATTGGTTTCCAAAGGCCATTCTTAGGCAAAAGCTAGACCCCACATTCACTATAAACTCGTGAACACATTCGAAGGACACACCTTGAACTAATATTGATACTTTCTCACGTGGACTTTCCACAAATCGTTCCTGATATGACGAACGATTTTATGTGCAACAGTGGGCTCGACAGTGGTATTTCAAGGAGTTTTTCTTGGCATTGTAGGGATGCCAAAACATAGACTCACCGGCTCGGACAGCCCGTGGGATCGCTCTAAAATCATTTAGTAAAACCAGAATAATATTGATACTTGCTCGACTACATTACTGTATACACTCATAACCTTCTTCAAATAGTTCCCGAAACTATTTTCAATCTTTTCTTCTTTAGATAAACTGTGAATTCTCAGCTCATATAAAGAGAAATTCCTCCGAGCTGGAGAGCTCCCAAAACTAATAAAAATTCCAATCCATGTTGCAGGCGTTGTTGACAAATTTTGCAAGGTAGGACCATCTGAGAATTCCCCAGCCTCTTTCAACTAAACTAACAAATTTGACAGTTGAGCTAAAATGAATAATGACAAATTTTAATTTTCATGTATATAACTGTCAGAACATATCGTGATTTCACTGACGTAGATTTATAAATGTTTCTCCCATTAAGATAACCTCAAGTCGGCCGGCGCCGGATTAATATGATACTATTCAATTTAGATAAAGGAGTTCTGCACGAATGTGGTGGCAGGCTCCAAGATTTATGTAATTGAGGTTACCCACACGAACCCCTTTTCCCACACAATTTTATTCTGGGCATCAAGAAACCTGAATTAAAAACCAACAGCTCATAGTACCAAAGTGATCCCATGACAAACTGCCCGTAAAACATTTGTTGTACCTCAAAATTTATAGTAACATATAGATTTCATTCAGTTCCTACAGTTAAATGGTCCCTAACCCTCTTTCCTTCCTCTAGATTTTACTTCAAGGGGGTGATCTAGCAGCTTTGTAATAAAGTCTGGGAATAAAGTACTAGGCATATTTTTTTATAAGAAACGAAGAATTTGAGCCAGTACTGACAGTTTCTTAAAATTCATGTCAATCTTCATGTTTATTTCCTGTGCCCTTGTGAACATTTCAAAACGAAGGTTTTTTAAGCCTTTCCAATTATTTAATCCTTTCCAATTATTTAATCCTTACTCAAGTACAGGAAACCAGTGGAAATAAAGTAAAAATATGCTAAGGATTTGTATAAAATAAATAGTTTCTTAAATTTTCCCAGTAACTGCAGTTTCTTAATTTTTTGGCAATCTGAGAGTTGAGTTTCTTATGGGCGGTAACTTATAAAAAAATATGTGTAGCTCACGGTTGTCATCTCGTAAATGCTTCAAGATTTATATCATGGAAATTTGCAAATGAACCCCTAGAATTCAATTTCACCTAGTAAACCCCCTTTTATGGCCCTCTCGTTTTCTCTAAATTTTACGTCCGTGGGGTGAAATTTGTATCATGGAGTTTTAAAGTCCATCTTCTAGAACGAATTTATAAAAATGATTAAGACCATGGGTTCTCCATAACCTTCTGTATGTTTGTATGTTTTGATGATATAGCATTCATTCAATGCAACCTGTTAAACCCCCCTTGGTGACCCCCTGGGGTTCAAAGATTTTACAACAAAGATGTCCTGGATTTAGAAGAAAATTCAGGTGGGGGTCTTATTGTTGGTATTGGCATCTATTTAACAATTTGGCTTTGTAGAATGTTTGTGATAAACAACTTCAAAACTGTTTTGATGCAGGAATTTGGATACGAAGATAGAATTAATAAGAGAACTATTGATTGAATATTTTCATTTGGCACTGCTCACAGCAAGTCCTAAGATAAGATCAGAATGAGAAGAAATGTCTGCAAGCAGAAGGAATTTGTTGAATCTTTGTCTCTTTATTGACCTCCATGAAAACTCCAGTGGCTTTCTGATTGCTTATTAGACCTTTCCAGACATAACACATTTGAGCTAACATTTCAAAGAAAGCTACCCATTGCCTCTCTTTGAAAATGGTGAGTTCCCCTTGCATGCATTACCAGTATCATTGTCTTCAACATCATCCTCATCGTCTTCAACATCATCATCATCATCAATCATCATCAATCATCAATCATCAATCATCTATCATCTATCATCTATTCTGCATTACATATTAAAGGGGACCTGAAGCGAAAATTTTTATTTGTAAAAGGAAATAACTGACTGGTTTGCTTAGTGATACCGTTTAAAGTTTTGTAATATTTTATTTCGTTTCGGAGATATTCGCTGTTTTATGTTTTGAAGTGATGACATCATTTTGTTTGCATATTTACAAGGAAAGTATATAGGCAGAGAGTAGAAAAACTGGCGACAATGACTATGTTTGCAATTAAACCTGCTGCTGAAGCATATTAGAGCGACAAAATACACCCAGAAATGTCATAGATCTCATGAAAAGAAAGTCCAGTGTCAAATCTTTGGGTTTTCGGGCTTTTTTATAAAAAATGTTGTTGATATCAATTGTTTTGTGCCTTTTTGCAAACAAAATGATGTCATCAGCTCCAACCATAAAATGGGGAATAATTCCAAAACAAAACTTGCAATATGGAAAAACAGAAAACGGCGTTCTTCTTTGTTCAACTAGGCTATTGGCTTTTGTAAATAAAAAATTTCGCTTCAGGTCACCTTTAAAGTTCATACATTGCAGGGTCAATCAATCGCCCCCATTTTCCAGGGTGTTGTGATATTTTTGCTGCAACTTTTTCACTTACACCCATCCCCAGAAAAATTTTCTCGACCACGCCCTCTACTTTGGCTATAAATGCGACCAACGCCCTATCCATATCTAGAAACGCCTAAGGAAAGATCTTCATTGGTAGCATATTTAACCTCTAAATCACCATGAAATCATTGATGAATAAAGTGTACAATATTGCAATCTTTCATCTGATGGCGAAAGGTTCATGTACCGCTGAGCATCTTGTTGATAATGGGCAAGGGCCTGAAAGGAATCTTGTATGTTGTAAAGTTCAAAATTTCGTAATCTCGTGGAATTATTACATTTCAAAACGTAGATAAATACAGTCAAACTCACGTAAGTCGGACTCGCATAAGTCGGATATTCGCATAAGTCAGAAAAAAAGGAAGATACTTGAAAGTTCCATCCGCATTTTCCTTTTCAAATTAATTCGCATCAGTAGGAGTTCGTGTAAGTCGGATGGTTTTCCTTGGTCCGAAGCGATCCGACTTATGCGAGTTTGACTGTATAGAAACATAAAGCCTCTCTACTTTCAGAAATAAAGATTTTAAACATACCAGAACCTAATAACACGAACAGTAAGAATAAGTTTGTATCGGCAATAGATCCAACTTTAAATCGAATTTCCCAAAATTTTGTATCTTGTTCTCGTTTCTATTGATAACAAGAGATATTGCTATCTGAAGATTTGCGCTCAAATATCTAAAATCAAAATTTCGATTTTGTCTGCATAACTTCCTACCAAGATCCTTGACCTTAATTCTCAGTCCGCCTTTTACTCTGGGTCTGTTGGCAGAATGTTAACAGCATTGAATGGAACAATAGCCTATTTATCTGGAATGTCGTTTACGTTCTGTCTGAAGTTTTGATCTCGCTGCTGCCTAGGCTGCGTCACAGCCCATAAACGCAGGCTAGCTTCTGCCTGGATCGACAGAAAATATTCCATTGAAAATAAACCTTTATCTTTTACGTTCTTTACAAGAAAATCGATCTTCACCCACTTCTATATTACCCAAGAAAGTGGGAGCGACTGAGAACATAAATTGCACGCGAGGAAGTGACGGGGTCCTTCGTTCGTCTTGGCCGAAGTAAAACTCTCAACATTGCTCTCGCACTATCAAACTTAGCATCCTTCTTGTCCAGTTCTGGCAAAAGAACATGGCCTCCTCATGAAATTGCGACTGTCTTTGCAGGAGGTATCACAAGAACCAGTGAAAAGACCAAGCCTAGTTGCAATTGCAAAACATGTCTTCGGAACAACGATCGATCAAGATCTGCCTACTTGCTCTGTACCCCAAAAATTTCTTTCCTCAAATAACAAAGAAGTACCCTTCCATACATTGTCAACAACAGCCAATGAAGGGACTGTTTCTTTGTTTGATAGATTATCACTTCCCCCTGCGCACGCAGAAAATTTTGTACCCATCGTGGACAACAATGGATGACGACTTCCGTTGACGTCAATCCTGAACGCAGAAAACATGAGTCTGCTTTCCAGGTACACCATTGGCTAGAACCATCAAATGTTCACTCTAAGTTCAGTCATCCGCGCCATGTCAACGTTCACTACCTCAGCTCAGTTTAAAGATTTGCAGCTGCTGTGCAGCGCAAATCAAT
>REGM01000277.1:37310-82635 GCA_004194415.1 Aurelia aurita | reverse complement strand
TAAGGAGGAAATAGAATAAGTCAGACAAGATTCTTTGGATTTCCTAGAGAAACGAAAAAGGTTTCTTAAATATTCGCTTTCCAGTACTCAAGTTTCTTAATTTTATCGCGATCTGATACTTTGGTTTTTTATAAAGAAGTTCTTATAAAAAGCGCGTAGCTTAGTCTTGGTATGCCAGTGCGCTAAACTTTCCGTACAATTTTTAGCCTGATTCACGGAATTTGTGTGTGGAAAAAATTTAGAAACGGACTATAAGCCTCAAACATTTCTAGTACAATTTTCAAATTCAGAAATTGATATTAATAAATAAGGTAGTAAATAAGTTAATTTTAATTCATTTATAGAACTATTAAATTTACTTGGATAAATAAATCCACTTTTACCTGTGGTTTCATGATCCCGCAGGGATAAGCTCTATTAATATCATTTATTTAAAATCTCTTTTTAACTCTACTGAAATATTTTCTTCAATTCATAATTTAGATCAGATTAATAGATTATCAATGTACTGTGAAAGTCTGGATTTTTTAACAATGATTTGAACAACAATGGGCAACAGTGATTTAATAAATTTGACACAATTATCGATTTAAATTGTGTGGCTTTATTGTTCGATTTAAAGTCACTTAGTTATTATCTGATTAACCATTGGCCTTTTTTATTCATAAGGTACGCTATTTTTTATATGAGAAACCAAGTTTGAGAAACTGTAAAAGTGTCAAATGAGAAAACTAAAGGCACAATACTCTGTGAGTAAGACAAAAGTTTCGACATTTGAAAAATTGGTAAAATTTGGTTGTGCTAATTATATCCAAAATTCCCTCTCTTTCAGTTATATCAAAGGCTAAGATACTTTTAGCATTAAAGACCCATTGCTAACCATGATCCTTTGGGCGCCGAATGAAAATCAAAACAGAACCTAGGCCAGAATAACCTGATAGCCAGCCCATTATTCTAAAGATCTCTGAATAGCGTAGAAGGAGGGTAAATGAAATGCTGGAATGAAAATACAATACTTTAGAATAATGGGCTGGTTATCAGGCTAAGGCCATAAACGACTTTCATATGATATGAAAGTCGCAATGTATCATGGTTAGCAATGGGTCTTTAAGACAATTGCACTAAAATGTGGGAGGCATTTTAAAGCGAGAAGTTGAAACTTAATTTTAGGATTTTACATTAACTTTCGATTCGCACATGATCATGAAATAGATTAGAAATTTGAATTGATAAAAAGATAGATCTTTTTAGAGTTCTGTGCAATTTCGTAGCATGCTTCAAAACCAGTAGCGAAGTTAAACATCATAATTTTGCAAATTGAAAGCCGTTTATAGGATAATCAATATTTCAGTTTAAAGGGTCTGTTTCAACCAGCATGCCTTGCACGTGTCATCTCTTGGTTGACCTTTGTTGCCGCCATTTTCATGGCAAGGAAATGAAGTTTCAAATTTGTGTTCCTACAGTAGTTCTCATAATTATGTATGCATGCAGTATTAAATGTAATTTTTTTCCTTACCATATGGTCCAGATCGTTAAAAAGATGGTGTAATGTTCTATTATCACTTTCTTTGAACTGATGCCTTTAAAGGACTTGAGGTACTTAGCTGTAATTTTACCGCGACATTTTTTGATATTTTGATTAGTTTCAAAATGGGGGTGTTTTTCTTTTCGAAAAGAATTCAAGCAGTGCTGAAAGTATTAAAATCATTGCTTCGAAAGTAATGGAGGAAAAATTGTTTAATTTTGAAGAGAACCACATTTTATGAACTACACTATGGTGGCAAGCAGAAATCTGTCACTCTTCTGGTTTACGATTTAGAAATTTGATGACATGACAGCCTATGACATAATAGTTGCCACCATTTTGAAAATAGTTAAATTTAAACAGATTTCACGGTAGAATTACAGCAAGTTACCCTAAGGGCCTGTTCATATGGAGGCGAGCCAGCCCGCTTACCGGGCTGGAGCTTTTTGCCGAGATCTCACCTTATCCCTATTTCCCACTAAAAGTTTGTCTTCTGTTCATATGAGCAGGCGGGCTGGCCCGCTAGGCGAGATCTCACTAGAGTACTTACCTGGCTGGAATTTCTCCATATGAACAGAAGGTGAAAAGCGTCTCGCCTACCGAGCCAGCCCGGTAAGCGGGCTGGCTCGCCTCCATATGAACAGGCCCTAAGTTCCTTTCCAGCAATTCAATTCAAAGAATTTATTCTATTTATAGATTGCTCCACTTATATCCGTTGATTCTCTTTAATTTTAAATATTGGACCCTATGTTGTGTTACTGTACATGGTTAACTGAATGCCATTTTTTGGGTTGTTTCTCAATCGCTCTGGGATAAGCTCTATTATTTGGAACGAATTATTTTTTATTTCAATTTAAGACCAACCATGGGTAGTTAGACACCGTAGTTGTACTTACATTGCCTTCATGATAAGAGTGATTCTGTTTCCTATTCTTGTGTCAGCCGCCATTTTGAAAGTTCTGTTGTTAAGGAGATAAAAATTTTCTCCGCAGAAGCATATTAGTTGCGGCGCTCCTCCATAAAAGCACACATGCAGTGTCTAACCTCCCATGGACCAACTCACAATTTGAACTTAAAGGTTTTTTTCTTGGTTAACTGAATCCAATTTTTTTGCGGTTTCCTAATCCCCTTGGGATAAGCTCTATTAAGATCTTTTATTTGGAAATCCTGTTTTAATTCCACTAAAATATTTTCAGTAATTCTTAATTTTGAATCAGGTTAACAGATTATCATAGTGCTGTGCAGTAAATGAAACTTGGATATTTAGACAATAAGGAACATTGATTTGATAAATTCGTAACAATATATGAATTATGTAAATTCTGTGGCTCTGTGGTCAGATCTAAAGCCCTTTAAGCCTGGTCCCCACTGCGCGATAAACTATCATCGCCTTTCTCGTCGCCAACTTTTCACGGACGGTGAAAGTTCATCGTGTTGTGTAAACGACATGACCATAAAACCTTTACGCCCATCGCTAAAAATTGCAGCGATGGGTAAGGCAAAAAATATCATTCATCGCTTTGAATCATCGCATTAATATTTTTCAATTTAATCATCATAGGGATGCTACTTCCGAACAGCAGAACTTTCTTCGTTGAAGTTTGAGCTAACACGAAGCGATGAATTTGTGTGGGAACGTGTGGGTAACGAGGCAAAGGCAACGAGAAAAGCGATGAACGTCAGTGCGATAAAGCCTCGTCGCATTCGATCAATATTTATCGCACAGTGGGAACATCTGATTAACCCTTCAACCATATTCTTGACTCAATGATTTACACGCGTTTAAACAAGAAAAATGTTTTGAGAAACTTTAACCTTTTCGCTTGAGAAAACCAGGGCACGATAAACTGTTTCTTCCTGTGAAAAGTTTCAACGAAAGCGCATGTCAATAACGGCATATTTTGTGACATCTTTAGCGATCAAGTTAGAGGAATTTCCACGGTAGACTAAGCAAGCCGCACATATAAACAAAAGGTGACCTGAAACATTGATAGCCAACTCACTCGCTGTGCATGCGAAAGGGGGCTGTGAAGAAAAGACACGAGCATGTATCGAAAGAAGAAGGA
This sequence comes from Aurelia aurita, assembly GCA_004194415.1. Classification (NCBI taxonomy): domain Eukaryota; kingdom Metazoa; phylum Cnidaria; class Scyphozoa; order Semaeostomeae; family Ulmaridae; genus Aurelia; species Aurelia aurita. The sequence continues at coordinate 79,044 of REGM01000277.1, read as the reverse complement.
TAAATCTAAGCACCTGCGCCTGAATTTTGTTTATCTAATTCAGAAGCTGAGTATCTATCGGTTGAATTACACAAACAATGTTCCGATCTACCGGGTGACTCAAAAGAGTTGAAACTTTTTTGAAAAATCACTAAAATTCAATTATATTACCAATCTTTAAAGTTTCTTTTTGTGTGGTTGGATCAAGGACCAAATAAACTTAATAGCAGAGTCCAGAAAAAGGTCAAACCTTCCTCCGGATGCCAAGTTCGTTAGCTGAACCTTCCTCATTTTATCAAGTCAAAATAACCAGATTTTTCGAACTCTTCGCGTTGTTTATAAGGCTAAAATTTATATACCAGTTGCTGTTGCCAAAAGAACCCAACATTTTCCTAGGTTTCTTGTAAAAATTACTAAACCTCCCTCAAATATGACATCAACAAGCAAAACCTTCCTCCGGCTCATAGCCGTGGAGCCGTGACTTTTTCTGGACTCTGCTTAATAGATGATCTTCATTTTGTTATTTCAGGAGGGCGATGATGAAATTGATGCTTGAAAAACCTTATTTTGAGCAATAGTATTTTACAAAATATCTTGCAATTTTATTTGAAATTTCAGAGTCCAGAAAAAAATCACGGCTGTACGGCTGTGAGCCGGAGGAAGGTTTTGCTTGTTAATGTCATATTTGAGGAAGGTGTGGTAATTTTGCAGGAAGCATAGGAAACTTGTGGGTTATTTTGGCAACAGCAAATAGCTTATATTTTTTGGGTTATAAACAAAGCGAGAGTTTCGAAAAATCTGGTTAATTTTGACCTGATAAAATGAGGAAGGTGTGACTAACGAAATTAGCATACGGAGGAAGGTTGGACATTTTTCTGGACTCTGAAATTTCGAGTCCTAGATGATCTAAGAGCTTTGCCAAAGGCATTAGGAACCAATTTAAGTGGTGGTGCGGGACAATAAATCAATTTGATAATAATTTCTTGTGGCTTCACAGTATGCTTCAAACCTTAAAACAAATTCAAAGCCATTTTAAGACTTTGCAATATGGCTAAAACTAATTTGGTCCTTGACACAAATGCACATAAAGACATTTCATGATCGGTAATATAATCAAATTTTGACGATTTTTCAAAAAGTTTCAACTTTTTTGAGTCACCCGTTATTGTTCTGATTTTGGATTAGATAAATATCCTTCAGGCTGTAATTTGTCTTCTTCTTTCGATGTGTGTTCATGTCTTCTCTTGATAGCCCTTGTTGCATGCGCAACGAGTGAGTTGGCCATNAGGTTTTGCTTGTTAATGTCATATTTGAGGAAGGTGTGGTAATTTTGCAGGAAGCATAGGAAACTTGTGGGTTATTTTGGCAACAGCAAATGGCTTATATTTTTTGGGTTATAAACAAAGCGAGAGTTTCGAAAAATCTGGTTAATTTTGACCTGATAAAATGAGGAAGGTGTGACTAACGAAATTAGCATACGGAGGAAGGCTGGACATTTTTCTGGACTCTGAAATTTCGAGTCCTAGATGAACTAAGAGCTTTGCCAAAGACATTAGGAACCCATTTAAGTGGTGGTGCGGGACAATAAATGAATTTGATAATAATTTGTTGTGGCTTCACAGTATGCTTCAAAACCTTAAAACAAATTCAAAGCCATTTTAAGACTTTGCAATATGGCTAAAACTAATTTGGTCCTTGACACAAATGCACATAAAGACATTTTCATGATCGGTAATATAATCAAATTTTGACGATTTTTCAAAAAGTTTCAACTTTTTTTGAGTCACTCTTTATTGTTCTGATTTTGGATTAGATAAATATCCTTCAGGCTGTAATTTTTCTTCTTCTTTCGATGTGTGTTCATGTCTTCTCTCGATAGCCCTTGTTGCATGCGCAACGAGTGAGTTGGCCATATAGGTTTCAGCGCATCTTTTGCTGTCTTTTTTCTTTACATTTGTGGCTTGTCTAATCAGCCGTAAAAAAATCCTTTGTCTGCAATCGCGTCGTGATGGAAGCTGTTTTGAAATTCCAAATCCGGTACCTTTTAAAAGGGGGTATCAAATCATTCAAGCATTCAACTCCTCGCACAGAACAATAAGAACGGACAAGTGTTCATGGGTAAGAGATCTCGTCTGGACATTTATTGCCATGGTATTGAAAAAATTCAGTATTTGTTTGAAAATCTATTTCCTAGAACTCTTGAGAGAGACGAAATGTTCTTGCGTATTGTTCTGTGTGAGGAGATTCTTTGCTATTTAATCAAGTATTTTAGGCCATTTTTCAGGCATTTGGCACCTGAGAAATTTTCGTAAAAGGCGAATGTACCTAAATTTTCAGTGCTCACAAAAACGAGAAAAATCACAAAAATTCTTTGGTCTTTCGGCTTTTAAGTAGAATCAAATTCATTCAAATCCATCCAGTACTCTTGGTGCTATGAATGTTCAAAAGTGGAAACTTTCTTCTGGCTCATCCGGTATATATACGGTATATAACAAAATGGTTGATTCTACATTAAGCATTAAGATTTTGAGAAACTCTTAAGAAACGTTTGGTAGCAAAAATGTCCTAAACTTTAAGAAACTTGCTACCAGTCCCGAACCTAAGTGTCATATAATAATGAGTGTATCTATTAGATATTAAATTCCGAATCATGGATCTTAAATTCCGAAGCATGAATCTTTGGATCTTTGGATCTTGAATCTCCTGCGTTTTTCTGACTCACCCTGTTCTGTTCCTATTACAATTACCACGTTCAAAAGGAAACTGAAGGAATTCCTACAAAATTAGCATCCTTCCCGAAGCACGATCCCTAGGAATAGGAAGACCAGCAAATCTTTAAGGTTTTAATGTGTACAGATATATTTATAGCGATTATTTTTCTTTTATTTTTTCTAAAGTATCTGATAGGGTTTTTGTTTTAAAATATGATTAAATAAATAAACATAATCCATTTACCTCCTCCTTGTGGAGTCTTCAAATGACCCTATTTACTCTTCCTGATTTTGTTAGGGGAACAAGGGGCACTGGAAGGAAATGTGTTTCATAAACAATATATCCTGAATGCGATGTACAGTATGTGATCTATTTTATCTCAATATTCTTATGTCTACCAATTGTGGATCTGATATTTTTTAATGAACAGGGCATTTCCGCTATAAAAACTTTTAAACTGAGTAACAACGAATAAGCTAATAAGTGTTTAGGAGGTCCNTGCCCTGAAGTGACTTGCAACAAGAGGCCAGATCACATGTCTCTAAAGACATCCTCAGTTTTGAGTTTGACTTCCGAAGAATTTTGAACGTATTTTTTACAAGAAACTCTTTATAGAAACTCAACTCTCAGATCAACGAAAACTTAAGAAACTCGAGTACTGGCAACATAGTACTAAAGGAAGTTTATTTATTCATCTTATTTATTTTTAGGAAGTTGAAGTATAATTCCTCTTGTTAGTTGTACTGCAGTACTCGGTATTACTTGATTAATGTCCAGACAGAGGCATGTTTTCATAAGATTGGCTATGAAATATTCACGAAGGCCCAGGAGATCCCAACGAGAAAATAAAACGAGAATTTGGGGAACCTTCTTGATAATTTCATCACTGTGTCAGTCAGTTTCTTAGTTTCTTACAAAGAAATATGTGTATTCTGAATCAACCAGTAAACTTTCAATAATCTTGCGAGGCAAGATGATAACTGTAAAAAGAATGTTTTTGAATCAATTTATCAGAAAAATGTAATTACTTTAAATGTAATGATGTTTAAAACTGGCAAAGACTCATGATATTGCCTTGGGAAAAGCGTTACAACATAGCGAACATAGTTTTAGGGATAGTTGATTTGCAGTCCTTTTGGGAAGAATGACAAATATCGCGTTACGTATTTCACTTATCGCCATTCAAAATGCCTGGACAGGGCCTAAAACACTCGATCAAATCGTAGAGAAATTCCTCGCACAGAACAGTAACGAAAGTTCGATTTTTCACATTGCACATTCTGCATATTTATTGCCATGGGATTAAAAAACTTCAGTATTTGTTTGAAAATCGAATATTGCATCAAAAAATTCATGAAAAATTTTGCAAAAAATTAAAATCACCATGAATCTTACATTGATAGAGGAAAGACGGCGCAATTGTCAAGGAAAAACATAGTTTACTTAGGTATACAATGTGGCAGTAAGCAGAAATGTGTTGCTTTTCAGGTTTACGATTTAGCAATTTGATGACATCACAACCTCAAACCTGGTTGAAACATAAAAAACACTGTAATTCCGAAAATAATCAAGATATCAAAACTACTGCAAAGAGAATTATATTATACCAAAGTACCTGACGTTCCATTCAAGCTATTTAATCAAAAGAAAGATGCAATAACCGTTTGTGCAATTTTTTTAAATTTGATGCCTATACTGGTATACCCAGCCTTTTTTACACCGTTTTTGCTTATGAATAACGTCCACCCCTTGGCGACGCCCTTGACAAAGCCGATACTATTTCTAGTCTGTCTCTGTGACGCATGCTAGGGTTATCATTCTGGATAGCTGATATTGTTACACAGCGAGGAATAGCACCAAGCCTGAACACTTCACCTCCTGGATCTTAGTGACCGAGTGGGCGTACTTGCAAATTTTTATGATTTTCCTTACAAGAGGCGATATATATCGTGCACCCAATGATCATCGTTACTCCATAGGTTCTGTAGCGTACTTTTGTGTAGCTGGGATGATGACCTCATTTCACAAAAAGACCACCATTGCCATCATCTAAGCCCACGAGCAGTGAATTGATGCCATTTTAGGCCATAACAATGAAGCTGTGTGGCCGCCATCTTGCCCCGACTTTATTTCTGTAGTAACGTGATGCGTCATTGGGATTCGTTCCTTATCATTTTCTTGGAATTATTTAAGGGAGTGACACACAAGTGATAAGAAATGTCATTCAGATAACATCCATTTTTGTTATATGACGTACCATAGCGCCTTCGCAACTCTTTGTTTTGACTGTAGATACGGCGTTACGACTTCAGTTCTTTACGGTATCCTGTAAAATGGTCCAAAATGACCAAGAGACGAACATTCTGTGTAATAAGTTTTATGCAAAATTTTGTGACTAATTGCTTTCAGGCCAAGTTCTTGAAGATGTATATTTTGTATTTCTTTTTGGTAACATTCTGTTTTTATGTCATCATATTATAGTAAGACCTAGGAGTTGTACCGTGGGGAATTATCTTTTGACGTTTTATGCTACAAGGAAACCTTACGTTGAGACCCATTTGAGATTTCCACGAGTGTGCTACATGCTGGAAAGTTCGTTTACTGGATAGTTCGTTTTCTGTACGCCAAAGAGTTTACGTCTGGACTTAAATGGATAAACAAAAGAAATCACTCTAGAATAACGCCAGCTTACGCCAAATTCTCCAGCTCTAGCACACCAAAAATCTTTGGCGTAACATACATGTTTTTCAGGATGAACCACAATTGATATAGCTTTTTGGCACCTGCCGAGAATCGAGCCAGTGACCTTTGTACCTCAAACCCACAAGCCAATGTGTATTTTAGCATTCATACATAAATTATGTTTGTATGTCATACTACTTCCATTCATTCATTCATTCATACAATCAGTATTACATTCATTCATTCTGTTTTATTTATTTGGTCATGGTAGGCCCTGTCAGTCCACGAAGACTGCTTTTCAGGGGGGCATGGAAGAAGTTACAAGCTAAACGTACAATTCAAAATACTGATATCAAACAAAGAACCTTGGGAAAATAGGACAAGTACTGTAATCTAGTGAAAGTTACGCCAAGGTATGGAAGGTTTTGCTAGGAAGCTTTTTCGAAAAAGTTTGAAAAAGGGCGAGAAAATTTCGATCAAATGCTGTCCAATTTTTAGCTAAAAAAACTCGCAGTGATAAGGGACATGTCACAGAGAAAAATGTGAATGACAATTTGTATCCATTGCGTGATTAACTGAATAATTGCTGGTTGAAGAGGCTAAAAGGATTTAAAATTCATAATTCTACAGCTGAAACTGGACGATTTTTGTATTGACTTTCAGCCCCTCCATACAAACAGATCTGTGGCTCAGCTCATTGAAATCATTGAAATTAATGTATCATCCACAGCCGTACATTTTGGCAAACGACAAAACTTTTTTCGATACACTCGGTTTTCAGAAATCGTATAGTAAAACTTCGCGGTTCAGTCCCATGTCGAATCTTCGCCNTTCATTCATTCATTCATTCATTCATACAAGCAGTATTACATTCATTCATTCTGTTTTATTTATTTGGTGATGGTAGGCCCAGTCAGTCCACGAAGACTGCTTTTCAGGGGGGCATGGAAGAAGTTACAAGCTAAACGTACAATTCAAAATACTGATATCAAACAAAGAACCTTGGGAAAATAGGACAAGTACTGTAATCTAGTGAAAGTTACGCCAAGGTATGGAAGTAAACTTTCGATCAAATGCTGTCCAATTTTTAGCTAAAAAAAACTCGCAGTGATAAGGGACATGTCACAAAGAAAAATGTGAATGACAATGTGTATCCATTGCGTGATTAACTGAATAATTGCTGGTTGAAGAGGCTAAAAGATTTAAAATTCATAATTCTACAGCTGAAACTGGACGATTTTTGTATTGACTTTCAGCCCTTCCATACAAACAGATCTGTGGCTCAGCTCATTGAAATTAATGTATCATCCACAGCCGTACATTTTGGCAAACGACAAAACTTTTTTCGATACACTAAGTTTTCAGAAATCGTATAGTAAAGTTGGCGGTTCAGTCCCGTGTCGAATTTTCGCCACAAATTGCGTTGCGTGCGAGGGTGTTTGATTATTATGATGCATATGAATCATCGTAAAGTTATAATTATCCCACCGTTTCCCCGTCCTTGACGTATTGGCTTCAGTGAAGGTATTCTAAGGAGAAGGAGGTCTCTTTCTTGTCATAAAGAATTTATAATTTCCCGGTGATTGTTACTGGAGTTACAACATGTTGTTCTAAGGGCCAAATGCTTGTGATATGGCCTTTCCTATGCACGTTAGCAATATCTGAATGCGATATCGCTCAAGTATTAACAGTCGAAGTACTTGGGGATGTCAGTGAAGCTTTAGCTTACTGTCAACAACTTTCATCATGGGATTCCAAATTAAGAGTAAGCTCTTTCCACACTTGAATCTTAAAACGAAGAAGGTTGTACCCAAAGAGAAAGCGAGAAGTAACACCAAGAACGCAAATAATCTAGGTCTCAAGAGTGTTCAGAGATCGACGCAATTTCGTGGGGTGCCTGGTTTGAGAATTTCAAAACACAGTGAGTTGCAGAGTTACAGTTGTTATTTAAGGGTTGTCTTGTTTGTTTTGTCTAAACTCGTTCCTAGTCTTTCGAACCTCTGTCTAATTGCGTTTGAATAGGGATTTGAGACCTCGTTTACACTGCACCGGTACAACTTTGGATCCGTAACAAAAGTGTAACAGATTAGCCTCCCGTTTACACTGTTCCTGCATATCCGTAACACTTTCGTTCCTTCTATCTATTGAATAATTTTGTTCTGGAGCAGTGTACATGCTCTTGAACCGTAACAACTTTGTAACGGATCAAAACTGTACCGGTACAGTGTAAACGTGGTCTAAGTTTGTTGTTTGTTATAACCAGGATCAGCTTAAGTTTTTTTATTACCAATACTTGTTTGATCTTTATTACATACAGTATATATAGTTGTTGCCCTGTACTTCGTCTGACGTAATCCATCCCTGGACTAAGCAAGATCTGGTAAATTCTTATAACATTTACTGTTGCCATATGTGATCATTATATGTCATCATGACTTCAACTGGTTGATGGTCTTGTGAACCTCTGTATCATTGCGTTTGAGTAGGGGTTTGAGTTATTATAACCGAGGTCTGGTCAATTCTTGTTACATTTACTGTTGCCATATGTCATCATGACTTCATTCAACTGGTTGGTGGTCNAGGGGGAGGGCGACTGCCCCTCCTGCCCTCTCGAAAATGGCCTAAATATGTTATTTTCCTATTGTTTTGCCCTCAAATTTGCAGTTTTGCCCCCCTAAAAATGTGCCCGTCCGGCGTCCCTGGTCATTGCCTGGTGCTTATTTCATCGAATTTTACAACTGACAAGAATTAACTTGTTAGATAAACTCGAATGTTAATTCAAAGCTTTAGATATAATGGTTTTCATCTCCAATCTCCAGCCACAAGTTAAGGTTTTAACCAAGGGCGACTGGGGTGGTTAACATGGAAACTTGCAATGAGAAATTTTGTCTGCCTTGTGTCCAAAAAAAAGAAGGAAAGAGATTTGGTCCGGCCTAGCAATGAAAATATAGCTTTAATCAATGGGGATCATTTTTAAAACGTTCCTCAATAGTTAAGTTGAACATAGATATCTCGATGATTGATATTGGTGTTTGAGCATTGAAGTATTAATTTTGAAGTTAAAATTTGCCTCTAGCTCCAAACCAGAGCTGTTGCCTTTTGGCCAAGTACATCGAAATTAAAATTAAAGAAAAATTGAAAGATTGCACAAGTGGTGATTTCTAGCAAATATAGTATAATATAGTTCTCATTTTTGTTCAAATTTTTTCAAGGCTATTGTTGACTTGTTCGCTGTGCTTCAAGAATTTGGTAAGGCCAAAAACGCTTCTGGTTTGGAGGTGAAGGCAAATTTGAACTTTCAAGATTAATATTTCAATATTAAAAGCACTTATATCAACCATAGTGACTATGTATCAACAAATAAGTTATTTCAATTTTTTTTATGGTTTTCCATGGTTTCTCGTTTTGTCAATGTTTGCGGAGGACAGTACTTTTTGGCTACCTCTGCGAAGGAGGCGCGAGAAAATAACTAGCAGCGGTAATCACTCGCATAGGTAACAGAAAAGTTCTGTTTCTTAGTTGCAATGAATAAACTAGAAATAAATTTGGAGCAAGTTTACACCATAGGCCTAGATACTGTTTTCTAAAGATAGTACAGCCTTAATTTTTAAGACTCTGTTTACTTCTGAAAATCGTCTTGAACTTGAACTTCCGAAGGTGTTGTGGCGCAATGGTATAATCCTCTGACTTTGCAGCCAGAACAGTCAGGCGGACAGGGTTCGATCCCAGGTAGAACCCAACCATTTGAGCGTCATGACAAGGGGTCGCGGACTCGATTACGTCTTCTCTACTTCTACGATCCCAGCGCTTCCCACCTTCACCTTCACCTTCACCTTCGTCCCAAACATTATCCTCAAGGTAGCTGACAAGCTGCATTATCAGAACATCATAAAAAATAATCAAAGGCGTGAAATGAAAGACTGTTCGAAGATCTCTATCTGTTAGTGTTTTTAAGTAGGTATACTAACGTTTGTCGAAGATCTAACCTTTCAGATTACGTTCTTAAAACTGCTTTTAAGTAAGGCCAATATTCAGCACCGTAAAATATGCTAAAAGCGGATAATTCCGTCTTTAGATAACTGATCTTCTTGCGCACGAGAATATGCGATAAGTACATATCTTGACTTACTCATTTTTTTATAAGAAACTTTGGTGCTGGGCTGGTAGGCAGTTTCTTAAAGTTTAGGACATTACACATTTTTTATAAGAAATTACTTATAAGAAACGGTAGCTAGGCACAACTTTTCAAAAATTAGAAACCATGCTACTTGGATTTAACAAGTTGTAATTCGCAGCTTCAATTTTCCCAGGTCACGCAAAATGTTTTGAAACTGCACAGTATTGACAACTGTCTTGGCAATGTTTTGAGTGCGATTTCTGTTAATACTCGCTTGGAGTTTAACAGAAATGAATAAATTCTATAGGGCTCAATTCTTTACAAAGGTGGGTGTAAAATTCTTCTACATTTGTCTTTGAATAAAATGCCTTGAATGGAACTTGGGGTACTTTCCTGTAAATCTGCCGTGGAAATTTTTTGATATCTTGATTATTTTCAAAATGGCGGCATTTATTATATTTGATGCTGTGACGTCATCAAATTTCTAAATCCTAAACCAGAAGAGCGACAGATTTCTGCTTGCCACCATATTGTAGACCTTCATAAACTATGGTTTTTTGGAGATTTTGTAATGTTTTGTTTATCAATTTCTGATTTAAGATGATTTTAATTTTTTCAAAATTTTCCATGAATTCTTTCAACAAAAATATAAACGACGCCATTTTGAAAATAATCAAGATATCAAAAAATTTCCACGGCAGATTTACAGCAAAGTACCCTAAGCTCCTTTCAAGCCATTCAATTCAAAGAAAAATTAAATAGAATTTTACACCCACCTTTTTTAAGGTTTGAAAGATTTGAGCCCTATGCTCGGGCCTATGCTTAAATTCTATATTTAGAGCATTAAAGATTTGAGAAACTCATCAGGATCTTTTGGAAGCAAAAATGGCCTAAAGTTTAAGAAACTGGCTACCAACCCTGGACCTAAATTTGTTATGAAAATAATGCTTGTAGTGCTACCAAACGTTTCTCATGAGGTTCTTCAATTTCCATACTCTAATTGTAGAATTAATTTAATTTTGCGGAAAGGGCTTCCAAAGTACCTATTAAGATCGCGGGCTTTAGGAAACTCTGAATTAAGAATTAGATTTTTCAATGATACATGGAGTATGTTCTTCTTTTTTATTTCAATCGTGATACATCGAGCGCGAAGCGCGTGGCAGAGTGAGGTGACCTAGAGCCATTATGCCACTCAAGTGTGGCAAAACGAAATGGAGAAGGAGAGAAAATACTTGTTTTCTTTTTCCGGAGTTTCCGTTTAAGTGGCATAATGGCTCTAGGTCACGTCACTCTGCCACGCGCTTCGCTCTCGATGTATCACGATTGAAATAAAAAGAAGAAAATACTCGATGTATCATTGAAAATCGAATTTTTAATTCAGAGTTTCCTAAAGCCCGTGTTAAGATCTCAAAACAAGTATCAACAGGATTAATACTCAAAATAATGTCAAAACATTCATCAATACAGTACTGTACAGTGTCGCAACATTTTTACATTTTTGAGTGGCCTGGGAAAATTAAAGATGCAAATTACAAACGTTTCTTAGCTTTTTAAATCCAGGTAGCACAATTTCTCAACTTTTGACAAATTGAGCCTACAGTTTGCAAGAAAAATATTTTGCTTTTCTGTTCAATAAGGCCTGAACTGTATGTTTCTTTCCTACATACTGTCTAACGGAATTTAAATAAATGGGTATATGTTGTGATTAGTGGTGCACTTTTTGCCAAGAGGGCGTATCAAGCAGGCTGTGAATTTCGACGGGACCCTTGCCACTGTTTTTAAACTCCAGCGTAAACGCCGTTCTATGAATTGACTATTACGAATTGTATTCCAAACAACGCCCCCTCCCCCGATGCGAAATAGAGTTAAGTCTCACCTGTTGGCCATCTGGCAGCTGTAAGCGCCCTGATTGGTCTCGTGACTTGTTGTTGACGAACGAGAAAGTACGAGAAAAATATCTATCAAGGAGACGACAAGAACACACAGTTTGAACGGTTTGATTTATTGTTCCTCATTCAGGACTACCTCCGCTATTGTTTCTAATTAAAACAACATTGATAGAAATTGCCCGTAGGCCATACCTGGTTTGCAGATAAGATACAAATTGATTGAATGAAGTTTGATGTTTATTCTTGAACGAGTATTTTCAGATAAAAGAAGTATAGTTAAAATAAGGGATCCTGGGTCATGCTTTGAATTGCAATATGGCGTAACACCTCCAATCACATATCAGTAGTGTCCTGGCCGGGGGAGCATAGTGCATTGTAACCTTGCTTGCTGGAGGTCTCGTTCGTTTAGTCCTACATAGTCAGGCTATAGAGCGACTGATAGAGAGGAGCAACGAAATACGAACGAGACAAAACTGATTACTTGGCTCCCTTGTATCCCTGCGGTAGACCTTGCTCCTCGTGATGAAACGGTAAAAAATCACGCACTATTTTGTGCATGCATCAACGAATCATCCACTGCTTGCGATTGTTTTCAACTATCAACTCGCATTGATGAAATGCAACAAAAATCATATCAATGATACGAAGGAAGCTTGTCTGACCATTTTGAATTGGAACCACACAATGTTGTCGCGTGGGCCTAAATAGGGCAAGGTTATTTCAGTGCCATACTACGAGTCTCTGTTAACGGTAGTGCTATCAATCAAGTCAATAAACACAGGGAAAATGGGACTCAGGTAATAAGTCCTGGACGAGAAGCAAGCCTGAGTGTTTGGTCGCCAAATGTATAGATAGACTTGGGAAACTTCATGATAAACACGCCATTTTACCTTAATCTCCACTTGAAGCGTTCAGGGCTGTTTTCTATCTGCTTGGACGGAATAGCGATATTTTGATGTGGGCCCCGAAGCAGTATCACATTCCCCCCTTGGCTCCTTCTCGGCGTGGACAGCGAGGAGGACAATTTGTTGAAAAGTGACAGAAAATGAGCCCTTTTCAGAAAACTGCGTCGTAGATTTGCCGCCATGTTGGTTTCAAGGAGCACAGAGCCCAGGACTTCTCTGCGCATAGAATTTTGCAAGAATCGTTAACAATTTAGAATGTGAGGAGTGTAGGCTATCTTACGTGTGCAAGTCGTTATGCAAGGCATGTATGCAAAGGCCAAAGGCTTCAGAAATCTTGACACAGTGAACAAGTCTTTGCTTGCTCGACTTGCTTTTCTCACAGAATTTTAAGAATTAGGCTTACCTGGTGCAGGATTTGGCGAACTGAGACTGGGAATACCTAGGAATTGAATTGTGATCACCGACTGTATATCTAGATAATCTGACTGGGATATCGCTAAAATGTGTCTGAAAAGATGAGATTAGAGACCTTCTTCAGAGCCATCTCGAGATATTTTCCCTTCTATCGCGCCCAGGCCCGTTGTTGAACATGACGTCCGGATAGGAGACCGACGTCTGGATAGGAGACCGGTGTGGTTCGACTGTGGACACGTACGGTATATTCTCGCTATGACACTCATCTTTCAAGCACTAAGCATTTATTACATCATACATTGACTATGATTACATCCTTCCTGGTTATATTCCATTCTTCTCACTCGCTCCAGACCCTTGACCAGAGTCCCCGCTGCCATGACATTGCGTAGGTATGAAGCAAATTGTCGATGAAAATCGAAAATCCTACTAGATAGGTATCGAAATCTAATGTCTTTTATGACCTGTGAGAGTAGAGACAGTATTATACGAGGTATCATAATTTCCAAATTAAACAAGCGGCAGTGCCGTTGGATTGAAATTGTTACTCACTCTTCTCCTCCCTGACCAGAACTCATATTCCCACCACTCAGCCCACCCAACATGCTTGAGTTGGCCCTGGTATGTGCCTCGAAGGAGGATCTCGTGGGGCCTGGGTCTATCTCATGTGAGAATGAGTTCTTGGCAGGGGGAACGGGTAAGCAATAATCTCAATCAAACGGCTTGTTTAATTTGGAAATGGATGTGACGCGATATTGTGTGAAATTATGTCATATCGTGGACACTCTCCGAATATCTGGCAATATGTACTTTCCAATCCAACGGCTGACGATATCGCTCATGAATAGGTGTGGTGCATGCTTTCCATTTTGCAAAGCAAGCGATATTATGATTTCCTCATAAATGTATGTTTTATTGTTATATTGTGTTTGCCTGGTAACACGTTAATGGGCCACACTAGCAGACAGTTTATGAGCACAATATATACTATAGGGTTTGTACCGGGTAAGGGGGTAACATCGCAGCAAGCTTTAAGGGAAAGTTAACCCTCTTTTGAGTCTCAATAAATCGCTAGTACAACCATGGGTCTTCTGGACACGATTTGAATGGGTCTAAATGTTGAGTCTTCATTAGTAAATTTCCGCTTCTGGTTTGTTATCTGTCTTTGCTTGCTGTTGTTTGTCATGGCCTAAGTTCAAACTGTTACCGCGCTTTGAAAGTGATAGCCTGAGAACTAGTTCCCAGGACAACACAGCCTTCTAGGATGAGTCGTTAGAAGGCTGCACCGTTCTAGTTCTCAAGCCATGAATTTCAAAGAGCGGTATAACAGACGACAGCAAGCAAAGTCAGACAGCAAACCAGGAGAGGAAAGATACTAATGAAGACGAACGAGGTAACAAACGAAATTTATCTATTTAGGCCCACACAAATCGTGTCCACACTACACTACCCATGGTGCAACGATGATAATACACTACCCATGGTGCAACGATGATAATGAACAAGCATGTTTGCTGAATTTGTGATATTTGCTTTCGTTTTCGAATTATCATTATGCCAATTAGAAAGTTTCTGACGTCACACTGGGAAGCTTTGCAGCAACAAAATTAGGATTGTGGGTGTGCCATAAAGTTCTTCCTTTACTATTCAATTTTTTGCCAATTTTGTTTTCCCTACAGTCGAATGAAATTACTGTCTTAATAATTTTACATTTACTTCAAAAGCTTTAATTCTTTCATGAGAATGCCGTAACAGTTTCGAAAATGCAAAATCCGAATTTGCGAATGCACCTATCACGTATGTTTTGACAGACACTGTGCGTTTGGGTTGGACCCCAGGCTTGATTGTGGTGTGGCTAACCCGGCACGTGATCCATAGTCGAAGTTTATTCCATATCTTATGGCTGAGGGTTGAGTGGCCGCACGGCTTATACAGTTTCTGTTAGGTAACTGAAGTTAACCTTGGTCGCGTGAGGTTAAAATCCGGATGGATAACCTTCCAGATGCCTGACAAAGCAACTCACTTCGCCGTCCTTAGGAAGGAGGAACGTTAAACTAGGAGTCTCATACCTGGATGCGGCATGGGTAGTATGGATAGTATGCCTAAATTAGCTGCAATATAGCTAGAAATCTTTCCTGCCTACCTAAAATAATGTAATGAATGAATGAATGAATGAAGGAATTAAGTTCTGAACTGAGTTTAGCACCCTGTTGTGTGCAGGTATTTCTTTTCAACGATGATTGTACTGGTATTCTCTTCCGTTGGAGCGAAACTTCTGCGCCGCCAAACTCACGAAGGATAGGAATGGGCATTCCCCTGGGGTCCGGTCCGTTGGGGTCTCGGTCCTATGGGTCCTAGGTCTGGTTATTCCGTTATGCCCTTTATCCCATATATCTTGATCGACACCAGTGCGTTTGGGTTGAACCCGAGGCTTGTTTGTGGTGCGAGTAACCTGGTATGTGATCTAGAGTCGAGATGAGGTTATTCCATATCTTATGGCCTAAGCATGTGCTTACAGTCTTCTGCGGAAGAAACATTTCTATGCTTCTGCAAGGGCAAGTTGCGAAAAAGAAAGGAAAGAAAAATTTCTTTCTTTTCTCTCTTCGCTACCTCCTTAGCAGAAGTATAGAAATGTTTCTTCCGCAGAAGACTGTAAGGCTTCTGATTGGATAATCGTGTCGCACCGAACCAGACACACTTTCCCTTGGGGTTATATGTGAGTCTGGTACCCAGTGTAGGTTGGACCCGAGCCTTGATTATTGCGCAATCAACTCCATAGGTGTTCGTGGGCTAATCTAGGGAGCCAAGGAGAGAGTTGGACTTAAATAAATGAAATAAAACAGTTTTCTTTCTATAGCAGCACCCAGGGCAGGTTGGACCCGAGTCTTGGTTATTGCGCAATCAACCCCGTAGGTGTTCGTGGGCTAATCTACGGAACCAAGGAGAGAGATGGACGCAAATGAATGAAATACAACAGTTTTCTTTCTATAGCAGGTGCACATCCATGTATGTTTGTTAGCGTGAAATACAAAATTCGGCCCATTTTAAGCGGTCTTCAGTACGCAGCTTCGGCAGTTGGTTGTTAGAATTGTCGATGGACTCGAGAGATGTTTGTTTTTCATCGGTTGCTTTTCGCTTATCGTGTTGTCTTTCAACCTTAAATCTCATCCAGCCACATCACTCAGAGAATTGCTCATCTTCTTCAAATTTAATCACGTAAAACCAACCTTTTTAAGCTATTACAACAGTTTTGCCGAGATTTGTGTAAGCAGCCGACGAGCTGCTTTATCCTTGGACGGCAGGGAAAGGCATCTTAAGAACTACTGTATAATATCATGAACGAGAGGGTTTGTCTTAAGGCTGACAAAAGAGCTTTGTAGCGAGTCCTAGAACGCTAAAGAGGTGCTAGAATCATAGAAACAGCCACGGCTAGTTCTAAGATGTACTCCAAAGCCACACTGCCAACAACCGTCGAAAGCAAGATGACAACCAAATTCACCACAAGACCGCGCTTCCAGAGATATCTTCATGGCAAGTTGAGATTGGTTTTCCGGCCTATAGACCACGGTGAGATAAAACTTCGTAGATATTTCGTAACTAGTTAGATGTAAAGATTTTTTGTCAAATTCTGTGTAGTGTTTTGGATGGTTTTAGCCACCTCTTCTGTTTCAACGTTCTCCAAGGTTATAAGCACTTGAAATTCCTCGCCGCAGCAGATGGTTTTTATTTTTGGTACGCTAGTGTCTTATCTCATGTTATCCAACTGAGACTCGTGCTTTGAGGATGCTCAATTTTATTTGTGCTTTTTTGCTGAAACAAATTTTATTAAAAAGATTACTCGTTATGAAAGTTTCTGGAATATTTATAAATTGATGAATCGTATGTTGCTACCAGAATTTGTTTAGTACAACTTTGAGTTCACAAACGGTAAAGTGAATTTTTCGATTTGAAAATATCGCTAATTCACTTGAAAAGAACAATCTTTTCCATGTTGGATTAGTTGAGGTACATGATTTGATAACGACATTAATTTAAAATCGATAAAATAGTTAGAAATTCATGATTTGATAGTGGACTCTAATTCGACTTGCTGCTGGTCACAGCGACATGAATAACTATGCATTTCAATTAGGATGTGAGTTCGTGTAACCGAAAATTGGTTACTTAGTCTTATGTCTCGTTCAATTCCTACCCTGACCATCCCCCTGGGCAGCCCGGGGGTCGATGAAAATTGATGGCGCAAATACCCGGGGGCGGGGAAAATTTTTTTGGCGAATGCCCGCGGACCGGGCACTAAGAACATGCCATATTCCCAATAACTGTATAATGTGAAAGCTGCTGGTGTTGTCAAATGCCCCGGGGCCGGGGAAAAATTGACAGTCAAATGCCCGGGGGCCGGGAATATTTTTTGTGCAAATGCCCGGGGGTGTCCCGGGGGGGTGGTCAGGGTGGGAATTGAACGAGACATTACAGTGTGTATTTATCAACCGTGTATCCATAGTTAATGTTGTAGCTATCTTAGTTTTTACGAATTTCAAAAATATAGCAAACTTGTTTGACGTTTCGTGTTGTGCGCAACGCGAAACGTCAACTAAGTTTACTATATTTTTGAAATTCTTTATTGTAGTTATATAGTTAGGAGAAGAGGCTATTGATCTATCAGTTTTTATAACGTATTTTATCTTGGTATACTGGTCATTGGGACCTATTTGTAAAGATCGTTGAATGGGGACTTGAGAGTTTTTTAACCGAAAACAGTTACTCCGTGTTACGTCGGTTTCGTATACGTACGGTTGATCTTCGTTCGTTATACCCTTCGCTGGTCATTGGGGCCTATTTGTTTAGATCGTTGAATCGGGACTTAAATAGTTTTTTAACCGAGAACGGTTACTCAGGGGTATACGTCGGTTTCGTATACGTATGGTTGATATTCATTCGTTATACCCTTCGCTGGCCATTCATACATGTTTGATTGTTTGTTTAGATCGTTGAATGGGGACTTGAGTTTTTGTAACCGAGAACTGTTAGCCAGTGTTGCATTTCCTTCATACGGCAGCCTTTGGCTTGAGCCTGGGTGAAACGGCCTCTAGTGCAGATCTTGGTGGTATTAGTAAAATATTCAGATGCTCACCGACCAAAGGCTTGCATCACGACCTCCCTAATACCAGGTCTCCTTACACCCATGTTCACGTTTACAGTTTATCTCATTTCATTATGTTCTAACCGTTTGCTGGTCATTTATGACCTGAATTAAAATGGGATTTGAGTTTGTATACAGTAACCAAAAAGGGGTTTACAGCGCCTTTGCAGAATTTCTGTTTCAGAAATTGTAGCGTCCCTATCTATTTTCTATAGCTGAATGGCTGAATTGACAGTTGTAGCTTGTTCTTCACCCATTCCGGATAACAATAAAGCGCGGCGACGCATTGTCAAGCGACCAAGTTAAGTTAATTAAACTTTATCGTGCAGCACCGCATTGCACCGCACCGCACCGCACCTCACCGCATCGCATCGCATCGCTTCACACCACTGAATCGCCTCAAATGTGAATTCAACTCAAGTGAACAGATTCCACACATGAGTAGAGGCCCCATGCCAGTCTTCAAACAGAGGATTTGTTTCTAAACGAGTCTGTTGGTGTGCACTGGGTCTTTAATCAATGCAAATTAATTAGCAAAACAATGATCCTACGTGACTCTTTATTTCCTTATTTGGAAGTAGACGAACAAGGCCAGCGCAGATATAAATCAATATACGTCAAGTTTTGATGTGAGATTTGCGATAACACAAAATTACCCACGGAAAACTTTTTCTCGGTAATTTTCCCCTGACATCTAATTTGAGACAGACTATTATTCATTTTTCAAAAGATGATTTATTTGTATAAAGTAAAACGATTTTTACTTGACGATTTTATCACTCTCCGTCGCAGACGCGGATCATTTCATCCGTCCTATCCGTCCTCCGGTAATACAGCCTCTGCGAAGGAGAGTGCGATTTTATCTTGATTCCACTTAGTCAGCAAAATATAGAATGTATGACGTCACTCTTTTTGTAACGTCGTATGTCATATAAATAAAGTTTTCAAAACATTTCAATTAGATTTAAAAATATTTCACATTAAACATAAACATGAAAGATACATGTGTTATCATTTTTGTGAATGAAAAAATAGAAATGGTTGTTTTAATTATTTTCAAGTATCTTTATTTCTAAGGGGAATTGAAAATTTACCGGGTGAATCAGAAAAATATTTAGACCTTTCAAAGCACGTAGCTCTCAAACCATTTATTAGAATTCTATAAAAGGATATTCCGTAGGAGCTAACATATCAACTTGATACAAAAGTTAAAGTTTTTGAAAATCGGTCGCATCGTTTTCAAACTACAAGCGAGTTTACAAAAAATCTCCATATCCTTAAAAACAGGCCTAACATCCTTAATAAAATTTGCTAGCAATTTAGCCCCACATCTATCATAATGAAACTCGATCGGTCTATCTTATTGCTCGCAAATTTTGCTGGGTTCATAGAGAGACTGCTACATAATTATATATTTTGCATATTATATTATATATATACATTAGTAATAAGAGCATTAGGATATTATATACATTAGTATATATTTTGGGCTGTTATGCAGCCTTTCTTTGTCTATTTTCTATTATCATCACGCTGGATTGCTGGCAAATTTGATTAAGGATTTTAGGCCTGTTTTTAAGGACTTTGAGATGAAGCATTTTTATAGAATCGCTTATAACTTGAGATGCTACCGATTTTATCAACACAATGTTTGTATTTAGTTGACGTGTTTGCTGCACAGGTAATTGTTAGCAACTTTTTGGGGCGGCGATAATTCTTGATGACAGGTTTGGATAAAAGCTGTGAACAAGCTTCAGATGATTCGGCAGTATTGTGTGAAACAGTTTCGGAGCGGTGTTGAAGAAAGATATTTTGCATTTGTGTGCATGTTACCCTGGGTACCAGAGCCCATTTTTTCCTTTTGAAGTTTTTTTAGGCTCTGCTACCCAAACAAAATGGAGGAATGGGATGACTGCTATCAAAGATAAATCTGATTTAAAGTTGAAAAATGTGAAGATAGTTTTTCTATCGAGATCTTAAGACGTTGGTCTTAGTGCCCCAACAGGTACTTGGAAGACATTAGGCTTTGCATTTATAGCAATGATTTCCCAAGGCACAAAGTTCGTTGTCCTAGCTTTTGTTTAACGGTTTGTGCGTAGGAGATACCCGACGTTTTGGGGGCTTATTATGGATTTTGCCCGAATATGATGGCTTCAGTGAGTGAGTTAAAAGTGCCCGAATGGAGACTGAAATGCGATAAATTCTCCCTGGTTAGTGGGCTGCAGCCTGCCTGCCTCCTACGCTCATGCATGAGTTCGTGTTTCGGGTGGTTGATGGTTGTTATTCTAGTTGTATAGCGAACCAAAGGGCTCCTGTCGTAAGTTTAGCCAGATCCCCCTTCTTGCAAAAAGTTTACTTGGGTCCCAGACCTCTGTTAGTAAGTCTATTCAAGCTCTCTCCCTAGCTATCAACAGCAATAACAAAATTATGTCCACTGTTTTTGCAAGTGCTGCTCAGGGTTACTTTTAGCTGTTATTAGCGATGAAAATATGAGGCTGTTTGTGGTCTAGCATTTTGATTATGTATTTCACAATTGCGCATTTACTCTGCGGTGATTTTTGAAAGTATAAGTTTGGTTGAATCTTAGAAGCGGAGAGTGAGCTTTGCAAACAGCAGATTTCAGCAAACACATAATCTTCAACGCTGCATAAATATTTAAGCAGTATTTAACTTTCAACGATGTTCCCGTCATAGTTCATGGTCTTATTTATGGCATATCGCTCGACATTTTATGATTTTATGGTTTATCGCTTATATACAGTCGTTTCCCGAACCGAAGAATTGACCCCAGAGGAATTCTTTACCTTTCATAAGAACGCCACTTCTGTCAATGCTGCATAAATGTTTAAAGACTTAAAGAACGCCAGTCAACCAGCATCCTTTGCGCGCTTCGCTTGTTGCCTTTCGACTGCGGCGGCCATTTTAATATGACAACATTCTCTGCAAAGCGTGACCGCAAAGGATGCTGGTTGACCGGCGTTCTTTAAACAGTTTTCACTCTTTACGATCTTCCTGTCATATTTCTTCTTGTTTTATGATTTACCGCTCAGCCGCGCTGAAGTCCTTACTTTTCGTACGAACTATCCATAATTCACGCTGTGTTAACGCTTAAACAGTATGTCACTTATACAATGTTCCTGTCATATATAACAAGATGGAAGAGTTGAAAACTTTCAGCCAACGAATTCCCTTTCCAATATCAATCAATGATTTTCAAAAAACATTTTAGAAAACTATTGTTATATTTGAATCATATAACATTAGTTTTTGAGTAGTTTTTTTATAAAGTTCGACGGAGTTATCATGGACTTTGAGCTCTAAATCGTATGGAACATCATGGAAAAATGAGGGAAAATGGGTTTGAATGTTTGGCAGAAACCCTGTGTGCAGTACTTTTTTAAATTCGATTTATGGGCCAATAGCTTTGAGTGTTTGTTTGTTTTTTTGTTTGTTTGTTTGTTTGTTTGTTTGTTTTTACCTACCGGGTGTCCCAAAGAAGTACCCCTGTTTGAAAAATCACCAGAATTAGATTTCTTTTTGTGGCAAGTAGATCAAATACCAAATTATTTTCTCAGGTATAGCTGATATTGCGATAGGTTTAAGATTACCAAATTTAGCTGAATGGTTTTGAAGCATACTGCAAATGGCACTGGTTATTACCAGATTAATTTCTTCTTGTGTATTAAGCTTGTAGTTTGGTCATAAATGTCAAAAAGAAACGCAAACTATCATTGGAGGTTTGAGGGGTATTGAAAAATCTCAAAATTTTGGCTCTGGAGCAAGATTTACAATGTTGCTTCAAGACTATAGCTCAGAAAAAGGTTTTTCAACCTGTCATTTGATTCCCTTTAAGTAATGAAAACAAACGTTTTATCATCTTTGTATATATTTGGATCATCGACAAAACAGATCTTAAAGAAATTTTATAATAGGTTTGATAATAGAGTTTTGGTGATTTTAAATGGGGGTACTTTTTCGGGACACCCGCTAGTTTTGCTTTACCTAACATCCAAAGGTAGTGTTTCGGAACATTGAGAAACTAAGGTTATTGAGGCAGTGTTATTGCCCTTCCTCTCGTTGTGCGGACATCTCGCGAGTCACAATGTAAACATAACATCCTTTTAAGTTGTTTTCTTTTGTCGTAGGCACAGACAAGGTCTCGCCAAGTCCTATGTCGCGATCTGAAGTTGTAAAGATGCTGAATCGAAATAATTTTGGATCAATGGAGAATCGTAACAGAACATGGCCACGGGTCAAGTGCAAATGCACAGAATGTGGACCAGAGGGAATATCGTGTACCTCTGCTGAAGGGTGCTTTGTTGGGCAGGTTTATGACTTCCCAAGTAGAAGAATCGTCGAAACAACGTTCGGTTGCCTGCATGATAAGAAGGTAAGTTAGAAGGCTTCTTTTGCGATCTGATGGTATTTGGAGACAAGACTAATAATATATCTTTAAAGGGTTTGTGCAAGGTTAAATGCTTGCATTTGCAAGGAGCAAAATAATCTAAAAATATCCCATTCAAATTGAAGTTGCAAACGCGCCGTGAACAATGGATAGCGAAAGAAACAATGCTGTTTCTGAATGTTTTCTTTGTTCTAATTATAGACAAGCCTATTTACCATTGCACATTCCCTTTAAATATCGGAAGGATAACCGCAAAAGAGAGTACAGAAGAAAAGTTTCTTGCCGTGATTCTCGACAAAAATTATGCTTTAAACAGCAAGTAAAATCCATTTGCGTAGGGCTGGTCAAAAGCTACATGCTCCCTACAGAATTTCTTACTTCCTCGATACGGAGCACCCAAAAAGAATAATGAATTTATCTTGTCCCAGTTCAACTACTGTCCTCGTGTTTGGATGTTCTGCGATAGAACACTGAAAAATAAAGTTAAAGGGTTGTGCAAGGTTAAAAAGCTTGCATTTGCAAGGAGTAAAACAATCTAGAAATATCCCATTCAATTCAAAGTTGCACACGCTCCGTGAACAATGGATAGCCAAAGAAACAATGCTGTGTCTGAGTGTTTTCTTTGTTCTGTTTAGTTTATAGACAAGCCTATTTGCCATTGCACATTGCCTTTAATCGTATTCACCAACGTTCATTGTTAATGTGAAGTTATGATTTTAGCTGAAAATCCCAAAATTATAAAACATAGAAGGATTTTTGGATTATGCTGAAGGAGCAGGGGGAAATCAAAATTTGGCGACTTTCAAAACGGTGTACACAGATTTATGTCGCCCTGGATGGTTTTGAGGTGCTGTATAGATCTTAATTTGAAGTATGATTTTAGCTGAAGATACCAAAATTGTGCAACATGAAAGATTTAGGCTATGTTTGACGATTAAGAATAATCGTTCAAGATTTTTCTTGTCACCTGCACAAGCCTCTTCAAATATTCATAAGTATCGTCAATAGCATGGCTTAATAAGCACACATTTCACAACTCTCCGTGCCATGAGCCCAGTTTTATGCTCTGTACTAAGTGTTTTCAACTAAGATTTTAAACATTATATTATGTAGCCGAAGAAAAATCTCGCTCAATCACGAGAACTGAAGAAGGATTTTATTTTCTGTTTAATCCTTTTTGCGTCACAGAATAATCTAGGGACCTGAAATCTCTGTGATATTTTGCAGCACAGAAAATCCTTGAAATCTCTGTTTTGCAACGTAGACAATTCTTGAAAGCCTTTAATTTTACATCGAAGAAATTCCTGAGATTGTAATTGCGAATTGCAGAAAAACTCGTTAGAGTTATGAAAGCTATGTACGGAAATGCACGAACATCTGTTAGAACAGCCTTTGGGAATGCAGAAGAGTTTGATATTAAGGTGGGGTTACATCAGGCATCGTCGCTAAGCCCATTACTATTTATGATTGTCATGGACGTTCTTAGTGAAAATATAAGGAAAGGTTTACCCTGGGAGTTGTTGTACACGGATGATCTAGTTGTGATTGCAGAATCTGAGGATGAGTTACAAGAAAGATGGTTAGAATGACAACGGCAACTTATGGCCAACGGTCTTAAAGTCAATGTGCAAAAAACGGAGGTGATGTCGAGTAAACGAGGGGAGAAGGAAATGCTAAAGGTCAAAGATATAAACGGAGAGGAACTTAAGTAGGTTAAAAAGTTTAGGTATTTGGGCTCAATAATTGACGGAGATGGTGGATGTGAATGTGATGCGCGAGCACGAATAAAAGCTAGTTGGAATAAATGGCGGGATACTAGGGTAACGAGTGACAGAAGAATACCTAGAAAACTTAGAGTGAAGATGTATAACAATGATTAGATCGGTATTGATGTATGGAGCGGAAACCTGGGCAATGAAGAAAAAGACGAGAACACGTTAGAAAGAACAGAAATAAAAATGTTACGATCTTAGGGGTTAATTTGATGGACAGAATCAAAAGTGTGCACATCAGGAGAAAACTAGGTGTTGTGGGCATTTTGGAAAAGATAAAAGAAAAGCAAGATGGTACGGACATGTAATGAGAAGCGAAGAAGAAAGTGCATTAAAACAAGCACTGCATCGAAAAGTTGACAGAAGAAGAGGTAGAGGAAGACCAAGGAAGGGGTGGAGTGACAAAATTAAAAAGGACATGTAACAAAAAGGACTGCTTCCAGAAGACAGTCAAAACAGAGCTCAGTAGCGAAATAGAATCCGAGCGGCTGATCCCACACCAGCGTAGGATTAAACTGCCGAAAATCTTGATGATGATGATGATGATGATGAAGCAAAGATAGTTCTTCAAATTTCAATTTCAGGTCGCAGAAATTCCTTGAGACCCTCAAGTTTGTATTGCAGAAAATTCCCGAGGATTCAGTTTTGACTCGAAGAAAATTTGTGAGAGCTCTATCGTTATTCGTAGAAAGTTCCAGAGATCTCCTCCATTTAGCAACACAGAACAATATTGAGAAATTTATTTAGCGTCACAGAACGTTCGTCGGGCATCTTTTTTCTTCGTAGAAAATTCCTTATATTTAAATTTGTGTGCCGCAAGGAATCCTGGAGATATCTAGCTTTGGATAAAAGAAATTCTTGGGATTATGGTGAGAGATTTGAGGGACCCAGTGCCCTCAATTTTGACGAAAGCTGTGCTTCGCATCCTCTTCTTGGGGAGTTGTGTGCCCCTAATTGGAAGGTGAACCAAATTGTGTGGACTTCTGAACGTGGGAAAAAGATACGAATTCAGAGCTGAACCTTCCCCTGAATGATATGTACTGTTCACATTTGCTATCTGGACTGCCCGTTATCTTGAATTTTCGCTATCTCTAACCAATTCTCATTTCCCCTGGCAAGTTTTTTGTTTTAAATTCTGCCCGTTATCTCGAATTTTCATTTCTTGAACAGATTTCTATTGCCCCTGTAACGAATGTCAGCTGTATTTTGTGTCAAAGAAAACTTTTGATATCTCCATTTTACGCCACTTAGGCCCTCAAGCATTTGGAGGTCTCACAAAATCATCTGTATATCATTCCATTTATAATATCTAGAACAGTAAATCCTTGGCCGACAGAGTGTATCAATGGTTTCTTGTCAGCTTACCTATGCATCAAAGTGTCTTCCACCCTTTGCAGAAAACCAAAATTTCGCTTTTACAAAAAACCTAAATTAATAGTCGGTATGCAGTGAACAGCAACCTAACAAAGAGACCTACCTACATAGCACAATCTGTAAAAATAAAACTCAAGTGAAACTTTGTTACAATTTTACTTGCTATAACATATACTTAGGACCCATGCAAATTAGGCCCTGGCACGCCAACAATTGTAGTACGGTCCTGTGCCTATTGCCTCAATTTCAAACATTCCAACAGTCCCGGTTGCAGCTAATTGCCCCGGTGCCCCGGTTTATCCTATGGTTGTCCCTATTAATTGCCTCTAGCTTATACTTTAGGGCAATATAAGATATATTTTATATTTTGGGCAATATAATATACTCTTTGATCTTTGAATGGCTGTGATTACAGATCACCCCAAGCTTATCACACTTCAAAAGTAGCTCAAACATGCACAACTTACAAGTGCTCGAGGTAGGAAAACTTTTCAAGTATTTGAGAAAGTTGCACTTTTGCGAGTGTGAGGCTTTTTGGTTAGAGAAACGAGTTTTGTTGCCTTTGATTGATATATTTAAATCCATGATAAATCAACTATAGTTCGCAAAAAATTTCGGACGAATAAATTTCGGACAACAAATTTTCCGATGTTTTTGACGGAATTTCGGAGGTTTTTAGAAAAATGTCAGACGACTGTGGAAATAGTATGTTTACAGTTTCCTTTGCTTGTTTTATCATAAAATGTTATAAGCCTACAGATCATGCTTCCTTTAAAGTTTTCAAGGGATCCTTATCAGAAATTTTGATTTAGTAATTATTGTTTGAGGATGATGAGATTATGAGAATGATTGCTAAAGTGATTTTTGTTGAAAAGTATGATGATGTCTCACAAAGTAGCTCTCCTGACACATTCCTTTTCTATGCAAATTGTTTCGTTAGCAAAATATTACGTTTATAAACCGTAAAAATGCTTTCCTCTGATTTTTTTGCTGCAAAAATTTTGGACACTAGATATTACGGACCACAAAAAATCCGGACACTTAAATGTTCGGAGGTTTGAATTGTCCGAAAATATTAGCGTCCGACATTTTTTGCGTTTAATTTCTATCATCTGCTTTTAAGTCCTTTGTTCTGGGATAACATTGCTGATACCGGAACTGTCACAGCCAAACTGGAACAATTGGAATGTTGAAAGTTGGGGTAATTGATACGGGACGGTGCTACAAAGGAGCATCCGTTTTCAAATATCCCGGTTTCTAGAAGTCCGAGGTTGGAATGTCAGTCATTTCTTTAAGAGCTTCTTTTTTGTTCTTTTCAGAGAGAACAGCATTTATTCACTTGTGGTTTTTCATACAAACAAGACAGAGACAAGAAAGAAACGACCCTTCACTTAGGAACAGGGAAAAAAGCAGGGAATCGTGCTCTTACCAAATGCTGCAAGACCGATCTCTGCAATACCATAGTGCCTCCAATTCCAAAGCATAATTGGACAAACAGTAAGTCGCTTTAATGTTTCTGCCGAACAGCGGTAAATCTTCTGTTAAGGTTTCCAAAAATTGTCATTGATGCCCAAGAAATAGACTGATCGAAGTCATCGCTGTTGATAGTCCAGTCGGACGCTCTAGCCACGACTCATAATCAGACATTTGTTTGTACATTTATTTTGATTCGATTAAATACCATAGCTAACAATATATACACATATATACATATATACATATCATCATATCATATCATAAATCTATTTAGAGTAGGCTGAAAAAGGAATAGCTAGATTACAGCTAATTAAAGCCTACTGTTTACAACTTACATAATTTACAATTCGAAAATAAAACTATTAAAGTGGCAACTGAATATATATTACAGGACAAGTACTAGTTCACAATCTATCCTGTTAGAAACCCAACTTTCGGGATATATGCTTTGCAGAGCCTACAGTTGCATTTATCACCATTCCAACATCTAATTTGTTTTTTGAAAATAGGAAGGCTGTTTGGTTGTTTTATTTCTTGCGGTAAAAGCTGCTATAGTTTATTTCCAAGGTAAGTAATGGACTCAACTCCATAAGACGTAGTTCGTACCTTCGGGAGTTGAGCGTCATTGCCATGCCTTAGCTTGTAGCTAATATTTCGCTGCATAAATATGTCCTTCATGAATGGTGGATTCAGATCGCATTTTGTTTTATAAATTTCAGTCATTAGCAGCTGTAGATTTCTTACATAGATTCGCACCGAATTAGTCTGCTCCAAGAGAAAGCCAAAATCATTCCCGTAGTCTTTGTATGCAATGCGTAAAGCCCTTTCGTGAGTATGATTTATTCTACGATTCAAAGTTCTATCATAGAACATCCAAACAAGCGGACAGTAGCTAAAGTGAGATAAAACAAACGCTCGCATTAACTGCTGTATTTTTTCAGTGTCCATGTAGCGTGAAATTCGGGCGAGAGCATGGAGTTTTTGGCCAGCCTTTTTACAGAGAGCCTTGACATGTTGTTTGAAAGAAAGTGATTGATCAAAAGTTATGCCGAGAAGATTTTCCTCTGTACTCTCTTTCACACAGGCCTCGNCAGAGAGCCTTGACATGTTGTTTGAAAGAAAGTGATTGATCAAAAGTTATGCCGAGAAGATTTTCCTCTGTACTCTCTTTCACACAGGCCTCGCCTATTTTGATTTTGTTTCATTATTTCCTTTCGCACCAAAAATCATTAAGTGGCATTTGTCTTCATTTAGTTTCATAGCATTGTTTGGAAACCATTTAGTTAGTTTAAGGGCATCACTCTCTAAATGCATGGTGACATTTTCGATGTTAGGACCACACGCATAAATAGTTGTGTCGTCCGCATAATTACAGATTTCGGTCTCCTCCAGGAACATAAAAAGGTCATTCAGGTATATATTAAATAAAAGGGGTCCTAAGACTGAGCCTTGCGGTACTCCTAGGACGGTTTCTGTCCATGTGCTGAATGAACCATTTACCTTTACCCTCTGCTTCCTGTCGGTGAGTTATACCACTAGATTGCATACAAAGTTAACTAATCAAAATCGAATATAACTACGGAGATAAATTAAGTTTTTTGTTTTGTTTTATAAATTATGAAATTAAATTGCCTGACAGGCACTAAGTTATACCACTAGATTGCACTGACAGGCAAGCACTGGCAAGCACTACATTTGCAAGATGGTCCTTCCTATCGTTTTATTAGATTCTTGAAATTTTCTGCTGATTTCAGCTCGTTTGGTGGGCTATTCCAAATCTGTGGCCCAATAGACATGAGACTGTTGGACCCGAATGTTGTTTGATTGGGCCTAACGTTGGCTAAGTTATTTGGATTTCTTGATGAATAACTTGAAGACCGTAGTTTAAAAATGTTCTGCATGAAAGGTGGGTTTAACTGTTTCACTGTTTTGAATATTTCAATGCAAAGTATTCTTTGGCGAGCAATTAGCATCGTGCATTCATCTGACTTTAAAAGCAAATCGTTATACGAACTGGTATGATCATTATGGAGAAATCTTAGAGCACGTTCTTGTAGCTTTTCAATTTTCTGTAATGATTTGGAAGATGAAAAATACCAGACAAGGGACAGTAATCAAAGTTAGAATATACAAAACTTTGAACAAGAATCTTTTTCTCCTTAAAGCCAATAAACATCTTTAATCTTTTAAGAACATTTAATTGTGTTGCAGCTTTTTTGCAAAGATTTGAAATATGTGGGTCGAAATCAAGTTTATAATCCAACGTAACGCCTAAGTTTCACAGTCTCCTTTGATTATTTTACCATTAATGTTAATTCGTTCTCCACTAGTATTTGTCTGGTTCTTTCTGAGCAATATAGCATGGAATTTTTCAGGGTTGGCAATCATTTCATTTTGTTCTAACCAGGATAAGGCAACTCCGGTTTCTTTTTTCAAAATATTCACAAGATCGGGCATTCTTTTAGAAAAATAAGCAAGTGTATTGTCATCAGCGTAATTATAGAGCTTTGCCTGTTTTATGAAAAGAAATAAATCTTTTATGTAAAAGTTGAACAGGATTTATCCCAGCACAGAGCCTTTGGGTACACCAGATATAACCTCTTGAAAAGAACTATACGTGTTATTTATCCGAACACATTGTTTTCGTCTTTTGAGATAAGAATAGGTAAGGACTAGTTCATCTTCGTCAAATCCATATGCATGTAATTTGGCAATAAGCAAGTCATG
Organism: Aurelia aurita; assembly: GCA_004194415.1. Taxonomy (NCBI): domain Eukaryota; kingdom Metazoa; phylum Cnidaria; class Scyphozoa; order Semaeostomeae; family Ulmaridae; genus Aurelia; species Aurelia aurita. The sequence continues at coordinate 49,452 of REGM01000277.1, read as the reverse complement.
TGGAATACAGTCGAAGGCTTTTGAAAGATCCATTAGGATCGCAGAGATAGTCGTTGTCGAGGTTAGACCTCCAATCTTCTATAAGACGTATCAAGACGTGTTGGGTTCCATATGTTCGCCTATAGGCCGCAATAAAAACAGAAAGCGTGTTATCTAAATGTTGAATCAGTTGATGTTTTAGGACTTTTTCGTATATCTTTGAAAATGTATTGAGAACACTAACTGGGCGAAAGTTATCTAAAGGGCAAACAGCCGCCCTTTTTGCACTACTGTTTATTGCCGTGGTTAAGGTGTTTGTAAGCTCGTTAGCTGCTAGAGATACAAGCTTCGGGGGTATTTGATCTTCACCAGTAGATTTCCTACCATCCAAGGATTTTAATAGTTTCGCAACTTCTTGATTTTCTATCTGATGAAATGCGAAAGTGTCTAACATTTGCTCTGGGTTTTGAATAATAGCTAGAACACTACGGTGGTTTTTATACTTATCAAGAATCAAGCGAACAATTTGGCGGTCATCAGAAATTCCAGTATTTTTAGCAAGGCTAATGGGCTTCTTACCGCTGGATTTCTCCACTATGTTTACATAGTGATCGTTGAAAATCTCTGTCAATTCCTGGTCATCAGTCATAACGGTATCATTTTTCACAAGAGAAATATCGCAACAAGATCCCAAACTTCTTTATTAGACAGTGTGCCATTTTTTGTTGCTTCTTTAAAGTGGTTTTTCATAGCTTTCTTCCTTACTGACAAACATTTATTTCGTTGCTTTTTGAACTTAGTTCTATTTTCTGCGGTAGGGTTTTTATTAAATCTTTTTTTAGCCTTGATCTGGTATAAATTGCCTTTTGTAATTGCTGATTCATAAAAGGGGCAGTATTTCCCCTCTGAAATTTAGTTTTTAAATGAGCATGTTTATCTACAAGACATATACAGAAATTGGAGTAAATTTGCGATGCGACTTTAACACGGTCATTTTGAATGTAATGATTGGTAGCCTAATTAAAACTCAGATTTTTTATTTATTTATGTTTATTTATAGGCCTAATTTAATTCAGTGAAAAATTAGTATTTGTCAAAATCGTCTTGCCTGACCGCTCTCCTCTTCATCAGTGTCCAGGCTTAACATCAATATCACCTTACCGAGCTCTGAGTTTGTAATATGCCACAAAAAGAACGGTCATAGCATATCCTTATTGATAGTAACAGCTACAGTAAAAACCCGCGTATAAGAACGTACAATTTTGCAAGTCAGCCTGAGTTCTTGAACAATGAATACAATGGATTGGTTCTCATAAAATGGTAGTCTAATTGGATTATTTCAGCCTGCACGTTCTTAATCCACTAGGTTCTTATACGCGGGGTTTTACTGTACTTCACATTTATCATTTTTCTCCTAGAAAGGGGAAATGAAATTCGTTCATCTTTTGCTCTCCGATCAGATACTAAGCTTAATCTTGTGTGTATACTTCACATTCAGGTGGCTGCTTAAAACACACATTTCCAATTAGTTGGTCCATTTTATCAATTTCAATTCAATTATTCCATTGCACAATTGCATTAAAAGAAATATTGAATGCAGATCTTCTAATTCTGGTGATTTATCAAGCCGCAAATCTTGTCTTGCCTCCCCTCCATCCTCCCACAAAGTTGCAGCTAATTGTGTTTCAGTAAGGGAGGGTGGAGAACTGTTCCGAATCGAACCGTTAAAAGGTAAATTAACTTTGAAATGAAGTATGGTTTTATAGATGTATCTTCCCGAGAATTTGTAGTCTTACTTTATTGGTCAGTGGCTAAATTAGTCGGGCAAAAAGGATGAACGGGATCAACAGTTTGTAGACAGAATCGTAACAGTTCCTGATGTCAGTTATTTTGTCTTTTAGCAGTCGAGAACCCTATGTCCACAAAACAAGATAGAATACACACTGAAAATATGGCAATAAGCATTGGTGCACCTGTGGCAGCTTTCGTCTTTCTACTAGTCATTATTGTTGCTATCTTCAAATACTTCCAACGTAAAGAAACACGGTTCTCCAAAGAAGTCACCGTGGACAACACTGCTGGCACGACTTTGATGGCTATTCCTCTTGGCGAGGACTCACTGAGAAGCCTCATCGACCAGTCGTGTACGTCAGGGAGCGGATCAGGCCTGCCTTTCTTGGTGCAGCGGACAGTCGCACGACAAATCATTCTGATTGATTTGGTTGGCAAGGGTCGCTATGGAGAAGTCTGGAGAGGCCATTGGCAAGGAGAGAGTGTTGCTGTAAAGATCTTCAATTCTCGTGATGAGGAATCGTGGACACGTGAAACAGAGATCTACAATACCGTCATGTTACGACACGACAATGTCCTCGGATTTATCGCGTCCGACATTGCTACACGTAATTCTGAGACGTGTATGTGGCTGATAACACATTTTCATCCGAATGGGTCATTATACGACTATCTGACGATGCACACGCTGGATACCCAACAAATGCTGTTACTAACCTACTCGGCCGCATGCGGCCTTGCTCATCTGCATACAGAAATATTTGGCATGCGTGGAAAGCCTGCTATTGCACACAGAGATGTGAAATCGAAGAACATTCTAGTTAAGAAGAATGGCCAATGTGTCATCTCTGATTTAGGCCTTTCTGTGCTCCACTCAAAGGAGACGGACCAGCTGAATATGCATGTCACTCGACGAGTTGGCACAAAGAGATACATGGCACCTGAGATTTTAGAGGAAGTACTCAATACAAATTCATTCGATTCGTTCAAGCAAGTTGATGTTTATGCTTTTGGTTTGGTTTTGTGGGAAATTGCGCGAAAAGTTGTGTGTGATGGTATGTTCGCTCGTTATTTCGTTTCATATCGTTATTTCATTGCCTGTTTTAAAGGCGCATACGGATGGGTCACGTGATTAAATTTCAACAGACTTTCCCGCTCTATTTTGCGAATGTTCGTAATAGGCCTAGCCACGTAGTGAAAGCTACGAGCAGTGCAGAAAACTGTCGAGGATTGCCTTGCCTGCCTTAAAGACACTTGATATGTGGGTCAGTTGGATGGTGAAAGATTGAATAAAGTTTCTATGATTGCTGGTAGTCTTTTGTCTCTGTTGCATCTTCTTTACTGCCATCTTGATCACCGCTTCCAGTGCAGCTTTGCTTTGCTTTCCTGTACCTAACTGAATTGAATTTCCACGCAACATGTAAATTTGGATTTTGTATACGTGACCCATCCTTGTGCGCCTTAAAAAGCATTCTATTCCCTCACCGATTTGTTAGTTGAATTTGTTGAAAATTCAATCGGTTGCAGTTAGATTTTCAATGGTCAGTCAACAAAAAGAATCATTCGTTCCTTTTATTCAATCAGAAAGGGGACAGACCGCCTTTAACCCAAAAGTGGTTGGGCTATCTGACATGTCCTATTTTGGTTGGGGGCAAAAACCTCCCTACCTAAATCGTGACTAATGGTTGGTAAAGCAACCCAATTTGGTCTGCTAATAGCTCCAGGCATTAGTTTTATTTTTTAATATAAAAAATGATTCAAGGCCCTCAAGCAAAATAGGGTAAAGTTATGCTATAGTCACTTCATGCGTGATCTTGATCCTGCACAAACAGATAGTTCTCGCATTGTTTAGGACACACAGGCCTTGCTTGGGCAGGCGCGAGTCTTTCTTGAGTTTTAAAAACGCGATCGAAACATCTAAAGCTTTTCTTTTCGAAACAGTGTTAAAACTCTAGGTAACTGCGTATCTACCATAACATTAAATCTTTATTTGGAAAAACAGTGGGAAAAGATCAGTTAAAAATAAGTAAGATCAGCTAAGTACTCTCTCAGATCAGAAAAATAGGAAAACACGACAATGCTTGCCAGTTTAAGGTGGGAGCATGGTGAGGTCAAAGCATGTAGCTGTGAACGCATTTAAGTATGAAAAGATAAAAAAGACTCACAAATGATTGTTGTTTAAAAGTGCTCCTAAAATTTTGTGCGCAAACATTATGGAGGTCTAATTTCCAAATGTTTTTGTCAGACTGAGCTATTGGCATTTTCGAAGAGCTTTCGGAGAAATGTTCAAAATGCATTCCTTATACCTGTTTCTTATGTTTGTTATCTTTGAATTGCGTTAGATGGCCGTCGAAATTGTTTGGTATCTTACCTTGTTATTTAATTTAAGTATCATATCCGTCAAGTGGACTCTCAACCTTAAACTAGTCAGCAAATGTCAACTTCTCTTATCCAAACCTTAATGGATTCCTTACACGTCTTATTTCAAAACTTGCTTTGCGGCAGTAGAGTTATTGATAGAATGGAATAGACCTCTTAGCTATTCTACAAAAGAGCTCGGATCGTGCGATCTTTGTATACATATGTATTCAAATGGCTCGATTCAGCTGCGGTAGAGGTTCTGTCACTGTTAGTGCACATTCGAAAAATCATCCAGATTCTTTTGTAGAATTGCTAAAAGATCTATTGAAGTTTGACGTGGCCTGGTCGGTCAGTAGAAAGGATTTTCGGTGGATAGGATTTATTTAACGAGTTGATAGATTTTAATGGAATTAAGGTCTCAATGAATGTATCATTTTACTAGCCTAATGTTCACTTCGCTTAAACTAAAAATGTTTTTTAAAAGTCATCTTGCTAGCATAGGTTCCAAATCTTTAAAAAGGTTGGTGTAAATCTTCAATTCAAAGCAATAGGTCTTAGAATTTTACACCAACCTGTTTAAAGGTTTGGAACCTCTGCTCACTGCTCATCTTGCTTGACAACTGCAAACTGACAAGAAAAATTGTATTCAGATAAATGACCTTTCTCCGTCTTATCGATTGAAAATCAAATTAATGGAGGGTATGCTTTTCAAGTAAAGTAGAGCACTCTTGATAACTGACTTTAGTACATTTTCCTTTGTTTTATGGAATGGTGTAAGGTCAAAGTTCACGCTGAGGGTTGATAGTCCTCTTCATAATGAAGTGAGATACTGGGAAAGGACGACAGTATTCAATGACTATATCTTTTTACTGACCGTTATTTGAATATATAGTTCCCCTTAAGCTAATTGACCTTCCAAAAAACCTCTTAAAATACTGTAGGGTTATGGGTCAATCTTACGGTTTTGATACTTGAGTTTAATAGCGAGTTTGATAATTAATATGTCAACGGTCCGGAATTATTATATCTACTTACTAACCTCAGAATTCTCAGTTTATTTTTGGGATCACAATTGTGAAATTTGACGAGGAAAGCAAAATTTGACGAGGAAAGCAACGTAGTTTTAGGGGATCAGGAGACCGATTTTCCGTTCAAAAACAGCTTTACTTTACCTTCAAAAACAGCTTTACTTTACCTTCAAAAACAGCTTTACTTTACGTTCAAAAACAACTTTACTTTACCTTCACTTTGGACTGCCTTGGTATTTTTAGCAAATTTTATCACGGCATGTAGGCCTGTTTTGAAGGATTCAGAGATGTATTGTGTTCATAAAATAGCAAGTTTGATGTTAGTCTTGCGAAATGCTTTTCTAACTACCGCAAAAATTACTGCAGGTCTCGATGCTTTTAATACAAACTTTAGTTTGATGAATCTGACGAATAATCGAAATATACAGGCTCACAAACATGTAATCATTTTTGGCTTTTAATTCAAACTTTAGTTTGAAAGAATCTACTGAATAATCAGAAATATACAGGCTCACAAACATATAATAATGTTTTCCGCCTCACCCGGTATTACAACCCATTAATTATGAATTGTTAGTTGGACGTATTCTTGTGCAGCTGTTTCAGGTAGTAGTTATCCCACCGCCCTAACTTAGAAGCAAGTTTTTAATCCGCAGCGACTGTGGCGAACAGAACGAAACCAAAAATTCATCGACGTATTGTGTGCAAAAAAATGATCCACACTGTTTTAAACGAGGTTACTGCAAAATTGAATTCAAAGTTATGGAGAACGTCGAACAGTTGTGAACTGGGAACTTGATGAGAAAATCTCAAAAACATAAAAGTTTTCATAATTGACGCTTAAAGAAAATATGTTTTGAGAGTGAGAAAGGCTTAACATCGTAGAGAATTTCTGTTTTCATCGGGTGCTCAACAATATTATCGGTGTTTGCTGAATCGTATGATCATGAAAAATTTTGTGAAGAGGGTCCAAGTTATAAACTGAGAGGTTGGTGTGAAAATCTAAAAAAAAACAGAGATATTTTCATAATAGACCATTCCTATGATTACGACATCACCAGCGCGGCACGGGAATGCATATAGGGACTTATAGTTAAACTCCTTGCCGAGTTGTGTATTTTGTATAGAGAATGTTGGGAAGTTGTGTTTTGCGTTGGAAATATCGAAGACAAATTCGAAACAGCAACTAAATTTACCGAACAACATGTCCCTAGCAGTTTTAAAAACTCTAGTCTGTGATTCCTGAAAAACATGGATCCTGAAAAACTGCGACTCCTAATGATCAGCTTCATAAAGTCTCAGTTTAGCTACTGCCCCTTAATTTGGATGTTCCATGACGGGGGTCTCAATGCAAAAGTGAATAAAATCCAAGAAAGAGCACTCAGAATTGTGTATAAAAACAGTCATGAGGACTACGACACTTTGTCGAAATTAGATGATGCAGTATCCGTTCACCAACTCAATCTACTTGATGATAGAAATATACAAAACCAAAACTAACCTAAATCCTAGTTTCATGAGTGAGATTTTTTAGGCAAGAGATGTACAATATGACTTGCGAAGTAAGAATACTCTCAGCATACCAAGTGCCAGGACAACTTCTTATGGCATAGAAACTGTGAGATACTTGGGTCAAAAGCTGTGGCAAACATTACCTCACAGTATTAGAGCGGCCCAATCACTGACAGCTTTTAAAAAAGAATTAAGAACCCACAAAATAGAGTGTAAGATCTTTATTTCCGGCTTAGGTTTTATTTCCTGTATTCTTACTTTATAATCTTTTTCTTCCATTGTAACGTTTGTCAAAGGTTTTAAAACAACATTATCAAGGTAATTGGGGGCAAGCTTTTCTTCGAAACTTTTATTTCTCCCAGAATTTTAAAGGGATGTTGTGTTTGATTTCAGGTGTTGTGGAAGAATATCAGCCGCCATTTTTTGATTCTCTACACCAAGATCCTTCATTTGAAGAAGTTCAATATGTTATTTCAGTCTTGAAAAGAAGACCAGAAATTCCTAATCGATGGCTTAAAGATCCGGTAAGCGAAAGATTTGTTATGGATGCGATGTTTGTCTAGACCGCGAACTTTTGTTTTGTTGACTGTTTCGAAGAAGCGTGAAAGCTGTTGTTTTCCATAGAGAGGTTATGATTTGTCATTTTCTTGTCCGAGATGTTTCATTCCGTACTCCTGATACCAGAGGGGAAAATACAGAAAAAATGCGGCTTATATGCGGATTTTAACGTAAATGAAAATCAAACGAATTCCCATGGTAAAATTATGCGCTCTCAGGTGAAGATCTGATCTCTTTAACTATGGCTACATCCTCATCAGCTGTGTCTACTTTTCCCGCAGTTGCAGGGATGGCCCAGTGGTAACGCGGTGGCCTACCAGTTGGAAGGTTGATGGTTCGAGCCTCTGCCGTTGCAGACCTGCTCGCAAGAGTAAGAAGAGTCCTCAACTCTCTGTAATTCTAGGCTGACGGAGTCACGAGCTGTAGTCTCGTCGAGTGGAAGGACCACGGCGCTGCTTCGATAAGCTTAGCCTCTCAGTGTTCCTAAAAACAGCCTTTGTATGCTAGCTATAACAAACTAATATTGAACTTTGATCTGTCTTACGCCAGTGATATTTTCTTTTAGGAGATGAAGAGCATGGTCAAAATAATGCAGGAATGTTGGTATGAAAACCCATCAGCCCGTTTAACTTCATTACGTGTGAAGAAATCCCTTGGTCGCATGTACGATGACTCTAATGCACAGAGGGGTAAAGATGAGATGATGTTGCCGGATAAAAAGTCGATGTATGTTTCATTAGAGAATGGAAAGGGGTACATGAGCACTGCTACTAGTGGAACTAGTGGAATTGAAAGTTAGGGAACTATTCACTCTTGTAGAGGTAAATTCATTAATAAGCTGCTATATCTTTCTTTTTTAGAGGGATTTAGTTTCGCTTTTGTTGTGACTGGGGTCCATTAGGCTCGTATCGGAAAACGGTAAGGCCGGGGGATATTGCTGTTGATACCTTAAATGTCCCTAGTTTTGTAGGGGGCACGAATACTGGACAATTCAAGAGAAGGTGTATACGGGATGCTGCATAATAGTGACAAGAGAGATTTGGTTTTGCTTTTCTTGTGGTAGGGGTCCATTAGGCTCGTATCGGAAAACGGTAAGGCCGGGGGATATTGCTTTGATACCTTAAATGTCCCTAGTTTTGTAGGGGGCACGAATTCTGGACAATTCGAGAGAAGGGTGTATACGGGATGTTGCATAATCGTGACAAGAGAGATTTGGATTTGCTTTTCTTGTGGTAGGGGTCCATTAAGCTCGTATCGGAAAACGGTAAGGCCGGGAGATATTACCGTTCATAGGTTAAGTGTCCCTAGTTTTGTAGGGGGCACGAATTCTGGACAATTCAAGAGATGGTGTAGACGGGATGTTGCATAATAGTGACAAGAGAGATTTAGTTTTAATTTTCTTGTCGCAGGGGTCCATTAAACTCGTATCGGAAAACGGTAAGGCCGGGAATATTACTATTGATACCTTAAATGTCCCTAGTTTTATAGAGGGCGGGAATTCCGACTCTGGACAGTACAAGAGAAAGCTTATAGGGGATGCTGCATAATAGTTACAAGACGAGTTAGTTTTACTTTTTTTGTGATAGAGTCCATCAGACTCGCAGCAGACTACCTTTAGGCCATGGATATTGCTGTTGATAAGTTGAAAGCGTAGGGTCGATATCTTTAAAAAGCTGGTGTAAAATTGCATTTCACTTTCTTTGAATTGAATTGCTTGAAAGGACAAAGGTACTTTACTGCAATTCTACCGCGAAATTTTTTGATATCTTGATTATTTTCAAAATGGCGGCATCTATTATATTTGAGGCTGGGAAGTCATACAATTTTTGCACAAGAGAATGGGTACCAAGGCTGACTCATTATAAAATGACGCGAACGATTTAGGTTTGTTGTTTTCATAACAGGGGTCTTTCATTTTCTCCGAAGAAACTGTCAAGGTCTCACCAGCAGTTCTTTGGCAACATATTTTGGAAAAGTTCAAAAACTTTGTCTATAAAGGGGAAAAAGTTCGAAAGCGTTTTCAACTCTTTGAAAAATCATACTGCAATGGACATCCGACCGATTAGTACAATTTCAAATCCTTTGTCTCATTGAGGCTTTAGTTTTTTTTAAGACTTTTCTCATGGGAATAGACCTTTTAGCAAGATTTGCTTTAGCTATTCTAAAAAAGAGTCTGGGTCGAGTGATAATTTGATACATTTTATGTGAAGTGTTCGATTGAGTGCGTTATAGCTTCTATCACTTTTGTTCACATTCGAAAATTCTACAAAATGTATAAACTGATCGTTCGATCCAGACTCTTTTAGAAAAGGTCTAATTACTACATGGTTTATAACTATATGAGCTAAAATCAGAGATGGGCAAGATACTCTACAAAATGGAGGTGTACCAAAAAGAGGCTAAAATGGCTCTATGGACTCCAATGTGTTTGTTTTCATGAAATCGATAAGAGAATAATTTCATTGAATAAAGTTTCCTTCATTTCACGTTTTAACTAAATTTTCAATATCATTGTCATGTTTAAAGACTTACCTGCTCTGTTATTAATTGTTACGAAAACTGTTTAAGATCTAGTGTGATTTGGTGGTGGGCGTGGTCGTGCCATTAGCGAAATATGGGCGTTTCCTGGTGAAGAAAAGGGCGTGGCCCAAAAAAATTTTGGCTTCGCCAATTTGATTACCTTTNTGGAGGTGTACCAAAAAGAGGCTAAAATGGCTCTATGGACTCCAATGTGTTTGTTTTCATGAAATCGATAAGAGAATAATTTCATTGAATAAAGTTTCCTTCATTTCACGTTTTAACTAAATTTTCAATATCATTGTCATGTTTAAAGACTTACCTGCTCTGTTATTAATTGTTACGAAAACTGTTTAAGATCTAGTGTGATTTGGTGGTGGGCGTGGTCGTGCCATTAGCGAAATATGGGCGTTTCCTGGTGAAGAAAAGGGCGTGGCCCAAAAAAATTTTGGCTTCGCCAATTTGATTACCTTCTTTTTTCCCCTCCGAGCCGCCCCTGATTATGGGCTACTAGTAACTCTAAAAAAAGATTTATATCCTTGTCTTGTTCAAAATTTAAAGAAACAATTTCATAGCAAGCATTGCCTTTGAATTTTAAAATGTTTCCAAGTCTGCTTTATTCATGAAAATGGACACACAAGTATCTTGTAACTTTGGAAGAGTTTTTCAAAAATATCTTATTACGAGATACTATTATTGAGCCATATTTATTATCTTATTACAAGATGCAGTTACTGATTACTGAAAGTATCTTATTACAAAACACTGTTACTGTTTTCAGTATCTACTTGCTCTCTTCAAGGTAAAAAGATAAGATATTGCCCATCTCTGGATCAAATACAGGTTCTTTTCGACTGCACCTGTAGTATGGCGAAGACTTTAGGTCTTTGAAAGAGCCATATAAGAGAAAAGCAGTCATGTTTAGGACCACTACAAGAATGCTAGGTTATTGGTGTTGTTGATAAATTGTAATATAATGTGTATACGTTGACTTTATTGGATAAAAAGTAAGAAGACATTAGGGCTTTCTTGATGAAATTTTGTAATTGTTTTAAATAACCCGTAAATATTTAATGACGCACATCACAGTCAATAGCTAACAAGGATCAGGGAGAACTTCTTTCTGTAGATATGGTAATATCCATGATAATAAACCTGTAGAGTAGGGCGAGGTGACCATAGTAGCGAAGAGGTAGGTGAAATAAGACAATTCAATTCAATTTTTTGACGATTTGCAGTTGAATCTAAACTAGGCAACTAACGTAGCTACTGCTTGCCAGATCATTTTCAAGCGTTTTAGAAGCAGCCTAGAAAAACAGCCTCAAAATGGGATCTAGTTACCTATGAAAACTGTGCTTTGAAATTTGCTAGACTTTTATTTCATGGTATTAATAATCCAACTTTCCAGAAGGTGCCAGAATTTAGAGATATTGTTATGGATGTTAGATTTTAGGTTAATTTAAAACTTACGAAATTTAAGGCTGTTTGCGAAGTATTTGATCAAATGTCCATTCACGGAATTGCTTTTTTATGTCTTGAGGCCAAAACACCAATTGGGTATTTAGTTTTTAATATCAAATGGGTTGTTATGTAATTAGATTCTGCTTCTTGGTTATTTGCCATAATCATAGTAGTTTCCCTATGATTTAATAAATCAATCCGTGTCGGAAGGACAACTAGTAAACCATTTCGCAAGGTATATCTAATTTGCCGACCCAGTCTCCCTGATCCTTAAGATCCCAATTGTCGTACACATATCTCTATATATATCTATTAACATTTTCTCGTCGTCAGAACAAAATTAAATGATTTCATTTGAATACGAGATAGTTAATGTAGCTGGAGAAATCCTTTCTCCAATTTGTTATTTGTTTGTTTGTTTTAAATAGTAAGTTGTTCGTATACATTTACAGTTGTTCGTGTAAGATTTACCAGCGCTAAAGAATGTTGTCTTCTTTCGTTGATCTTACCTCGGTTCTTAAAGTGACAATAGAATATTACAGTAAAGCTAAAGATGTCATAGGGCATCTATTCATACAGACGACATGTCACGTGACTTGATCAATTCGCGCTCGAAAACACGACGCCATCTTGTTTTGGGGTAAATCTTCAGAAAATTTCTATAGGAATCTAAAGGAAATTTGTAAAAAGTTGCATAAAATTGCTCCTCTATTCTACCTTACGATAGTGAGTAGAAAAAGGATAGGTAGCAATTGTCAGTTAGACCTAAACCTATGAAATAAGCACACGAACATGCTGTTTTTAAAAGCAAAACAAAAATTTAGTCCAAGAAAGCTGTGAGAAACTTGCCTTTGCGACGATAATATTGTAAACAGCGGCACAATCTCCCTCAGTTGTGAGTTGCTCGTCGCTTCTTTAAAGTCAACCTTCCTTTT
>REGM01000277.1:11328-36152 GCA_004194415.1 Aurelia aurita | reverse complement strand
AAAATGAGGATATTTTAGATAAGCCGATTTAAGCAAAAAAGTTAAGCCTATAGACTTACTTTTCGTGGAAAATGAGGATTTTTTAGATCAGCCGATTTGAGCGAAAAAGGTAAGCCTATAGCCTTACTTTTTGTGGAAAATGAGGATTTTTTAGATCAGCCGATTTGAGCGAAAAAGGTAAGCCTATAGCCTTACTTTTTGTGGAAAATGAGGATTTTTTAAATCAGCCGATTTGAGCGAAAAAGGTAAGCCTATAGCTTTACTTCTTGCTGGAAAATGAGGATTTTTTAGATCAGCCGATTTGAGCGAAAAAGGTAAGCCTGTAGTCGTTCTTTTTTTGTGGGAAATGAGGATTTTTGAAATCAGCAAATTTTAGCGAAAAAGGTGTAAAATGAAGATTTTTTAAATCAGAAAATTTTAGCGGAAAAGGTAAGCATATAGCTTTACTTTTTGTGGAAAATGAGCACTTTTGAAATCAGTAAATTTTAACGAAAAAGGTCTTACTTTTTGGTTGAAAATGGGGATTTTGAAATCTATTTTCGCGAAAAAGGCAAGCTATAACCTTATCTTTTGGTGAAAAATAAGGATTTTTAGATCGGCCGATATTTGCGAAAATGTTAAGCTTATAACGTTATTTTTGTTGGAAAATGAGGATTGTTAGATCAGGCGATTTTAGCGAATAAGGGAAGCGAATATCCTTACTTTTTGGTTGAAAATGGTAGCGAAAAAGTAAGCCTATTTCCTTCTCTTTTAGTGGAAAATGAGCTATGAGACTTGCGCGTTACTTCTTGAGCTTCTTGGTGAGAAATGCCCACTTTGAAAAACAATCGATTTTAGCCAAAAAAAGTAGGCCTGTAGCTTACTTTCTGTGGGAAAATGAATACTTTCAAAAAGAGCCGATTTTAGCGAAAAATGAAGTCTGTGATAAAAAATAAACGCTTTTTAAGACTGCTAATGCCTTACTTTGTGACCGTAATAAAGCTTTCTAAAAGTCGGCGATTTGATTAAGAGGAAAGCTTATATGCCTAATTTTTTGTCAATAAATAGCATTTCTGAAATTAATTGATTTTCACGAACAGCAAGCATATATCATAAAAAAAACAACCGATTTTTGCAAAACATACTTTCCAAAATGTTACATTTGTGCAGTGGCGAAACCAGGGGGAATGGGGGTCTAGACACCCCACTTTTCCAAAAGATAGTCCTCAAAATTCGTACAAAAATAGAATAAAATTGATATCTAAGGAAGGGTAGGGCATATCCGATGTGCTTGTTGTGTAATCAAGCGATCTACTAAATAATCTAAGTAGAAATTTAACGAAAATATGGCTAAAAGGGAGTTTCTTACGATTTCCGAGAGTTGGAAGGGCGTGATTACGAAGATTTTTCCTGGGTCTATGCTCCAGACCTGCTCACTTGTAAAGTCTGGCTCCACCGCTGCTTTTTGTAAATAAACTATAAGTAAATAAACTATAAATAAACTATAAACAATAAAGGTATAAGCAAATTTGGTGGTGGAAAGAAAATTCGCGGAATTTCACAGTACGCATAATCTCAAAGGAAGCAGTCGGGGGTGTGCAAAGCTGTTGTAAAAAATTATAAGTTGCAGAATCCTGTATCAAATACACAAGAGAACATAACTCAAAGCAGAAATATAATACAATAGGCTGATGAGGAGAATTACAACTAAAGAAAAGCAGGCAAACATTTCTAACGTATCTGGTTTTATTAAAAATAATCTTTGTTTATGTTATGTTATATACTAAAAGGCTCGGTTATTGGACGATAAAAGTCTATCTACAGTACGCAATCTTGCTACTGGAAGAGCCAGTAACGTTATAAAGAATAACTCCTGGCTATTGGACGACAAACGCCTGTCCACAATACGTAATTTTGCTGCTGGAAGGGCCCAGTAACACAATAAAGAATAACTCTTGGTTACTGGACGATAAAAGTCTACCTACAATACGTAATTTTGCTGCTGGAAAAGCCAGTAACGTTATAAAGAATAACTCCTGGTTATTGGACGACAAACGCCTGTCCACAATACGTAATTTTGCTGCTGGAAGAGCCCAGTAACACCATAAAGAATAACTCTTGGTTACTGGACGATAAAAGTTTACCTACAATACGTAATTTTGCTGCTGGAAGAGCCAGTAACACCATAAAGAATAACTATCTGCCTCGGCTATATAAGAATAAGAACACTTGATCCTTTTTGCATTCGATTTGGGTGTCCCTAAAAAGTTGCAGTGCTTGCATTCTTGTTTTGGAGAAGCCGTGTTTTTAATATTCTCATATTTATTTGTTTCTGAAAGAAAAGGCAACATGAATATTGATACTTTGACTGCAGGAATCGACCTTCTACCGGGTGTCACAAAAAAGTGCGAACAGATTTGTCCAATCCTGACGACCAAAACTTTGCTAGGATAAATTTTAACTATGGTTCATTGTATTAATATTACTGACCGATACTGGTTACCTGGTTATTAAAATATTCATCATCAAAGTAGAAATTTGCCAACACCCCAAAACCAGAGCCTAGCACTAAAAATGAGAACATCAAACTTTGCAGTTTCTTCTATCTTGAAAATTCCACAAGACTAAATCGAGCAAGAACACGATGTTTTAATCTGGTTCGCCTAGTTCTCCAGGGGCATAAAACACGGTTCATAACTGGAGGGGCACAGCTCTCAGAGGGGCAAATTTTAGAACTGGAGGAACGCATATAACAAGGCCAAGAAAATGGCACTTTAAGGTCAAAACTTGGTACTTTCGAGAAAATACGAGGATGCCCCCTCTGCTCCCCGGCTCCAACGCCTTTATAGTTCTCGCTTCGTTTACAAGCCAATTTACTCCTTTTACTAAAAAACCCCAAGACGTAGACATCTAAAATGCCTTAAAATTTTTACAAAGATGAGTCTTTCATACCAGCTTTCGAGTCTGTTGGAAGAAAATAATAAATAACATTAGTCCAAAATAATGCACATTTCTTAACCTGCAGAAAGATGTTGCGAGCATTAAAAACGAAGATTGTAGGCTTACTTTGATTCGGAAAAATAAGTTGGCCGAATATTTTAATGATAGAAATTTTGATTTCTGAAATCTGTCATATTTTAATGAGACATATCAAGTCAATAGCGTCTTTGTAGGCAAAATGAGCACTGTGCAAATCAATTGATTTTAGTAATTGCGGCCGAAGGCCGCATATCTATTCGAGTTCAATCGAAAATCTGCGAGCGAAAAAATCTTACTGACTGACTTTCATACTGTCATAGTAAGTTATCTCGACTTCATGTTTCAAAAGGAGGTTTTCGTTCCCGATACAACGAGGGATAGCCGTAAATTGCTAGGAAAACATATCGAAGCTAAGTTGAAGTGAAAAGCGAAAGAGCCAGCGAAAGAATGCAGTTGGGCTCGTCGTTTTGAAGTTAGCAAGCGGAAGAAGCGGGTATGTAAAACAACACATTATCAAATTTATTATCAGGAAAATTCGTGCAAGAAGTCTTCGAAATATATGAGTGTATGACAAGCATCGATCTGTGTTCTGTTTCTGATGAATATTGATAATGATCCCAACAATCTTCGGTGAAAGACAGCTTATAGTAGGCCTATTTGACTTGCAAACAGGTTTTTGTGAATTNAAAAAAGAATATTAAAATGGGCAATATATATTACAGGAAAGATACATACTAATTGTCTATCCTGTTAGAAACCCAACTTGCGGGATGTATGTTTTGCAGAGTCTACAGTTGCATTTATTTCCATTCCAACATCTAATTTGTTTTTTAAAAATGGGAAGGGTGTTTGCGTGTTTTATTTCCTGCGGTAAAAACTGCCACAGTTTAATTCCAAGGTAAGTTATGGACTCAACTCCGAAGGAAGTGGTTCGTACCTTTGGGAGTTGAGCGTCATTACCATGCCTCAGATTGTAGCTGATATTTCGCTGCATGAAAATATCCTTCATGAATGGTGGATTTAAACTGCATTTTGTTTTATAAATTTCAGTCATTAGCAACTGTAGGTTTCTTATATGGATTGGCACCGAATTAGTCTGTTCCAACAGAAAACCAAAATCATTCCGGTCATCTTTAAATGCTATGCGTAATGCCCTTTCGTGAACACGATTTATTCTATGATCCAAAGTTCTATCATAAAACATCCAAACAAGCGGACAGTAACTAAAGTGAGATAAGACAAACGCCCTCATCAACTGCTGTAGTTTTTCGGTGTCCATGTATCGTGATATGCGAGCAAGAGCATGGAGTTTTTGGCCGGCCTTTTTACAGAGAGCCTTGACATGTTGTTTGAAAGAAAGTGATTGATCGAAAGTTATACCGAGAAGATTCTCCTCTGTGCTCTCTTTCACACAGGCCTCGCCTATTTTGATTGATATTTCGTTATTTCCTTTTGCACCAAAAATCATTAAGTGGCATTTGTCTTCATTTAGTTTCATAAGATTGTTTGGAAACCATTCAGTTATTTTAAGGGCATCGTTTTCTAAATGCATGATGACATTTTCGATGTTAGGACCACACGCATAAATAGTTGTGTCGTCCGCATAATTACAGATTTCGGTCTCCTCCAGGAACATAAAAAGGTCATTCAGGTATATGTTAAACAAAAGGGGTCCTAAGACTGAACCTTGCGGTACTCCTAGGACGGTTTCTGTCCACGTGCTGAATGAACCGTTGACCTTTACCCTCTGCTTCCTGTCGGTGAGATAGCTATGGATAAACAGCAAGGCAGATCTACTGAAGCCATATGCATTCAATTTTGCAATCAACAATTCATGATTTAGACAATCGAAGGCCTTCGAAAGGTCCGTCAAGACAGCCCCTGCGACGCCTCCGTTGTCCATTGTCTTCTTGCAGGCTTCCACTAGACGTAGAAGTGCATGCTGTGTACCATAGCCCTCTCGAAACCCACAAAGGAGTGAGGACAGGAAACTTTGGACAAAAGGTAGCATTTGATCTTGCACCAATCTTTCATAAATTTTTGATACCGATGGTAAAACTGTGATCGGCCGGTAGTTCTTTTTCGTAAAAGCATCCTCCTTTTTGAAGAGCGAGCTTATATCTCCAGCTTTCAATTCTTTGGGAAAATTACCCTTGGATAAACCAGAGTTAAACAGATTTTGAATGATAACTGAAAATACATCAGAATTTTCCTTTAGAATTTTTGCAGGTATGCAATCAACTGGAGAGGCTTTGCTCGGATTAAGTTGTCTGATTTTGATAGCAACCTCTTCGGTGGTGACTTTCCGAAATTCAAATTTGTTTGAAAACTTCACAGTATCTTTGATTTTGCAAATGCTTGGATGAGCGTCGTATTTTTGAACAGATTTATCAATTGGATCTAGTATATGACTTGTTGGTAGCAAAAGTGAGTCATTTTCAGTGATCCCTAAACTGTCTGTGATGTTCGCAAAATAATGGTTGAAAATCTCTGCAATTTCAGAGTCCTGACTTACCATTTTTCCGTCTTCGATCAAAGAGATTGAAGAACTTACTTGCACCTTGTCTGAAAACAGTGGCTTTACAGTCTTCCAAAACTTATGATTATCTGTAAGCTTACCAAGGTCGATGTTCCTATAGTAGTCAAATTTAGCCCTACGCAGTAATTTCACGCATTTGTTCCTCTGCTTTTTGAAAGCCTTGTGGTTTTTCTCAGTCCTATTGTTATTATACTGATTACGCAGCCTGGTTCTATGCATGTTTTCTTTACGCAGTGCTTTAGTCATAAAAGGTCCATCGTTTGCACGAATATACTTTTTCTTAACGGGTGCATGTTCATTCAGCACGCCCATGACCACATCTTTAAAAGCACCATAGTCCTCATTCTCACTTAATTCAGGTGAGAGCATACACAAGAGATGAGCTCTGAAGTCTACGGCGCTAAATCGACTGTAGTCCCTATAGGTAATTATCTTAGGTCCCCTTTTGATATATCCCCCTTTTAAGACGGTGACAATCATGGCGTGGAAATCCGACAATCACGCAGCCAAACTGGGGCCACGTGGAAGACATGGATGGACCGAAATATGACTGGATCTGACTTTTTTCCATGATTCTTTGTCAAATTTCGTTCCACCATACTCTATAGACTCTCGGAAAACATGGGAAACGCCCTTTTCTCTATCGGACGTTTCTGGGGCCTCCGAGGTTGGCGCCTGGGGAAATCTGCTCCTTATACCCCCTATGGGCTGGCCTGACCCCTTTATCTCTTCCCTTCACAATTCATTCGGTAAACTAATAAAATTCACAAACTTACTTATGTAATCCTCCATTGCATGACAGAACAATCTTTTCCACCCACTGATACCATCCTAGTGTCATCATACATGAAGCGTACACATGTCACATGGGAACTATGGGCTACGCAATTTCGACATTCAGCCTGATAGAGAAATGTTCTATTTTCAAAATCGAGATTTTCAAGAGCCAGCAGATGGTTTAAAATAGCAAATGTGAACTGAAAATAATTTCGGTTTCTTTTAATAAGTTTTGCAACTAAATAGCGTGGCGATTTTCTCTTTCGCTTATTCGTGTCTTCTTCCATATCTTGATACATACTCTCGAGTTCAGAAAAGACGTCCCAAACTCGATTATTAGTTTTTTTTTTTTAAATACATCCGGGATAATATTACTCCAGCCCCCTTTAGCAAGTTCAACATTTTTCAAGTATGAAACATGTGCAGTCATGTTTCCTGAAATGAGTTTCGAACTGAATGTTTCGTTTTCAATAGTTTTTATGATGTTCTCTACAGCAAAAACATCTTGTGTATTTCGCCTGATTACAGGAAATTTTCCACCCATCCCCTTTGTTCCAGACGTGAATCTATTCCGGACTCGAGAGCTGGCAGATTTGTAATAATATTATCTGTTGACCAGTAAGTACTGCAAACTTTGTAATTCTGCATGTAATTCAAACAGCTAATGCTCAGCTTCTGAAATAGACAACTAACATAACCCGACGGAAAAATCACTCCCTAGAAGTCTCGTACACGTTTTACAGAAACCCTGTTGTTTTCTCAAGAAATCCCTGAAGTCCTCTAGAAATCTTTTTTTTCTAGAAATCTCGTACGCTTTTTGAAGGAGGAATATGCCCCTCGACATAACCAGCATAGGCTTCAAATCTTTAAAAAGGCTGGTGTAGATGGCTATTCAATCCTTCGTTGAATTTAATGGCTTGGAAGGAACAGCATAGGCATCAAATCTTTAATAAAGATTGCACAAATGGTTATTGCATTTCTTTTTTATTTAATGGCTTGAAAGGAACTTCAGGTACTTTGCTGTCATTGTTTATTGGCTATATTTTGGGAATTACAGCGCTTCTCTTTTCATTGAAAAAATCCACAGAAAGTTTTGAAAAAATTAAAATCATCGTAAAATAAATCCTAAATTAATAGAGGAAAAACGGTACAATCTTCAAGAAAATCATAGATTATGAAGGTCTACAATATTAAGGTAAGCAGAAATCTGTCACTTTTCTAGTTTATGATTTAGCAATTTGATGACGTCACAAGCTAAAACTGGTTAAAAAACACTGTAATTCTGAAAAACCAAGATATAAAAAATCACCAATGAACAATAATAGTAAAGTACGTGAAGTGTTTTTGAAGTCATTAAATCAATGGAAGCTGCAATAACCATTTGCGCAATCCTTTTCAAACATTTAACGCCCATGCTGGAAGGAACTTCAGCAAGTCATTTACTGCAATTCTACTGTTGACATTTTTGATATTCTAGTCACTTCCAAAATTACTGTCAATCCAAAGAAAGATGTAATTGCTATTTACACTAGCTTTTTTGAAAATTAGAAACATATGCTTACAAAACCTATACCCTTGTTTTTCAGACTTTGGGGACGGTGGGGCTGGTTGTCACAGGGGGAGTTGTCACATTCTCATTTTCAATCGGATGCTTTGACTGTTTTGATCTTTGCGTATACATTTGAAAGAAGTACATCATAAGCTCCAAGAAAACATCATCGTCAAGGTTTTCCTCGGTTTGTGTTCGCAATTAGTTTGTGACTGTGACAATCTATCCCTGTGACAACTAGCCCCAATCTCCGCTACTTTGGAACAGTTTTCAAGGAAAAATGAATAACACATTTTTGTTCAAAAGCAGTATAGGCGTCGAATCTTTGCGAAACTTTAACATTAATTGCGTAAAATTTTATTGCTCCATTCTTTCAAATAAATTGTTCAAAGTGAACTTCATGTAATTTGCCACAACTCCAGAGAGAGCAATTTTGATACAATCATTTATTTTTTAATTACAGCATGTTTATGTTTCATGCAAGGATGTACGAGAGGATTTATCGAAAGCTTTGACAAACATTAAAAGCACCATAAATTCTAAACTAATTGAAGAAAATCGATATGACCAATACAAGAAAAAGTCGGTTTTTGAAGGCTTACAAGATGGTAGCAACCAAAATTCTGTATCTTTTATGGTTTGAGATTTAGCAATTTGATGACGTCACAACTTCAAAACTAGCAGAAATTTTTTAAACGCTGTAATTCGGAAAATAATGATAATACCAAAAATGCTCTCTCTGGGATTATGGCAAATTTTACCTGAAGTTTCCTTCGAGCAATTCATTTGAAAGAGTGGGCAATAACATTTTACACGATTAATTTTCAAGTTTTGCAAAGCTTCGACGCCTATGCTATCAGAAGCAAAAAGGAAACGAAATGCGTACCTTTGGTTTCGTTGAGGGGTAACTGAACAAATTAACTTGTCCAAAATCATCTCCGGTTACAACATACTCATTATTATTCGATCGGCAACATGCATTTATGTCTGTACCATCAGCACCTTCCGGCCAGATTCCTGCAATACGAATAAACTGAAACTTCAGTTATTGAAAAATTTTGCAAATTTGCATCGAATGATGTTGTTCCCATCGGCACACTCGAACAAGATTCATGAAAACGTCAGCTGTTGCAAAAAATCTGCAAATTGGCATCGAAGGATTAGTGGGATTAGTGTAGTTTTAATGGGCACTCCTACAACTTCTACTTTTTCTAAGTCCAGCTTACGCCACCAAAGATCTACGTAAAATAAGATTTTACATATCAAAGTAGCACGAGGTAGAGTAGCTAGAGTTCTTTTCAAGCCATCCAAGGTAATTTGCTGTAATTCTACCGGTGACTGTTTTGCTATCTTAGTTATTTACAAAACTACTGTCAATCCAAAGAAATATGTAATAGCCATTTAAACCAAAGTCTGTCTCATATTAGATGTCACGTGAGATTTGCGATCACGCAAAATTACTCCTGCAAAACCAGGGCCGTAGGAAGCATCTTAAACTTGGAGGGGCACGGCACTTCAAGGGGCACTTTTTCATTAAGCTAAAGGGGCATTTCCTGAAACGAAAAGGGCACTTCTTCATTTATTGCAAAATATTGGGGGGGCACGTGCCCCCAGTGCTCCCCCGGTTCCTACGTCTCTGTGCAAAACATTCATTTTATGTTTATTCGCGGTCATTTTCACGTGACATCTAATTTGAGCCAGACTATAGCTTTTTTAAAGATTTGAGCCTATGCTTGATTGGTCTGATTTTAGTCGTTTATAAAAATGAAATAATACTAGGTTGTTTACCTTTAATAAATTTGTTGTGGTTTGACGGTTTTTACATTATAGAATTTACGGTAAACAAAACCGCGCTAAAGGCCGACTTCCAGTCAGTGGAATTTTCCGAGCGGGCAGAATTTTACACAATCAAAAGTCATTCAACCTTAAATTTCCATTCAATTGCAAAGCGACATTTTCTGTCGTAAACAATAGAATTTCCGCCCGCTCGGAAAATTCCACTGACTGGAAACTGGCCTTAACAAATAAGTTTCGTGGATCGACGTTGATTCGAGAAAGGTACGCAAGCGTTTGAATATACATTTCTAAATTCATCAAGCGCATAAGACATATTTGTGTATTTATCTGCGGAATCTATTTGATGCAGATTTTCTGTGCAACGTTTTCACGCATTTTGAAATAAAGACGGTTTTTAAATTATGATTATTTGATTTTCCCGCCTGAAGAATATTATATCAAAGATGCCAAAAAATAAATTGGTCTGTTTGCTATCGATTAAAGTAAGATTAATTATCTATCTTCATTTTTAATTTCAAACTGCTCGACTTTTTGGCTCATTTTGTATCAAAAATAGATGCAATTGCTGCGATATCGTCATTTTAAAGAAGATTAACATTTTAAATTAGAATAGAGATTGTCAAATGCGTCAGAATGCATTTAATTCTGGCATTTCGGTTCGTATGGACAAGCGAACAACAAGGACAGTAGCTAACAAGTAGACCCAGGCTACAAGGACAGATTTTGTAACAATAGCATCAGTGGCATTTCATTGGCACGGCAATTCAAAGCGATTAGCCATCGCAGACAAAGAGAGTTCTCTCAAGCAACAAAGCGAAACAAACGAAGCCGAAGAAGATGCCCCAAAAGGAAGACGGCTAGCTATCTCGTTGTGCATGTGAAAAGGGACTGTTAAGAGATGTCATCAGTATATATCGAAAGAAGGATATATCTAAAAATCTGTCTTGCGGAATTTATTATTTGATTCAGAAGCGGAGCGGAAGGCATTACAATTTTCGTATATATAGGGTGAAATGAAGCACTCAATGCTTGGTTCACCGCTGAAGAGGTTGCCAGAGGTCAAAGAAAAATTGAGGAAAATATCGCAAACGTGAGTGTTTATAAAACAATGATAAGTAATAAAAGAGGAATGAAATTACCAAAATATAGATAGATAAGTATCGTTTTAAATTCGCAGCGTCAGTTCAAGAAAAAATGATAAAAATAGATAAAATAATAGATCAAAATAAAACGCAACGTCATGGATTGGAAAAACAAAGAAACACACTGTCAAGAGGTTGAACAGCGGGCATTACAATTCTTGTATATTTTGGGTGTCATTCAAACNTAATTCTGGCATTTCGGTTCGTATGGACAAGCGAACAACAAGGACAGTAGCTAACAAGTAGACCCAGGCTACAAGGACAGATTTTGTAACAATAGCATCAGTGGCATTTCATTGGCACGGCAATTCAAAGCGATTAGCCATCGCAGACAAAGAGAGTTCTCTCAAGCAACAAAGCGAAACAAACGAAGCCGAAGAAGATGCCCCAAAAGGAAGACGGCTAGCTATCTCGTTGTGCATGTGAAAAGGGACTGTTAAGAGATGTCATCAGTATATATCGAAAGAAGGATAGATCTAAAAATCTGTCTTACGGAATTTATTATTTGATTCAGAAGCGGAGCGGAAGGCATTACAATTTTCGTATATCTAGGGTGAAATGAAGCACTCAATGCTTGGTTCACCGCCGAAGAGGTTGCCAGAGGCCAAAGAAAAATTGAGGAAAATATCGCAAACGTGAGTGTTTATAAAACAATGATAAGTAATAAAGAGGTGTGAAATTACCAAAATATAGATATATAAGTATCGTTTCAAATTCCCAGCGTCAGTTCAAGAAAAAATGATAAAAATAGATAAAATAATAGATCAAAATAAAACGCAACGTCATGGATTGGAAAAACAAAGAAACACACTGTCAAGAAGTTGAACAGCGGGCATTACAATTCTTGTATATTTTGGGTGTAATTCAAACACATAAAATTCAGCTTCTGCATTAAACAAATAAAATACCCGACGCAGATGTATCTATCAAGAGTGGGCTACCACAATTGGAAAATCAAAATGTGCACCTGCCTAGGATCGAACCCGGGATCTTTATGGCAAAAGTTCCTCAGACAATCCACTGCACCACTCAAGCGCAATGAAATGACGGAGAAATCTGAAGTCATTCGGATCTCTAGTCCTACACCACGACAGAAGCCATTTTTTCGTGTTTCGGCATTAAAGGGTTTGTGCAAGGTTAAAAGCTTGCATTTGCAAAGAGCAAACAAATTTAAAAATATCTCATTTAAATCGAAGGTGCACACGCGCCGTGAACAATGGATAGCCAAAGAAACAATGCAGTGTCTGAGTGTTTTCTTTGTTCTATTTATAGACAAGCCTATTTACCATTGCACATTCCCTTTAAGCCTTCTTCAGATGTAGATGTATAGATTCGTCTTCCTTCTTTCGATATATACTCGTGTCTTCACATAACAACTTCTTTTCGCATGCACGATGAGACAGTTAGCCATGCAGGTTTCGGGGCATCTTTTGCAGCTTTGTTTGTTTTCATGCTTGATAAAATTCCCTCTTTCTGCACTCGCTAATTGCTTGAATTGGCGTGTCAATCAAAATAAATTGAGGCTATTGTTACAAAGCCTGCCCTTGATGCTCCAGGCGGCAGCCTAGATGATGTCACTACGCACTAGTGGCTCATTTGAATACCTAATTGTTTCAGCGAAAAGAATGCTGGAAAAAAGTACGATACAGTAACAACCTGCATGTAAGAACATGCATTTATCGAGAACCTACAGCCTGAAATTTTGGATTTCTAGCCCTATTCATCATACAGACGACATGTCACGTGACTTGATCAATTCGCGCTCGAAAATCAGACTTGGGGTAAATGAAGCCATTACAAAGTATAGCGTCCCACTGGGATTTTGAGAGTGTCTCGTTTATTTATCGCAATGAATCAATTCAAAAAGCTTGGAGGCTGTTCAAATTATTCAAAAACTTTAGCAGATAGATAGGCGAATGTCTAAAAGGAAGGTTGACTTTGAAGAAGCGACGAGCAATCACAGCCGAAAGAGTTTGTGCTGCTAACAACGAAATTATGGACGCAAAGGCAAGTTTTTCACAGCTTTCTTGGCCTAAATGTTTGTTTTGCTTTTAAAAACAGCATGTTCGTGCGTGCTTATTTCATAGGTTTAGGTCTGACTGATAATTGCTACCTATCCTTTCCCTACTCACTATCGCAAGGTAGAATAGGGGAGCAATTTTAAGCAACTTTTTGCAAATTTCCTATAGATTCCTATAGAAATTTTCTGAACATTTACCCCAAAACAAGATGGCGTTGTGTTTTTAACGCTGCTGTGACGTCATGCCGTCTGTATCAATATATAAGAACCTTTTCGTCCCGATATTCTGTCCAGGTTCTTATTAAAAGATTTTGGTTTACAGAAAAAAAGAAAAAACAAAATCGGTCATCTGAAGTTTAACAATTGCACTATTTTGAGATATTACACAAAAAACATTTAGTTCACAGGTCTAAATAAATGGTGAGTCTGATTCCGTAACATTGCTAATATTCTATATACTGTAGTTATACTGCACATTAGTTATTAGCGTAGCATTTGCATTTGATATCAAGTTCTCCATATTTGATAGTCTATACCCCGTGTTAAGAACCTACACCCTGATTCTGCAATACCTAAACAAGAACCTAAGAACCTAAACAGGCTGATTTGAAAAAACATAGGTTCTTACATGCGCATTTTACTATAAATTATATTCACAATTAGTATAATTTTTCAATTTATCATTAATCATACCGACCCCGGATTTGTCCCCTAAGACTTTATGCATGATTAACATAACAATGATCCTTACCAATTACCGGAAATCCCAACACGCATGTCCACGTTTCCCACTCCATGTCTTTCATCGATGCAGCCGAAGTGATCTGCCGACACGTAGGAGCATGCCCTGCGAAGTAGAATTATAAAATGAGCCTTTCTGAAAAACATCGAATATTAGCTCCAAGATAATGATTTGCAAATAGAAAAANAAAGGAAAAGAAAATCGGTCATCTGAAGTTTAACAATTGCATTATTTTTAGATATTACACAAAAACATTTAGTTCACAGCACAGGTCTAAATAAATGGCGAGTCTAATTCCGTAACTTTGGTAATATTCCATATACTGTAGTTATACTGTATGAAGATGTAGCGTAGCATTAGCATTTGATATCAAGTTCTCCATATTTAAGAGTCTATACCCCGCGTTAAGAACCTATACCCTGATTTTGCAATACCCCCACATAAGTAAGAACCTAAAAGGCTGATTTGAAAAACCTAGGTTCTTATATGCGGATTTTACTATAAATTATATTCACAATTAGTATAATTTTTCAATTTATCATTAATCATACCGACCCCGGATTTGTCCCCTAAGACTTTATGCATGATTAACATAACAATGATCCTTACCAATTACCGGAAATCCCAACACGCATGTCCACGTTTCCCACTCCATGTCTTTCATCGATGCAGCCGAAGTGATCTGCCGACACGTAGGAGCATGCCCTGCGAAGTAGAATTATAAAATGAGCCTTTCTGAAAAACATCGAATATTAGCTCCAAGATAATGATTTGCAAATAGAAAAACAATGTTGTTGTTGTTGCTGTTATAATCTCAAGTATTCGTACATAGTCGTGTTTTTAAAGAAATTACTGTTATAATGATTTGCAGCACGATATGTGTTTTTTTTTTAGATACAGGGTGACTAAAAAAAACTTTGCACCTTTTGGAAAGTCACAAAACTTGGATTATGTTACTAAGCTTCAAATTTTCCTTTTGTGTATCTGTGTCAAGGACCAAATAAATCTAATAGATGCTCGTTATTTTATTATTTTTGGAGAGAGACAACGAAATTATGGCATGAAAAACCACATTTTTGAGCAATAGCATTAAAACAAAATTTTAGCAAGAACTCAGAGACCATTTTTCTAACTAGATAGATCATGGGTAGTTAGACACCGCAGTTATACTTACATTGCCTTCATGATAAGAGTGATTCTGTTTCCTATCCTTGTGTCAGCCGCCATTTTGAAAGTTCTATTGTTAAGGAGGTTCTGTTGTCGCATAACTATATAGATAAAAAATTTCGTCCGCAGAAGCATATTAGTTGCGGCGCTCCTCCATAAAAGGATACATGCAGTGTCTAACCACCCATGGATAGATGGTCGATTCCATTTTTTTTATTAGCTTGTGCCAGTCTAGTTAAATATTGATCCAGTCCTTGAAAGCAGTTCAACAATTATTCTACCGGTATGTATAAAACCTAAACAGCACTAAAGAACTTTCATCAACGTACAGTAAAGAATCTCGTAGTCTCCAGAGTTACTTTGCATGTGTTGGCTATCTTTTGCCCAGTCTAAATGCGTGACGAAACTTGAATGACCCTGAAGAAAAAAAAATTAAAAAAATCAAGAATCATTAAAAGAGGTCGTGTAGGAAAAACTTGAAAATTACCTTAATCAAATGAATAATCTGCTGAATATTTTCGTCTGACACTACTGGATGAGTCGAAAAAGTCAACGCGTTTGAAAATTCATAGTACCTAGAACGCTGGTTGGATTGAAATGAATCGAATTCTGCTTGATAGCCAAAAGACTAAGGTATTTTTAAATTTTTCTCGTATTTGATTTAGCACTTAAAATATAGGTAAATTTAACTTTGCAAAAAACCTAGGTTGCGAAATGCATGCAAATGGGCAAGGCCTAAACCACTCGATCAAATCATAAAGAATGTACTCACAAGGAACAAAATGAAGGGACATTTACCCCCCCCCCCCCAATAGATAAACAATAAAACTTTAGAATGCATATGTTAGTATGGATCGTCCACAATGATCCAGAACAAAAGAGACTTCTGAAGAAATGCAACAACATGAAGTCTTAAAATCTGAATTCATCTCATGCCCATTTTTTCAAGCACACACTGAATGTTCATTAACGCAAACAAATTCCCAAATTGGTCAACAGATAGCCGAAAAAATGATTTTTGAACTTGGGACTAATTCAATGATTTGTTTACAAAAGCATTTCCGGAATAACGTTCCCTGGATTGAATTTTCGAAGTAATATTGCTCTGCTTAGAGAAGCCAGAGATTGTTAGTCTTGATCTTATTTCAATCCTCTAGTCATGTACTTTCAAATAATTTCAGCGTTGATTGGAATAGACATATTTGGTACATTACTATGCAANTCTGAAGAAATGCAACAACATGAAGCCTTAAAATCTGAATTCATCTCATGTCCATTTTTTCAAGCACACACTGAATGTTCATTAACGCAAACAAATTCCCAAATTGGTCAACAGATAGCCGAAAAAATGATTTTTGAACTTGGGACTAATTCAATGATTTGTTTACAAAAGCATTTCCGGAATAACGTTCCCTGGATTGAATTTTCGAAGTAATATTGCTCTGCTTAGAGAAGCCAGAGATTGTTAGTCTTGATCTTATTTCAATCCTCCAGTCATGTACTTTCAAATAATTTCAGCGTTGATTGGAATAGACATATTTGGTACATTACTATGCAATTCATAATGGCGGAAGTTTTCAAAATTTAAAAGCTTCAAAAAATATTTCAAGGGTTAAACAATCATTGCTACCTCCAATGAGGGGCTTGAAGACTTTACTCTTGAGGGTGATGAAATGACCTTGCGTATTGTTTTGGGAGGAGATCCTTTATAATTCGATTGAGGCTTTTAGACCCTTTTTACGGATTTCGCAACCAAGAATTTTTGAAAACTTGAATTTAACCTATATTTTAATTTCTAGACCACAAAAGTGCCATAATTTGTCGTTTTCTAGGCACAAATCATCAACATTTCGCCTTCTCTAGACCAAAATCGCCAAAATTAGGGGTTTCTAGACACAAATTAAGAAAATTTGGCCTTTCCTGGACGAAACTTGCCAAAAATTATACCCTTGCGAGCATAGGGCTCAAATCTTTGAAAAGGTGGGTGTGAAATTCTATTACATTTTTCTTTGAATTAAATAGCTAGAAAGGAACTTAGGGTACTTTGCTTTAAATCTGTCGTGGAAATTTTTTGATATCTAGAATATTTTTAAAATGGCAGCATTTATAATATTGGAGGCTGTGACGTCATAAAATTTCTAAATCCTAAACCAGAAGAGAGACAGACTTCTGCTTGCCACCATATTGTAGACCTTCATAAACTATAGTTTTCTTGAAGATTGTATCATTTTTCCTCTATTGATTTAGGATTTATAGCAATTTCAATTTTTTCAAAATTTTCCATGAATTCTTTCAAAAAAATAAAAAATGCCACCATTTTGAAAATAATAAAGATATCAACAAATTTCCACGACAGATTTACAGCAAAGTACCCCAAGTTACTTTCAAGCCATTCAATTCAAAGAAAAATGTAATAGAATTTCACACCCACCTTTTCGAAGATTTGAAAGATTTGAGCCCTATGCTACCCTTGCGCTTGCCTAGACTGCCCTAAACTAAAATTTCCAAAAAACATACCCTTGGCTAGACTAGAAGTCCGAAAAAGTATACCCTTGAGCGCGGCACATCCCCAGGTACCTTTACTATGGAAGAACCCCCCCCCCCCGTGTTTGGCACACTTGGTATTAGTCACAAATCAATAGAAAGGATCCCAACAAGAAGAAACGAGTATAACGTGGATTATATCGATCTTTATAAAGATATATCTTTAAAAATTGAACGAGAAAACGATTCAAATGTTCCCTAACTAGTTTGTTTCTTGGGTTGCATATTCCTTACCAAATCAAGGCTAGGTGCCCCAACTAGAGGAATTCTTCTTCAAAATGCAGCATATTCGCGAGAGTGGACCCTCGATAGTAAAGGTTTTAACAGTACTTACAGACAATTTGCCAGCTTTCTTATACGTTCTTCCATCTTCTGATACATTGTAAATATAGATGAAATTATCATGAGAACCAACTGCAATGTATTTCCCATCTATAAATAAGAGTAAATACACATTACACTTGCAGACACGTTACAAAGAAAGAGTTTGACCTTTTCAAGCTGTTGAGCCAAACTTTGAGCCTCCCAAGGTGAAAGATGGCAACTTATCTGCCAATACGAAACCTTTATGAAGGGTGTTTCAAAAAAAGCTACCGGCCGAAAAAAAATCAAAAAGAAAAGGTCTGATATAAATGAGATGCTGATTTTCTGAATGCCATGTGAAGGTGAAGTGAAGGTGGAGTTGCCATTTTTAGCACCAAGCGCTGGGATCGCAGCAGTAGAGAAGACCTAATCGAGTCCGCGAACCCTTGTCATGGCGCTCATGAGCTGTTGGTGGGGTTCAGGGAGCGCTGGGACTTCGAACCCCGCCCACCCGACTGTTCTGGCTGCAAAGTTAGTGGATTACAACATTGCACTACAACAACTTCATGCGCTGTCATTTGATGTATAATCACCCCAGATAACATCTATGCAATACTGTAGGGTGTTTAGTACTACTATTAGGCGAGGGGGTGTTCAAGACTTTGGGGGATATCATCAGTACTATGGGGGGATATCAACAGTACTGTGGAGGGTGTTCAGTACTTTGATGGCAGTTAATGCTCCTCTGCACACCTGTAACCATTAGGGTCGTTGTTGTTGCCACGTTTACAGGGCACGGGGATACAAGGGATACCGGGCACAGGGAAAAAATTCCTGCAGGAAACAACAACTCGCGCTTCTTAATGCTCAGCTGAATCTTTGAACTAAACGTATTTAAAGATATTAAAAAGTAAAAGAATTGCGAAGATAATCTGAAGAAGGAAAGCTACGCAATTTTTCATGAAATACGTCAGATGATTAGCAGGGATGAAAACTAATTCGTAGGTTTTATATTTAATACTTTAAGACTTCCTAATTACGTTAGAGATGACAGGTGTACACACTGATCATCGCAGTAGTTCTGTGGCTAACGAATCCATCTTCGTTATACTTAAGGTACGACACGCTTTCTTATGGCTGGTTCAGTTGACACTTGTATCTCCAAAACTCTTAAAATTCCAAAACACGCTAAATTTATGACTAAATTCGATGTGATACATGTGCACCTCTAAGCTAACACTTTCTGCTACAAAATAACCTCTGGTTCGTCAAAATTGATTGATGATTCATGACTGAAAATAGACTTACGACGTGATTCCTTGTATTCGTTCAATATTTATAATCTGAACCATCCAATTCAATGAGCGATACTGAGACTTATGGTCTTGATGAGATGACACACACATCCTCTCGGTTTTCAATACCAGCAATGATTCTTGCAGCAAGGACAAGTTTTTCCTGAATTTTTCTCAAGTTGATAATATGAATTAATGGGTCAAATGATGCGTCAAAAATAACACTTGTAGAGAACGATGAAGTACTTTTAGTGACTGGAAGTCCACAGTGTCTGGTGTTCCTCAAGGCTCAGTACTTGGGCCACTATTATTCAATTTATTCATCAATGATTTTGTTTTCGCTATACAGAGCTCCCAGGTATGCAATTTTGCTGATGATAATACGGTATTTGCATGCGGCAAGAAAATTGAGGAAGTAATCGCATGTATTGAGTTTGATATTGAAAATGCAATCTCCTGGTTTAAGGAAAACAACATGGTTGCAAACCCGGATAAATTTCAAATGATGTTTCTTGGTCTCAAGGTGAATAAAAGGTTCTGCCTTGACACAAATGGAAACATTATAGAAAGTACCGACACAGTAAAACTCTTAGGAGTTACGATTGATTCAAAGTTAAACTTTCGGGATCACGTAACACACGTGTGTAAAAAGACAAATCAGAAAACAAGGGCTTTCTCTCGTATTGCACGATATCTTGATGTAGACAAGGCCAAAACCCTCTATCATGCATTTATCCTCTCAAACTTCAACTACTGCCCGTTAATTTGGATGTTTTGTGGGAAGACTGCAAACAATACAATCAACCGGTTACATAAACGCGCACTGAGAGCTCTGTATAGGGATTATGATGCAACGTTTGAAGAGCTCCTGAGAAGATCGGGCGAGTTAACTATCTACTGCAAACATTTGCAAAAATTAATGCTGGAAATATATAAATGCATAAATGGCGCCTGCCTCTCCTTCATGCTCGAGTTCTTCAAACCGAAAGATCCCAACTATAATCTGCGAATAAATAACCTCCTGCAGCTCCCTAAAACCGATACGTTAGTTTATGGCAACAATTCATTATCATTTAGAGGAAGCATTTTGTGGAACACGCTATCTGACACAATAAAAATTGCCCAAAACACGAAACAATTCAAAGTTATGATTAAGAGCTGGAAGGGAGATACGTGCAATTGCAACATCTGCAGATGATGTGTATATAGATTCATGTATATATTTATGTTTATATTATAGATTTTCACTTTGTATTGTAAATAGTTGGTATTTATTAGTTTTGCTTAAAACTATTCCTTTCACCAACTGTAAAGAAATTAATTATTATTATTATTATAATTATATAATGAGTATAGACTGAAAACTGGGTGATCCAAAAAAGTGAAATTTTTCAAAAATGATCAAAATTTGATTGTATTACCAATCATGAAAATTTCTTTGTGTGCAGCTGCGTCAAGGACCAAATTAATTCTAGCCAAATTGAAATTTTTTGAAAAAGCTTGGAATTTGCGGGAATTTGAAGCATAAAGCACAATCTTAAGACCTCATTATTAAAGAGAATCAACGGATATAAAAGCCCCGCGCGGAAGGGGTCTGGGTATTCTATTATTAGCCTATTGTATTCGATGATTTCGACACGTGCGTGGGTATTGTTTAGCCAGAGGAACAATAGCGTGCGTAGGAGTTTTCTTTGTCCTATTTATAGATGATTCACTTTAACTGTTCTTATGATAAACGACGGTAAAATTCCAGAAACCAAGCTAATGAATATGGTTATTCAAGCCACAACTTCGTCGTCTCTCTTCTGAAAAAATAAAATAACGATGATTTACTAAATTCACTTAGTCCTTGATACACAGAAAGAAAATTTAAAGATTCGTTAGCATAATCAAAATATACAGCAGTTCATTTCTCAGCAAGATCAAAAGATAAAACCGTCCTATTGCTCAAAGGCGAAAGCCGAAACTACATGATGTATCAGGCTATTTGCAAACAACAAATCACGAAATCACGAAATCACGAAACAGCAAAATAGCGCAACAAGATTGATTTCCCCCACAAACATGCTACATACCGTATTTCTTCTAATAAACGCCTAGCCTCAAATAAACGCCCCCCGCTAATAAACGCTGCACCAAGTTCCTTCAAAATTTAAAAAACGCTGGGGGTGTTTATTAGAAGAAATATGGTATACGAAATAATAGTAAATTTAATAACAATGCAAATTCTTTAATTTAAAGTTGGCAAAAAAAATATAGCTATAATGCTAATTAAGGCCAATTATTTATGAAAATACATACAATATTATAAGAAAAAGAAAAATACAATTTACAATAGAAACCCTAAACTGGGATAAAATATTTTACATAATCTGCAGTTGCAAGCTTGACATTTATGGGCTTTAATGAGTCTTTTAAAAATCTCAAGGGAGTCTGAATTTTTCAGTTCTGGAGGTAGTGTCTCCCATACTTTTTTCCCCGTAAATCTGACCGTATCGGTTCCAAGGCAAGTTGTTTTCACCTTCGGTAGTTGTAGTAATATTCAATAACAAGAGACAATCCTAAAAGAAACATACCCAAAACGAATCAATTGCGATCTTTATTTCTCATGAAGCTGAAAGGAAAAAGTCCTTGTACGGGCTTACATTAATGGACTCATATTGACGAAATTACATGGCCTTAGTCAAATTCAGCAAGATAGTATTTAGATTCTTGCATTGTTGTTTGGGACTCTCACAAGGAAGAACTTACATTTTTCGAGCCTGGTTATGAGCGTCGTCGCAAATTTTGCGCTACGAAACGAGAATGATTTGAAGGCTAAAAATCAAAATTTCTTATTTAGGAGTCCAAGACCACAATAAGAGAGTCTAAATGATAACTCGCCATATCTTTCTGAATTAAGGAGAACTTTCACCTTCAGCTTCTTAGGAAATAAGGATCAAAATTGATTCATTTTTGTTTGATGTTTCTCTTAGTTTTGGCTCGAGTTATTCATATGTCCTACTATTTCGTATATCTAACTAACATTTATTGTGGGGGGAATCAGTCTGGCTTCGCTATTTCGTTGTGTGATTTCGTGATGTCGTGATTTCGTGGTTTACAAGCAGCCGATGTATCACTGTCTGAAAAACCATTGCTATTTCATTGTGAGAAAGATCTTGAGAGATTTTCTTTTCAGGGGCGAAATTGATTGTAAGAGTCCTTAAATCAGCGAGAAATTCTGTGATTTTAAAAGCTATGGAGGACAGTAAAACTGATAAACCTTTTAAAAGCTCTCTTGATTCGAATGCATTCGAAAGCAAATATAAAAAGAATCTCCTTAGGGTAACTGAAGATGGATATGGACCAATGGAAACATTGGGACAGAGCCGGGCTGACTATGTACCCAAGGGCATGAAGAATGTCCCTTTAAATGATGAGGACCGAATAACGGATAGCAACAGAGCTGAGAGTAATTTATTAAACAAAGGAACAGAGTATCTCTTTGAATGACAGGGGGGGGGGCTACTCTGAAAAAAAAAGAATCTTGTTGTAAACGATGAGGAATGAGGACCTAACAACGGATAGCAAAGGATCTTAGAGTAATTTACTATACAAAGGAGCAGAGCATCTCTTTGGAAGATAGGGGACACAGTATTGATAAATCTTAAGAAAATGGAGCAGAGAATCCTCTTGTGCATTAGGAGCGCAAAAATACCGAGAGGCAACAAAGTGGAGAGTGATAATTCGAAAATAAATGATAAAATAAAAGCACCGAAGCTTGATGCTAAGATTAGAGCTGATATGAAGAAAGAAAATAAATAATTTTATAAACTTTAAAGCGTCAAAGATAGTGATTTAGAAAATTGTGTTGTGAAATCAAGCAATGAAGATTCCCAAAACGAAATTGCAGTTGAAATAGATGAGAAAATACAAAAACAGATGGACCTTTTCTCGGGTACCGGATCCGAAATCACTGCTCTAGAAACATCAACAATAATAGATTAGCGCATCAGTTACTTACTGACGATAATGAACAAGATGAAACGGGGCGTAGTTCAAACACAAAAGATGTCAAAAGGGGCGACTCAACAGCAATGACGAAAAACACGGTAAATTAGCACAAGATGTTGCGCATTCGCAGCGAAATATCGCTAAGGAAAACGCAGATTCTTTAGTTACGGCTAATCATAAAGATCAAGGAGGAATTAATGAGAAGCTAGCGACGAGAAGCGATGAAAAATTCATGAGTAAAGGTGGGCGAGAAAGACTGCACGGTAATGGAAAGCAAAAATTATTCAAAAACAGTGAATTGCGTGCCAATAGGAACAGTGAGATTGACACAGGTGACAGCTGGCGTAACATATTATTTTGATTCTATTACAAATGGGTAGCAAAATTCTTATTGCAGTTGACTAACAACTCCTGTATGTTTGTATGAAATTGTTGAGGATGTGTGTATTGATTTAAAAAAAGATTTCGTATCACAATTTGCTGAAGATGAAATTTTGAAAGTGAACTCTTGTTTGAAACGATGACGACATTCCTAAATAAATTTTGCATTCGTTTACGTTTTAAAAACAGTTAAAACCGGTTAGATCTTAATTTTGTGTACCAATAATCGAAAGAGAAACTTTCCCATATCGCAAGAGTGGTATCATGGGAGTCAAAAGATGTTTCAAAAATCAGATGAAAAAATCTAAAAACTCTAATGTCAAAACTAGGATGTAGTTGTTGCTTTAAAGTTTTGAAACTTCGATTTTTTTAGTTAAAGACCCTGTGCTCCTCATGAGCCTTTGCCGTCTCACAGCGACTTTCATACTGTATGAAAATGATTTTGGCCTAGCATTCGCGATGCTGTATTGTCCTCACAATATTCAAATGAACGTTGTGATACCATCGCTTTTGAACTCAAACAACGCAACATTCCTGAAAATGATTGACGGGTTAGGAAAGCTTTTTCCTTGTAGCTGTTTATGTCTCCACTATTGTGTGCTCAAAATACGATGT
This sequence comes from Aurelia aurita, assembly GCA_004194415.1. NCBI lineage: Eukaryota > Metazoa > Cnidaria > Scyphozoa > Semaeostomeae > Ulmaridae > Aurelia > Aurelia aurita. Next base: position 12,330 of record REGM01000277.1, on the reverse strand, counting down.
TTACGGCCAATATGATATTTTGATGGTTTGTGCGCGTGCAAAGGATCATGGGGAGCACAGGGTCTTTAAACTTATCAAAGATGTGGCAACATTGATCTCCAAAGCTAAAAAAATTCGAGCATTGGGTACCAGTGTGGCTATCCAAGACACCGTAAACAAATTGCTGTTGAATTTAAAGAAACATATTTTTTGCATAAACGACGACGCTCCATTATGTAGCATGTCACTATAATGACATTGAAATTGAATTGTTACCAAAACATCCTTCAGTTGATTGGGAATGGTGCCCTGTCCCCAAAAAACTGTTCGATGTCTGTTTAAATACAGTATTTGGAATAAATGACGAAGAAAACTGACTATACAAGAAGAAATTTCGTCATCCTGTGGGGTGAGTGGCCGAGTTGCTTATACATTTTCCGTAAGGTAACTGAAGTTAAGCTTGGTCGCGAGAGGTCAAATGCCGGATGAGCGACTTTCCAGATGCCTAACCAAGCAACTCACTTCGCCGTCCTTCGGAAGGGACGTTAAACTAGGGGTCCCATGCCTGGATGCGGCATGCATAGTAGGCATAAATTAGCTGTAACATAGCTAGAAATATTTCCAGCCTACTTAAAATAAAGCAATGAAAAAAAATCCTGCAATCTAAAATTAATTTTTTAGCAATAAAGTTTTTGCGAAAACTGAAACCATGAACGATTATGAGCGATAGGACACCGATTGTGTATCAGTGTAAAATTTGTGTCAGTGGTGAGCCACCTTAACCTATTGTTTGTGTGTTTTGAACTTATTTTTACTTGTAGTGAGCCACCTTATCGCTGGTCGGCGAATTTAAAAATTTTTGGTAGTGAGCCACCTTAAGTGCAGATTTTTAAATTCGACGACCAGTGATAAGGTGGCTCACTACAAGTAAAAATAAGTTCAAAACACATAAACAATAGGTTAAGGTGGCTCACCACTGACACAAATTTTACACTGATACACAATCGGTGTCCTATCGCTCAT